>WEIU01051963.1:621220-647560 GCA_013389925.1 Aegithalos caudatus
TATATATATATTTTTTTTTTCAATAAATGACTGAGCTGCATAAGAATGTGAAATATAAATATATAAAAGTACAACCACCCCAGAGCATCAGGGCCACTGTGGTGTGCAGCCAGCTGAAGGTTTTATTTACTCAGAGTAAATGTTGTGGTTAGAAATGGGGTTTATTTTATATTTTTAAATTTTAAATTCAAATCACAAAACTGGACCAACAGCTCTTAGGGCCAGGCAGGAGCTGTGGGTTCCCATTCCCTGGGGAGTGTTGGGATAAGCTCAGGATGCCTCTCTGGGACTCTGATAATTACCCTGATAAATGGGCTAATTTTGAGCACAGGTAGAAATTGATCAGCAATTTACTGATCAAAAAGGGCTTCAAAAGTTACAATAATCCCTGTGCCTTTAATTCCCATCCTTAATCAGTGCCTTTAATATCAGTGGGAGCCAGGATCCAGCCATGGTCATTTGCTCTGGAAGAACAAAACTTAGCCCAAAATCTTTTGAGATACAAAGGGTTGGGTTTTCCCTGTGTCCTTTGATTATTTAAAAAAAAAATCTAAATAAAAAAATCTATAATTTCTAAACAGTAAGAAGTTACAGGCAAAATACAGGAGACATTTTCTTAAAAAATTAAAATAATCTCAAGTTGAATCATTTTCTTATGGTAATTCCAGACTTTGTTGCTGTCACAAATCCTTTCCACAATTCCAGTGTGGACAAAATACATTTTTCATTCACTGAGCAGAGGGAATTAAATACAGATCTGCTCTATTTCTTTAAGTAGATTTATCTAAAATACACACTGAATTTGGCAATTAATTCATATGTACATAGGTGATGACACACAGCCAAGGGAATAATTGTGCTGGATTTTTCCAACAGTTTTAAGAGCTGTGGGGCATTGAATTTTCAGATGAATCCTTAAATTGCAATGGCTGATGAAATCCAAACCAGCAGTTTGAGGTTTACTTTGTATTGCTGTTTATGGTTTATTTTTATTAGGATCCAGAGCTGCCAGTCCTTGCTTGGACATGACAATCCCATGTTCTTAAGGCAAATTCTGGAGTGGGAAATAAAGGGAAAAACAGTTCCACAAAATGGAAGTGCTGAACTCCTGCACCTGCCACTGATATTTTTTTCCAGATTAAAACTCAGTGACCTTTCCCAGCCCAGTTCCTCCTCTTCTTCTTTTCTTCTTTTCTTCTTTTCTTCTTTTCTTCTTTTCTTCTTTTCTTCTTCTTTTTTTTCTTCTTTTCTTCTTTTCTTCTTTTTCTTCTTCTTTTCTTGTTCTTTTCTTCTTCTTTTCTACTTCTTTTCTTCTTCTTCTTTTCCTTCTTCTTCTTTTCCTCTTCTTCTTTTCTTCTTCTTCTTTTCCTCATCTTCTTTTCTTCTTCTCCTTCTCCTCTCCTCTTCTTCCCTCATTCCTTCCCTCCCAACCATCCCAGCACTCTCCAGCTCCAGACAGGCTGATAGACGCAAAGGGAAATGAGAAAACTCCAATATCTTCTCCCAGGATGAATTTGTCATTTGCCATCCCAGAAGCCAAATTATTCTTGATCTTTATCACTTGTTTTGTGTATTCACTGTCCAGGCATTCTTTATCTCCACCCTCAGACTGCAAAAAAAAGGGGGCTGGGCCTTCATTCCCTGCTGTTTTGTCTTTGTTTTTATCAAAAGTTTGGAGTTTAGGGTGGGGTTTTGGTCTGGGACATTAGGCAGAGCATCTTCTGGGGAGGGGGACTTCAACACTTCAGGGGAAAGAAATAATTTAAAGCAAATATAATGTAAATAAAACATTAATTGCCTGGGGTTTAAGAGAATTTAATGGTTCCACACATTTAATCCCAGTGTGTTCTTTGTTCAATCAAGCCACACCAATCACACTTTAAACTTCCATTTTTTAAATTCTGCTTTTAATGTTCTCACTGTTTTTCATCACTGAGTGTGGAATTGTTTGATCACAATTTATAACTGAAATACCAACCAGAGCCTGAGGTCTGCAGAGGGATCTGGTGCCTAAGGACAGCAAAATCACTTGAGACAGAAAGAATATTTCCTGGCATTTTCTCAGGATCAGGATGTGCATAAAGCAAACCCCCAGATTTATATTCCTGGGACTAGGATGGGATGTACTGAAAACAATGAGAAAATTCTCTTATTAGAGAAATGAGGAGCAGCATGAGGCTGCTGAGTTGTGGCTGGGTGAAATCCCTCTGGTAGGGAAAACTCCAGCAGAAAGCAGGGAAAGTCTGGTTCTGTTCAGAGCAGGAAGCTTTGGCCTGGCTGAGCTTTCCCCAGAGTGGACCAGAGCAGTCAACCCAAAATCCAGGATGGATCTGGCACCTCCCTGCTGCTCCCACCAGGAGCCAACAGCCACCATTGCCCAGCACCAGCAAAACATTCCAAGGTGGATGAGGCGTGCAGGGAGCTGCAAACCCCAAAGTTGCACTGGATGAGGGGTGCAGGGAGCTGCAGATCCCAGAGCTGCAGCTCCTTGGAATGTTTTGCTGGTGCTGGGCAATGGTGGCTGTTGGCTCCTGGTGGGAGCAGCAGGGAGGTGCCAGATCCATCCTGGATTTTGGGTTGACTGCTCTGATCCACTCTGGTGAGGCCCCAGCTGCAGAGCTGCCTCCACCTCTGGGGCTTCCATCAGCAGGAGGGTGTGGAGGGAATGCAGAGGAGGCCATGGAGCTGCTCCAAGGAGCAGGAGGGATGGATTCCACCCAGAGAGGAGTGACCAGGAGGAGGGAGCTGATTCTCCCCTGTTCTGTCCTTGTGGGACCCCACTTGGGGTTCTGTGTCCATGTCTGGAGTCCTCAACATCAGGAGGACCTGGAGCTGCTGGAACAACTCCAGAGGAGCCCATGGAGATGCTCCAGGGGCTGGAGCCAGGCTGGGAGAGCTGGGGGTGCTCACCTGGAGAGGAGAAGGCTCCAGGGAGAGCTCAGAGCCCCTGGCAGGGCCTAAAGGGGCTCCAGGAGAGCTGGAGAGGGACTGAGGACAAGGGCTGGAGGGACAGGACACAGGGAATGGCTCCCAGTGCCAGGGGGCAGGGCTGGATGGGAGATTGGGCAGGAATTGTTCCCTGGCAGGGTGGGCAGGCCCTGGCACAGGGTGCCCAGAGCAGCTGTGGCTGCCCCTGGATCCCTGGCAGTGCCCAAGGCCAGGCTGGATGGGTTTGGATCACCCTGGGACAGTGGGAGGTGTCCCTGCCCAGGATGCCCAAGATGAGCTCTAAGATACTTTCCAGTTCAAACCATTCCAGTTTAGGATTTTAGGACCTTTCTGGCCCTACCAGCAGCAGCTCCTGGCTGGGCTGGGGGTGTCCATGTGCTCAGCACATCCCAAATCCTGCAGGGATGCTCAGCTCCATCCCCTCTCTGCCATCCCATCTGCTTCCTCCTGCTCAGCCCAGGTTCTTCTGCTCATCCTGCACCTGCCCCAGATAATCCAAAAGAACAGGAACAGTGAGTAGGAATTCGATCTGAGGGGGATAATGCTGGAAAAAACCAAACTGTGGCATTCAGTGACCTTTGTTGGGCTGAGAAATTGGTGTCTGGGACAGTTTAAAGGGTATTTTAAATTTCAGCAGCACATTTCTGGAGCTAAGGGGGTGATACACAGCCAAGATGAGCTTTATCATTTTCAAAATTTTAGAGTTTCTAGCTAATGTTGAGAGAAATATTATAAAGGAGTAAGTTGTGTCTCTGTGAAGCTGCAATATAAAAAAATCTAATTTATAAATCTATAAAAATAGACAAAATTTACACATCATTATATTAAATTTTATATAATGATACAGAAAATTCACATGCTTTATTACCTATAAATTGTAATTTCTAAAGCCAAAATCAAATTCAAGAATAATTTTGGAGGGATTGAGGAATAATTTGAGAGAATAATTATCTCAAACCAAGATAATTATTCCCCTCAGAGATAACAACACTTAAGAAAGTGTTTTCTGCACCTTGGTTCTGGTGTCTGTGATGCTGCAGCTCCGTGGGAATGCTTGGAGCATTTCCCAGGGGAGCTCAGGAAGGAGATGCAGCTCAGAAGGATAAAAAAGGGGCTGAAGCATCCAAGCACCAACTCCAGGGTCGCTGGAAATACACATTTATTGAAACACCAGTGCTGAGTTCAGCTGAGAGAAAATTGTTTTAGCAACTCTCAGAGACATAAAACGTTGGGCTTGGTGCACACCAGCCCCAAAGTGAAATATCCCATTGTGTTTTCCAAGTGGAAAGTGGAAATGTGGAGTTTATGAACCCTGAGTTCGTGAACAGAAAATAGGATTTAAGTGGAAAGGTTTTGTTGCATTTTAACAATGAATTCCCTTTTATCTGAAACACGGGATTTCACAGCCACCGTGTAATGTGTGGTTATTTTTAACATTGAATTATTATCTTTCCATGGGCTGCTTTCATTCATTATTTACTGCAGCAAAAATTTAAGGATTTCCATGAAGTGCAGCAGTGATTTCAAAGGTTATGGGAACAAAATCTTGAATCATTAAGGAACACCCTAAGATTAGAGTCTGACTAAAAATACACTTCCCTTGCTTGAACAAACCACACAGTGGTTGCAGTTTTTATTTATACCAATATTAGTCATTGATTCATTAATATGAATTTTATTTGATTCTGTAGGAATTGTGGGGTTTTCTTTTCAGCCACAGGCAGGAGTTGTTTGTTGGTGCCTCAATATGAGGAAAACCAGTGGAGCTGGTACCAGCAGTGGTATCTACAGCATTTCCAGCCTGGAGGAGCTGGGGATGGAGCAAAAGCTTCAAAGAGTTCCAAATATTCCTAAAAATAGGGATGGGGAGTAAAGAAATGAACGACCAGCAGTGTTTGTAGGATGGCAGCAAGTCAGGAGTGATTTACAGGGCAATTCCCTTAATGGCTTCAGGAGGGTTTTAAGCAGCCAGCAGTGAGCTGAGTTTAATTGGTTTTATGTTTTTTGTGGGTTCTTTTTTTTGTGGAGTAAATATTTTTTATCACAAATCCTTTTTTTTTGATCAGTTCAGACAAATCCTGCCCTGCTGTGCTGTAGCTGGGCTGTACCTGCCCTGATTTGGGCAGAATTCACTGCACCAAATGAGGGGGGAAGCAGAAGAATTATTTTTTGCCCCGTTGATGTTTTCCCATCTCCTCTGAACCACCTCCTGTTGCTGCATCTCCTCCCAGGCAGGCAGCTGGGCTTTAAGGGGTGCCATAAATCAGCTGCCAGGCTGTCCCTGTGCCCAGAGAGCTCCAGGAGGGCAAGAACTGCCACAAATGCCCAAGCCCAGGGGCTGTGGGGACTCAGAGAGAGCCAGGCTTGGATAAATCCAGCTGGACAAGCAGCTGGAACTTCTGCTGCTGCTCTGGCTCTGGAATTCTCAGCACTGTCCCCACGCTGCTCAGGGGCTTTGCTCCCATTCCCACAGCAGCCCCTGTGCCCTGGCTCTGCCTCCTGACTGGTGTGGTTGGGGTGACAGGGTTTGGGATGGCAGGGTTTGGGATGGCAGGATTTGGGATGGCAGGGGTTGGGATGGCAGGGGTTGGGATGTTCCTCACTGCTCTGGAGATTGAATGAGGCTGTTTTGTACCACAACAACACAAGACTCCGAGGTCAGAAGGCTAAAAATGACTATTTAGGGATACATCTCCTTTATCTACTGTTTTACACAGACCAATTTGATTGGTGAAACAAAGGCAAAACCTCTTCAATCACATTGGTCAAACCAGAGGGACATCAAGAAGTCCCTCCTGTGAGAAGGAATGGATAACAGAGGTACAGCTACAAAAACATTCCTTCTGTTTACAGAACTTTCCCTGGGAAAATAATTTAGAAAACCGAAACACCTCAGACATGAAAACCAGGGCTACACTGGAACTGAGCTCACAGGCACTGCATTTTCCTGATTGGGTTTTTACCACTTTATAAATATCCTGATTTGCCTTTTAAACATTTTGGAGTGTTTTCCCTGTGGAAAGAGGGAATGGCAGTGCAGGCATTGCCTCTGCAGCTCCTGCTCTGGAGTTGTTGGTGCCCAGAGGCAGAGGGTGGCTTTGTGCTGGAGGTTTTGGCACTCACCTCCGTGACTTGTGTCAGCATTAAGGATGCAGCTCATTTCCAGGTGCTGGGAAATTCCAGGTTGGATTGGCAGTGCCTGTTTTGCACAGGGATCTGAGCAGAACGGGCTGGGCTGATGAATGCACTGCCTGGTGCTCAGGGGTGCAGTTCCTGGCAGCACCTCTCACTCAGCCCTGAGTGATGGGCAGTGGGAACAGCTCAGAGATCATTTCAGAGCTGATTTGTGTTCTTGGTGTCACTGGAACACAACTGCAAAATCCTTCCTGCAGTGACACAGCTGGTGTCAGAGCTGGGCTGAATCCCAGCCTTCCTCCTAACCCATCCAGCCTCATTGAGGGGATTTTCATTCCTTCTTGGCTGGGATGGGCTCAGCACAGGCAGTGAGGGACAGGCTGTGTCCCTGGCAGCTGCAGGGTGATTTTCTTGGTGTTTTGCTTTGGGAGTCACTGCAGGGACACTGAGGCTCCTGTCCCAGCCCTGCTGGCTCCTGTCCATGACAGTGGAGCAGGGGGTGGCTGTAGATAAACTGGAAGGTTCAGCACAAAGACACTTTCCTAATTAATCATGAAGGCTGATGATCACCTCAGTGCTGCCCAAAGCACAGGACAGAGGCCAGTCCCCACCCCAGGGCTTTCACTATGGGCTGAGGAACATTCCCCAAGAGCAGAGGTGTTTGTGGCAGCATTCAGGGAGCTCAGCCAGGCACAGAAAATCCCTGAGTTTTCCCTGAGCCTGACTTTGAGGGGATTTGTAGCCCAGCTGGGTCTAGCAGAGCTGAAACCTGGTGGCAGAGCAAGGCACCCACCCTTCCCAGAGGCTGTGCAGGACATCCCTGGATGCCCATCCCAGGCAGCTCCACCTCTGCTGCCTGTGCAGAACTTTTCCTCTGGCTTCCCATGGGAAATCCTTGGACAGGGCAGCAGGGCTGGGCAGTCAGAGGCTCTGCACCTTCCTCATTCCTTCTCAGACTGAGGAAAGCTCCTGATAAGGGAGAATGTTTCAATTTTTCATAATTTTGAACCAAAGAAAATGGTGAGTGCCCACTGTGATGGGGCTGTTCATCTTTGTGCCAGCTTGGACGAGGTTCTCCCTCAGGAGGAGCCTGTCCTCCCTCGAGTGTGGGATTTGGGGTGAGCAGGGCTCTCAGCCATGTCTCCAGGAGCTTCAGGTGTTATTTACATTTAGAACTGTGATTTTTATCACTTGCTCTCCTGCCGTGGTGCAAATGGGGGACTCAGCTGCTGGCAAATGAGTCCAGAACTTGGCAACAGGGTGTAGATATTTAATTTTGGTCATCAGCTCTGATTTGGGGATTAAATGAGGTTTCTCCACATCTGCCTGGGTACTCTCATGAAGGCTTTTAGTGCATTTTTGCTTCTTTAGCAGCTCCAGGCGGCAGCAACCTCAGTAAAGAAACGATTCCCCAGCAGAGCCCAGCGACACAAACCCCTCCTGACAGCTCCCACTGTGCCACATGAGCGTGGCTGGACGTCACCTCCCAGGGTCTGTGCATGGTGACAGAGCCAGACAGTCCCAATCAGCACCAGCACACGCAAAAGCTGCTTTTTCCCACTGCCAGGGGAGCCCAGGAAATGCGTCAGGAATTTGTATCTGCCTCCCATGTGGGCTCTGCTCCCTCCAGCTGCACAGCTCGGGCTGAGGTGTGGGGAATGGAGATGTCAGAGCAGGCTGGAGGAGGGAAATGCCTTTCCTGGTTTTGCTAGAAGAAGTTTCATTTAGGAAAGGTGGGTGCTGAGCCTCCACGAGGTTAAATCCAGAACTTGCCCTGGCAGCCAGTGAAAAGCAGAGTTTGACTTGCAGTTTTTAGGAGGAAAAGAAAAAGCCTTCCCTTCACAACCTCCAAGGACTGGTTGGGTTTGTGGTCACTTGGAATGTGGTGGTGAGAGCCCAAGTGCTGTCCTGAAGAATCAAAGCATTCAGGCAATGCCAGAGGAGGTGTCCTTGTCACAAGAGGTGACAGAGATGAGCAGGTGCCTGCAGGTGCTCCCACCTCATCTTCATCCTGGGATGCTGAGGTGGGAAGGGTCTGGAGGGGCCCCTGAGGAGCAGCTGAGGGCACTGGGATTGTTCAGCTGGAGCAGAGGGAGGGCAGAGCTCCCCGGGGGCTGCAGCTCCTCCCGAGGGGCAGCTCCCAGCTCTGCTCTGGGCAGGGACAGGAGCCAGGGAAGGGCTGGAGCTGGGCCAGGGCAGGCTCAGGCTGGAGCTCAGGGCAAGGTTCTTCCCCCAGAGGTGCTGGCACTGCCCAGGCTCCCCAGGGAATGGGCACGGCCCCGAGGCTGCCAGAGCTCCAGGAGCCTTTGGACAGCGCTGCCAGGGATGCCCAGGCTGGGATTGTTGGGGCTCTGGGCAGGGACAGGGGCTGGATTTGATGACCCTGGGGGTCCCTTCCAGCTCAGGATCAGTGTGTGACTCTCCCACTCTCTGGGCTCTTTTCCTGGTGCTCAGGACAGTTTTCCTTTCTCACTTGTACTTTTCCATTCTCCAGTGATGTGTGTGCTGGCTGGTCCGTGCTCACCTGCAAGGATGCTGTGGGTTTAGAGCAGTTTCAGACCTGTTCCATGAGCCAGCAGAGCAGCACAGGTGGAAAACAATTCCTGGGGCTGGCTGGAAGGGGAAGGGGCTGGTGGCAGGCTCGGATCCTCAGGGACAGGTTTCATTTTCCCTGCTCCTCCTGCTGATCTAACTTTTCTTGCTCACTGCTAATTTCCTCATCCAGATATTTCCAGGTGGGGAGAAAAGTTCTGCTAATTTTGGGATGCTTTGGGGGCTGTTCCAAAGCTCTGGCTGAGGTGTGTGATTTTTGTGTGCTGACGTTTTAATCCTTCAGACTATTCCCGAGGCTTCCACATTTCCGAAACGCAGAATAACTCCTTTCCAGAGGGCTGATTTCATAGTGTGTGGGCAAACTAACACGGATGATCCTGCTGGCTTTCCCTTGCTCATCTTCTCTCTCCATCCCTGTTACTCCTTTGGTTCCACCCTCTTAATTCCCCACCTCAGCTGAAAATTCCCTCTTTTTTTTTTTTTGGCTTGTATTTAGGGGCTTGGCGCGAAGCCGGGTGCTGACTTCTCTCCCATTTCTCCCGCCTTTAGCAAGCAGCAGAATTCCTCCAAATCCAAGTCGGTTTGGGAGCAGAGGACGAGCCAGATCCGCATGCACAACTTCCGAGCCAGCTGCGAGGCTCTGTACAACGAGCTGGACCCCGAGGAGCGGGTGCGCTACGCCACCACCCTGCACATCCGTCCCGACATGAAAACGCACCTGGACCGGCCGCTGGTCGTGGAGCCCCGCGCCGAGGGCAGGAACAACATCACCAAACTGAGCCCCGTGGATGTCCAGGAGGTGATGGAGCATCCCAAACCCACCGACGGCGCCGAAGCTCCACGCAAGCACCACCGGCATCGAGAGAAGGAGAAGCTGGGAGAGCAGGAGAAGGGAGACGGGACCAAAGAGGAGAGCGGCGAAACCGGCGCGGCCAACAAGGAGGAGAGGCACAGGCAACACCGGAGCCGCAGCAAGGAGGTGGAAGGAGGCAGCAAGGAAGGGAAAAGCGAGCGAAACAGGGGGCAGGAAGGGGGGAAGAGGCACCACCGGCGGGGTTCGGTGGAGGAAGGGGCCGAGAAGGAGCATCGCAGGCACCGCGGCCACCGGCACTCGTCCGACCGGCCGGGCAAGGACGGCAACGGCCACAACGGCGGGCGCGGCGAGCGNGGAGCCCCACCGGCGGCACCGGCTCAGGAACAGGGCGCTGTCCACCTACGAGTCCGTGGAGAAGGACGGCGGGGAGAAGGAGGGCGAGGCCGGAGAGAAGGAGCACCGCAATCACCAGCCCAAGTGAGTGAGTGCTGCCCGACCCCCGCCGGGGTCGGTTCGGGGCTCGCAAAGCCCCAGGTGTGTTGTAGAAAATCCCTCGTCACCCTCCCCGAGGAGGTCCCTGTCCCCACACCAGCTCCCACCACGACCCGCGGTTCTGTTTTGCCTCCGTCAGCGGTGACAGACGCTCCCAAAGATCATTTTTGGTTCATAAAACAGCTCGGGTTTAAGGCAGGAAATATCCTTGCTGTAAACACCAACAGACCCTGTAGGACACCAAGTGGAGCGGAGAATTTCCCGGCTTCTGAAGGAAGCTCCTGAGGGACGTCTTTTTAAATTCCAGCCAGCCTTGCTTACAGCCCTTTGATTTTCATTTTTAATGGGGAGCCTTCAGCTGCACCACCAGTTGTTCCAGCACGTGGCCTCTTCCATAAAGAGCAACGATGGCCCCCATTTGCTTTAATTCTTATGTAAGTCAAGTGAGAAAAACAGCCCTGGTGAAGCATTTGGAGTAGTTAATAAAGAAGGATAGATTGCCTTTTCAGCTTTATTAGTCTGATGGAAAAGAAATTGCACTGGGATTCTTTAGAATAGAGTTCATGTCACCGTGGAGAGCCGTGAGTGGCACTGAGATAATAATTTTCCTGTCTAAATTATCTTCCTTTCAGCCGAATTTCCAAACACTGCCTGCTGTTCAGCGTGCTCGTGTGCACGGGCTCACTTTCCCCCTCACTGGAGCAGAGCTGCTGCTGCTGCAGAGGACAGCAGGAGCCATTTAGCTGCTGACAGCCACGTTCCAGAACGGCTCCAAGCTGGAAAAGAGAATCACCACATTGAAATAAGGCCTGGGGAGAGCTTTAGGGAGCAGAGAGTCAGGATTCATCCAGCAGCTGCTCTGGGGAGTGGCTCATGGCACTGGCTTGGGAGCATCATTGAAGTGACCCCAGGGATGTCCAGTGCCACAGACCCCTCCTAATGTTGGGATTGGGGAGATCTTAGAAAAACATCCCAAATTTTGCTATCACAGTTTGTCCTGCAAAGGATTTCCATGGAGGAAACATGGAGCCCGAGGTGCAGCATCAGGGATGTGTTCTCAGAACCCTTCCCGGGCCATGTTGAACAAATCCTGCTCTTCCCTAGGGAGAACCAGTGTGAGCTGGAGGCCAGTGGCAGTGGCAGTGGCCCTGGGAGTGTCCCTGTGCACACCCTGCCCAGCACTTACCTGCAGAAGGTGCCTGAGCAGCCCGAGGATGCTGACAACCAGAAGAACGTGACCAGGATGATTCAGCCCCCCCTGGACAAAACCACCACTGTGAACATCCCTGTCACCATCACTGCCCCTCCAGGGGACACCACTGTCATTCCAAGTGAGTGCCTTTTGTCCCCTGCTTGTCCTGCTCTTGGAATTGCCAGGAAATTGAGATTTCCAAGGAGAGGTGGGGGCTGTCCTGGGTGCTGCCATCCTGGAGAGAGGCAGGCAGGGAGCTTGGCGAGAGAGGATCTGTAATTGCCACACAGGAACTCAGCAGGGGTTGCCTGGTGGCTCTGGAAAAAGCCTGGGATTCTCTGGAGATGGCTCACCCAGGCCACACCCTTTGTGTAAGGGAAAGGTGAAGGAGCAGGGAGAGCAACATCCAGCTGTGATCCTGCTGCTTTGGGATCCTGGGACATTCCAGAGCTTTTTAGTCCTCTGTAAAAACATCACAGCTGGAGCAGATCCATCCTCCCTGTCCTTCTCCAGAGCTCTCTGCCTTGGGTCTACCAGCACAGATTTACAGATCATCCCAAGATCCTTGCACCCAGCCACCCCCAGCCTGTTCCCACCACCTTGGGGCTGATCCCTGGTGGGGTGGGAACAGCCTGGAGAAGTCTGGAGAGCTGAGGAGAATCCCAGTGTGAAATCCAAGAGGTCCACACTAAAGTCCAGGCTGTCAGGACTCTGCTTTCCAAGAGGCACAGCCAAGATCTGTCAGGGTCTCTGATTTTTCACTCTGTTGTCAGCCACAAGATTTATCTTATCTTTTTTTTTTCCCTTCTTCTTTCTCTTTTTTTTTTTTTTTTTTTTTCCCTTTTTTTTTTTTTTTTTTTTTTTTTTTTTTTTTTTCCTCTTCAATGGTAATTTTCCTATATTGCAATGCTGAGTTCCTGTCAATCACAATTTATCAGCCTCTCCCTTTCCTGGCCATTTCCTCTGGATCTGATTGGAGATCCAATAAGGAGTTTATTGAATATGTCACTCAAACACAATGAAATGCCATTTTCTTGCAAAATAAAATAAAAAGTAATAACAGCCCTGCACAGAACACATTCCAAAGGGTGGGACTGTTGGACTTTAGGTCCTGGGAATTAATGGAAGACCCTTTATACGTCTCTAAGAGGGGAATTTGCAGCATAAAATGTTACCCAGTTCACAGATGGGAAATTATCTTCAGTAAATTATCCCATAAACCCTCTGCAAGTGAAGTCAGGATGAGAACTGGAGAATTTCCAACCTTTGGGATGGTGGTTGGGACAAATGTCAGAGAAGGAGATCCCAAACCCTGCTGCAGGGTGGAGCTGCACACCTTTGCACATGGGGAACTCCAACCAAACTGAGGTGCACGATGCAGGCACAGCTCTGGGGGTCCAACAAGTCCTTTCCAGGTCTCTTTTCCTATTTCTGGGAAGTTCAGCAGTCTCAGCCCCTGGATTATTAAACTTCATCCATGAATCTGCTCTTTTATGTGTTCCAAGCCAGTTGTGCTCCTGCTCCATGGGAGAAAACACCAAATTACGAGGCTGCTCAGACTTCCTTTTTATTTTCTCTCAAAAATCCCGAGCTGATCCCTTTCCCTAAGAATTTGTGCTCTTTGGGATGGGTTTTCCAGCCCCAGTTTGGCAGCTGTGGCATAAATCAGCTCATGGTTTCATTTCCTGTGGCAGTGATAATGATCCAGTGATTGTTCATCCCATTCAATCAGCACTTCCAAGGGCTGTTTGCTCTCCCAGCTGCGCTGTTTGCATTTCCAGCTGTTCCAGGCACTGGATCCATTTTTAACCCTCTCCTTTGTGTTCTCCCTGAATTCCCATTTCCAGTGAACAACGTGGAGTTTGAAAGCAAACCAGAGGAGAAGAAAGACGTCGATGACTTGACAAAAAATGGGCCTAAGCCAATCCTGCCTTACAGTTCCATGTTCATCCTCAGTCCCACAAATCCGTAAGTTCCTGTGACACCAATTGTGGGCCCCGGGTGCTTGGAGTGAGGTTTTCATCTCTGAAAACACACTGGGATGTGAAATAAAAGCTGATTTCAGTGGGCCAGATGCTGTTGTTCTGTTGGTTTCCCTGGGGGGATAAATTATCAGGGTAGGGAAAAGAAAATGCTTTAGGCAGACCTTGATGATGTAGAGCCCAAAAAGTGGGAGCACAGGTACTGTTTATCAGGAGTAAGAGGTTGAGGATTGTTTGGATACCAGGAAATTCCTGCAGGTTCCTCAGCTGGAATTCCTGTTCTTTCCATAAAGTGGCTTTGCATCACTGCAAACTTTGAACTTCTGGGAAAAACCTGGGTATTTTTTATTTGCCCAGGCTGGAAGTGCAGTCTGTGGGATCTGCTGGGATTGGGGCATTTCTACCCCTTCAGGCAGTGCTGCCTCTTGGGGAGCTTTGGACTCAAAGCCTGGAAATTCTGAATCTGTTCCTCTGGAGGGCTGCAGGACCAACAGGGAGAGGGGTTGGAATGATGGTGGCATGAGGAGCTGTGAGTCATTTTAAGGGAGGGTGTTTGGAAATTCTGGAGACCCCCAGGTCCCTGGCCAGGGCCCCAGCTCTAAACTGGAGTGATGTCCCTCAATACATTTTTAAAATAAAGTAGTTATGAATAGTAACTACACAACTATGAGTAGCTGTGAAATGCTTAAGCAGCTAGAAAATAAAAAGGAAGGATCTTGAAGTGACGTGTGTGTTTTGGATAATTAGAAAAAGATGTTAAAGCATATAAGAAGTCAGCTATAAATATAGAAAATTAATGATTTCACATCATGCAATCAATATATCAGCACTAATCATCTTTAAAAGTTGAAATAACACTTAGGAGCAGAGGTTTCCCTCTGGCTCAGGTAAACTTGTCCATCTCAGAATTTCTCTCTGCCCAGATACCAAGGGGGAGCTCAGGCCCTTGTTTGGCAGCTAAGGGAGGATGAGCTCTCCTCCTTCTGCTGAGGACTGATCCTGTGCAGTCACAGAACAGCTCCCAGTGCTCAGATTTGACATTCAAAAACCCCCTGTGGTGGAAGCACCCCCAGGCTGAACAGCATCCCAGCATCCCAGACTCTCCTGAGCTGGGAGGGACCCACCAGGATCACTGGTCCAGCTCCTGGCCCTGTGCAGACACCCCAACAACCCCACCCTGGGCAGCTCAGGTTGTCCAAATGCTGCTGGAGCTCTGGCAGCCTTGGGACCGTGACCCAGGGAGCCAAATTAGGATTATAGAGTTCAGCCTCTGCCTGGATGGATAAGGAAATGGTATTTCCCTGTTATTTGGTGTTTTTGCTGTGAAGTGATCACCAAAGATGAGCTGGGGAAGGCAGCATTGCTGGGTGGGGAGTGAGAGGGGCTCTGAGCTCAGGGCTGGGCTGGCAGAGGAGCAGCAAAATTTCCTTGTTTCCTATGGCTGCTTCTTTTCCCTCCCCTCATCCCAGTCAGGACCTTCTGAGACTCAGAGTCCAGGATCTGGGGGTTCTTAGTTGCTTTGTTATTTCAGCATCCTCCAGCTTACATTTCCCCCCAGAAAAAGAAAAAAAGCTGTGCTGAAAGACCGCTGGAAAAACAAAGTTCACTGGGAGGAAAAAATGTGTTACAAGCAAGCCAAGGGGAATAACAAGACAAAGCCCAAGCTCCAGGAATGTCAGCAGCTTGTTTTTCCACCTCTGGGCAAGGTGCAGAGCCAGCTGCATCCCCCCAAGGTGCTCTGGCTGCTGGGAGCTCCTTCTGGGGTCAGCAGCTTTTCCTCACTCCAGTGCTGCCACCTCCCTTCCAAACCCTGCTGGGGATCCCTGACCCGGCTGCTGCCAGAGGGGAAAACAGCTCAGGGAAGCAGAAATGAATTCCTTTTGTTCCCAAGTGCCAGCACCCCCTGTTAGAGCACACGGGGCTGTGATTCCTCAAGCCCCAGTGGAGGTTCACAAATGCTCCCACATCTCACTGCTGGTTATGAATGATGAGCAGCTAAAAATAGGGGCTTGTTCTTGCTGTGATGAATTGAGTTTGATGCAGGAATTATGGCCACAAATGTGATTGGAAATGCTGCCTTTCACTCCTGTGGCCTCTCAGAGCACGGAGATGATCATCTTCTCCTGGCAGATTGCAAACCACAGCTGAGGGGTTCACAAAAGCACTTTTCTCCGGGTTATTTTCTATCTGGTATTTGTACTCTTTTTCCACTCTGAATCCATTAGCAAGCCAAAGAAAAGGAGTATGTAAGTAGATGTGAAAAATAGACTTTAATTCTCACTGTTCAGACATTTGCTTAGAGAAAATGGGATAGAGGAGCTGAAATACATTTTCAGATAACAAAGTTGTTGGCCAGTTAAATCTATAATTTGATTCTTGGGCTAAGTCTTCTATTCAGCTGACAAATGTGGTGTGAATGCAGAGCTCTGTGTGCAGTTAAGGATTTGGGAATTGTGGTCAGAAGGAATTATTAGCTGCAATTTGTGAAGAGTTTTGGATTGCTTAGAAATGGGAGCATTTACCACTTTCCTCGGCCACAATTTGTGAATAAAAAGATTAGGTGGAAGTAATCAAATCTTTTCCTGTAAAGTATTTGTGCTGTAAAGTGTGAGTTGGAGTAAAGTGCAGGCAGAGACAGATTGGTGGGAGGAACAGTCAGAGCCACAAAGGCAGATTCAGCTGAGAGTCTCAACATTTTAAAGGGATTAGTTGACATTAAAAGGATTTCAGACCTTGTTTTGAACTCACAGGGCGTTAACCTGGCAGTTCAGAGGGAGAAGGATGGGGGAGTGCCATAAACATAATTTGTAGAATTGAGTGTGGATGCTTGAAAGCTCTCAGTGCTCTTTTGACAGATGGGTAGAGAGATAAATAGATAGAGAAATAAATAGATAGGGAGATAAATAGATAAAGAGATCAAGAGATGAATGGGTGTTCTTGCCTTGCAGAGAGAGAGCAGTGCAGAGATGTGGAACTCCCTTATTTAACTCTCACCACAGATCTGCTGCAAACTGCAATCTAAAGCCTGTTTTTTAACTTTCTTCCCATTATTTTATCAGGAATCCCAAAGGTGCTGCTCCTGCTGGGTTTGTGGCAGTTTTCCCTCCTCACAGCCCCGTGACTCCTCCCTATTGAATTCCTTAGAGCCGGATGTATTTAGCTCTGTGAGGGTCCAATACCTCTGAAGGTGCCCAGCACCTCACAGAAAATGGTTTAAAATAACGAGTGAGATGACATGATCGAATGTATCTTTAAAAAACCAAAAAGGTTTTAATAAAATAATAAAAAAACAAAACCCCCAAAGCAGTTCACAGTGTAGGGAGAGGTCCCACACACCTGCTACAACACCCTGAAAATGTGCTGAGAGGCCTCGTGCTCTTCCTTAAATATTGGATGATTTGGGTGGTGTTTTTTTGGTAAACAGCCCAATAGAGAATACTGCATTTTTGAGGAACAGCTAAAGAGACATCAGTGCTTTTGTGTTTGCACTGAGCCAATTACTGTAGGGACAAAAAAAGAAGTTTTTGGGTCCTTTATTAGAACAGCAAGGGGTGAGCCCTACACCTTTCCCTGTGTGGAAGGAGCTGCTGGGCGTGGGTGCATTCCCACCTCCGTGTGCTCTGCCCGCAGGATCCGGCGCCTGTTCCACTACATCGTCAACCTGCGCTACTTTGAGATGGTGATCCTGATCGTCATCGCCCTCAGCAGCATCGCCCTGGCTGCAGAGGACCCTGTCCAAGCTGAGTCTCCCAGGAATGACGTGAGTGCCACCCCAAATCCCCAGATTTTGGGTGCTTTTCTCCTCCCGGCGCTCCGTGCCCATCTCCGCTGGGTAATTCACTGTGCTGGCAGTGCAGGATCAGAGCTGTGCTTGGTGACACACCCAGTTATCTTTGTTTCATGATCAAAATGCTCAAATTCCTGGCCTTTCCTGCTGCTTCAACCACATCTGGGTTTGAGAGCTTGGGAATCAGGGGTTGTGTGGCCGCTGTGGCTTTGCTGCACAGCTGGCAGCTCATCCTGCAGTGGGAAAGGCTGCTGGATAAACTCCTTGGGAAAGGAATGGTCAAACATTTCATTTTGAAATGTTCCTTTTGCTTTGTTAAACCTGCCAGAAATGCAGGTGCACTGCAGCCAGCCTTGGGGGCAAGTGTGGCAAGGACTGGGAAAATGCTGCTTTAAATCAGATGATTCAGGTTTGTGCCTAAATTATCTGAAACCCTCCCAGCAGATGATTTTTGTCCATCCCAGCAGTCAGACCATTGCTGGATTGGATATTTAACCTTGCTCCTCTGAAGGTTATTTCAGTGTGTGGCCTTCCCTAACGCACATTTCCCTTTCCCACTTAGGCTCTGAAATACCTGGATTATATATTTACAGGAGTCTTCACCTTTGAGATGGTGATCAAGGTAAGAGCTTTTCCAAGCAGAAAAATTCACTTCCTCTTTCAGATTTATTTGTGAGAAGCTGGAGCAGGACAGAGGTGGGAAGGATGGAGAGCTTTAACTTGGGAGCAGCTCTCACAATCAGATGCAGCAGCTCTCCTTGTTCCTTAATCTCATATTTTATGGAGGAAAATCAGCATATCTTTAGGAGCTGTGGCTGTGTAAGAAGATAAGGATTAGGAAGGCAACAGGAGCTGCCAGACCTTCCTCAGACACTCCAGATTCTTCCCTTTTCCTTTGGCACTGAGCAGGAATATTAATAACAGCTGATTCTTGGTTTGGCACATTTCAAAATCTGAGGATTTCTCTTTTACTCAGTAGGGTGACAGGTTTTGCCAGGACTGGGGCAGTAACTTCCCAGAGAGCACAATTCCAGAAAGTCAGGACTCAGTGTTGGGGTAAGGCAGGAGCTGGGTTTTCCTGTAGCAGCAAAATGCAGAAGAGATGCAGAATAAAACCAGGATGTGTGTGGAAAAAATTCCAGGGAGGAGAGGGCTCTTGTTTCTACAGCTTTTGTTGTGGTTTATTGATTTGAATTTCATTTTTGGGAGAGTTTTCCTGCCTGTTAGAGAGGAGCAGCTTGGCCGAGTATCTCAGCAATTTGTGAAGGGTGCTTTGATCCAGAACCTTCTCCTGCCCCTCAGCAGGGTGGATTTGGGCCATGTTTTATAAAACTCTTCCTTTTCCTGGCTTTTCTCTGCAGATGATTGACTTGGGGCTGCTGCTCCACCCTGGCTCCTACTTCCGTGACCTGTGGAATATCCTGGACTTCATTGTGGTCAGTGGGGCCTTGGTGGCTTTTGCCTTCTCGTAAGTTCATGTTCCTTCTCCTCCCAAATTCCAGGGAATAAGAGGCAGAGGGGGCAGGACTCTGGCACAGGGGCAGTGGATGTGCAATCTTTGTGGCTCCATTTCTCAGTGAAACGTTCAGTTCCTGCCCTGTTTCCTCTTGGGGTGGGAAGAAAAGAGTAAATCCAACTAAATCTGTGTGGTGGAATCTGGTGAAAATCCTCCCAAGCTTTAGGCTGAGTCCATTCACTGCTCATTCAAAGATGAAGCCAAGATTTCTGTGACTCTTGGGCCAAGTTCTTTTCAGGAACTCCCTGTAACACTTCGTGGCAGTCCAGTGTGTCCAGTCAGTGGTTGTGGGAATTGCTCTCATTTTGTAAAAACAGTAAAAGAAATCAGCTGATAACTCCATGAAGTCTTGGCAAACCCTTATTTCCAGAGTTGTGGATATTTCTGGTTCACAAACCTTTGCTATTTCTCTCCTTTTCTCTCCTCTCTCTGTATTTCCACTGAGTTTCACCTTTAGTGCTCCCTCCCTCAAACCCGGCTCTGTATTTATTTGTGCCTTTAAATAATACCCCACGTTCTTCTGTCATGTCATGGAGGATTTTGAGCAACAAACACGGAGAAATTACTCTTTAAAAATTAAGATTATCTTCTTTGAGCCTTTTTTCTTGGAAACAACCAGAGGAAGAGCGACACAGCTCCTTCCAACCTTCAGGAGCCGAGCTGGAGAATGGAAAGAAATTTTCCACTCGGATTCTTGTTTGCAAATCCTTTAGTGAGAAACAATAGGAGAGACCTGGAAACAAGCAGAGGGACTTGACCAGTTTAATCTTCTGCTAAATTAGCCCCGTGCAATTACAGGCATTTTCAGCATTCCCAGGTTTGTGGACACCATGATTAGAGGAGAGGAAATTGTTTCACTTGCTAATGAGAATTAGCAGCGTTTCACTGCTAATGAGAAAAGCATCCACCTTTGCCAGGAGCGAGGCTGCGCTGCTTTAGACTGGCAGGAATTTCTTAAAGCTGAGCATAATCCCTCCCTCAACTCTGCCCCACCCCCAAAAAATGCACAAAATGTTGCTTTTCTGGTAAAATATTCCTCAGCAATTTTTTGTTTTCTTAGCTGTCAGAATTCCTGTCACATGGAGGCTGTGAGATTTGTAATTTAGATCTGCTTTTTCTTCAGTGCAAATGCTGAATGCAAATAAACCCTCTAAGCTGAATTGACCAAAAAGTGGATGAACAGAATTGATGGTTGAGGTGTGATTTTTGGGGATATTTGAATCTGGGCTGTGCCTGATGCTTCACCAAACTACTTTGGTCTTGGAGAAAATCATATCCAACAGAATGTTTTCAAAGGGATGCTGCCCTCCCCTCAATAAACATTTTGTCCCTCATTAAAAATCAGATTTTTGGAGGGGCTGACTCCTCTGCCCTAAGCAAATTTGTCTTGGTGAATGTCCTGCTAACCTAAATTTTAATATCCAAAACCAAGCTGCTTTTTAAGTTTGACTGGACATGTGTGGGGTTTTATTTCCCTGCACATGAAATATACCTGTGGAACATCTTTCAGAACTAGATTGACTTAAGCCAGACCGAGTGAATCAAAATTTTAACTTTAAAAAACCATGTGGCAACATTAGAATTTAGCAAAGCTCCTCTGAATTGAAGAGAGGTAGAGGGTAGAGAAGTAAAAAAAATCACAAAATAACAACATAACCCAAAGTCTGGGGTTCCATGAAAATTTCCCTTTTCCATCAGGAATTCAAACTTCCAAGACTGATGGGAGCAGGGGCATTTTGGGAGCCCTGTGCTGTGAGAACAAACCTCAGGCTCTGCCTTTAAAACAACATCTCCTCTTTGAACACGATTTTCTTTTGAGGGAGATTTGCCTTGCTCGAGTTACGGATTAAAATGAATAATTTTTAATCTTTCTGGGGCTTTTCGTGCTCAGGTTTTCTTCTATTGCTCATGTTGGGCCATGAATATCTAACAGCACCTCATCAGACTCTAAATAAATTACTTCTACATCCCCTGCCTGTGCTTTATAATAGGTGCTCCAAGCTGCTTTTATTTTCCATCCTGAGTGAGCCTTGAGCAGGGTTTTACAGCCAGGGACTGCATAAGCCCTGCCTTGTTACTGTCTCCCAGATTAAAGTCACACAAGCTGATTTGTGAGACTCAGGGAAAATTGGAATTTCTTCTGTGATTTTTCTGCTTTCTGCAAGCCCTGCTCCCCATCCCTGTTGCAGGGAATGCCTGCAGCCTCCCTGTGGAGCCCCAAAGCTGGCAAATCAGTCATTCCTGGGAAATGACTTTTCCCTGCTCCAGCTCTGAATCCTGACAGGGCAGAGAGCTGGGACTTAGGCTCAGCTCCTGGTTTGGTTAAACCAGATGGACACACAGAGCTGGATGCTGATAATCCCAAAGAGCAGCTCCTGGAAGCTCTTTGTTGTTCCATCAGCTGGATTTTCCCAGCAAATCCTGCAGCCCTGTCACACTCCTCAGTGTCACTAAAAATGGGATTTAATGTGGCTGTCAGCACTTTGTTTGCAAAGAACCCACAACTGCCACGTGCAAGGTGGGATTTAATTCATGTTTTTGGCCTCCTTGTTGTTTTTGGCAGAACATCCATACAGAGTCAAGGGCATGGCCAGGGCCCCAGCTCTAAACTGGAGTGATGTCCCTCAATACATTTTTAAATAAAGTAGTTATGAATAGTAACTACACAACTATGAGTAGTTGTGAAAAGCTTAAGCAGCTAGAAAATAAAAAGGAAGGATCTTGAAGTGACATGTGTGTTTTGGATAATTAGAAAAAGATGTTAAAGCATATAAGAAGTCAGCTATAAATATAGAAAATTAATGAATTCGTGTCATGTAATCAATATATCAGCACTAATCATCTTATGAAGTTGAAATAACACTTTTCTAAACCATCATGTGTTTATGACCTTGAGATAAAATACAGAAAACCACTGAAACAGCTTACAACCAATAACTGCCACGATGTAAAATAATTACAGGAATTACAGGATGTAAAATAATTACAAGGATTTTTCCAGCAAATCGTGCAGCCCTGTCACCCTCCTCAGTGTCACTAAAAATGGGATTTAATGTGGCTGTCAGCACTTTGTTTGCAAAGAACCCACAACTGCCAGGTGTGAGGTGGGATTTAATTTGTTTTTGGCCTCCTCACTATCACTGAAGGTGATGTGAACCAACTTTTTCCTGAATTAACCCATCCCTAAAAACCTGGGAGTAACAGAGCTCCTTGAAATGCTCCCATCTGGAATATTGCAGCAGCCTGTGTTAATTTAAGCATTTGAGATGGTATCAGTCACTGGTACAAGATTGATAAAATCCAGCTCTCAAATTAGCTGTGGGTTTTCTTCCTGCCTGCAGCTCTTTAGAAGCAGCTCTGTGGTGAGAAAAATAAAAAAATAAATTTCAAACAACACCCCTGGAGCGATGCTGCAAACAATAATAATATGATGATAATAATAAAATAATGTCTTCCATTTAGCAAAGCATTTCAAAGAGAAATCCCTTTCTTTTTCTGGAGATAAACATGCCACAAACACCCAGACACGTTTGAGTCCTTAGGGAAATGGAAGCAAACAAAAAACCCATGGAAACTTGTCACCAACATCTCTCAGCCCCAGGTGCAAAATGTACTTGGGAGGAACAGCTCAGGGACAGCAGCAAAGATTTGGCCTGGAAAAAAATTTGGAACAGAGGAAAGGTGGCTGAGATGCCCAGAATTTCAGGATTTTGGGGATATTGGAACCTGAGCTGTGCCTGACCCAAATTAGTTACATCTTGGAGAAAATCATATCCAACAGAATGTTTTCAAAGGGATGCTGCCCTCCCCTCTTTAAACATTTTGCCCCTCATTAAAAATAGTTTTAAAATAGTTTAAAAAACAAATAAGTTTTTTTTCCTAGGGGTTATCCCTCCCAGAGTGGGAGAGAAGAGAGAGGTGGAGGTGTTTTCCCATGGAAGGGCTGATCCAGCAGGGAATGTGGGATTTCTGCTCTCAGAGCCCTCCCTTCCCTGCTGGTTTATCCTGTGCATGGGTGGGAGTGGGCCAGGGGCTGGGGGGTCTCTCTGATGTTTCTGTTTGTCATTGACTCTGCTCTTTCTTTGTCTTCTCCTCGCTGGAATCTCTCTCTAGGAGTTTCATGGGGTAATATGTTCTTCCTGTCTCTTGCTGCTCTGTTTTGCCTGTCCAACCTGTGTCCACACACTTTGCCACTGTGGAGACAACCCAGCCATGTTCCACCCATCACATTGACTCCTCTGTCCCTTTACTGCTCATTATCCAGTGAAATGTGTTATTTTTCCTCATTCATCCTGATTTTCCTTCAGCACAGATAGGAACAGACTAGAAATCCAAGGCAGAGAGTAAAAAAAAACACATGGAGATTTATCTGTACCAAAAAGATTTGAGGGGCTGACTCAGTGGGCACTGAGGGGTAAGGGACAATTAATGAAAATCTTAATAAGCAGGTTAAAAGAAGCAGTTTGAGTTTCTTTTAGAGGATTTCACCTCTAAACAGCCAAGCTGGAAGCTCCAGGAGTAGCTGAGTGCAGGGTGGGCACTGTGACCCAGCTGGGATCCAGGCTCTGATACTGGGGAAAGCCTCTGCCATGAAAACAGAGCTCAGGGAGCTTTTTGCAGGGGTCATTTGTGAAGAAGGAGACTCCAAAAATTGCAAGTGGCAGTTTTGCTGTCAGTCCAGGGGCAGGGTGGGAGGCAGAGCTGTGCCCTCTGTCCCCACATTCCAGGAGCTCCAGGGGGATCCTCCCCAGCGAGGAGAAGGATGCCAAGAAAAGCCTCTGATGTGGTCCAGGAAATTTGGCACTTGGTTCTTTCTTCTCTCTAGGAAAGCAGAGGATTTAGGGCAGGAAGAGGGTGGCTTTGTGCTTGGGCAGGGTGGGGTGACCTCATTTACTCTTCCAGGGAGGAATTCACTCTGCCAGGAGGAATCACAGAAGGCAGAGGCTCCACTTCACCCTGAATTTTTGATGCCCTGACTCTGAGAGGTCCATGTCACCTGAAATCAGAGCTGCTGGCAGCAGCAACAGGAACAGGCAGCTTCCATTTGAAAGAACCACTAAATCTTTAAAGGCTCTTTTATTTATTAAAGGGAGAAAAGGCTCTGCAAAGCTCTTTTAAAATATTCTTAATGTTTTAAATAAACAGGCAGCAAACTGACACAGAAAACAACAACAAAACAGCACTGGTCTAATGCACCCAAAATTGATCTAATGCAATTTTTTTGGTGGTATTCTCTTTCTTTTCTTCTTTTTTATTTTTTTTCCCTGTCTGCCTTTATCCTGTGCTCCTCTTTAGCTCTTATTCAAGATTCAGCTCTCCTGAATGTTGCAGTTGTTATTCTGCAGTCAGTTAAAACCTTGTCCTTCTGTGGCAATTTATTGTTGTTGTGAGGAATATTCAGGTCAGATGTGTGCTTGGATACACCTTTTGATTGAATCCCAGTTCCATCTGGACATTTTATTTTCTGGGACATCTGGCTTTGTATGAAAACAGTGAAAAAAACCCCAATATTGGCAGAAAGGGTTTTTAAGAACACCCAAACCCAACCCTTAGGGTTTTATTTGACAGAAGAGTTACAGAGGATCCTTTTAATTAAAATGCAATTTGCATCACTCTAGGTCAGAGCACCAGGAAAAGCTTTTCCTATAGCAGGGACCTTACTGTGACAAGAAATGGGAATATTTTTTTTTCCTCAGGATTCTCTATATGGCTCAGAGCATAAATCCCATTAAGATTTAATTGGCTCACGCTCTTTATTTGCTTAAGTGCCTGAATGGAAAAAAAAATCACTCAGCCCTTCTTAGTGTCCTCTGCTGAGGCAGAAGGAATTCTCTGTGACTGGAGCCTCTGAGCTCACTCACCTCCCATTCCAGGGAAAAGCAGGAGCCAGAATTTGCTCTGCCCCACATCTCTTTAACCTTCCTGGAAATATTCAATCCACAGGAATTCTTGCTGCAGGCGTGGAGCAGAGAGAGAGCAGAGCAGGGAGATGTCTCTGTTTGCACGAGGCCTCGTTAGTGCAGCTGTTAATTGGCACCACAGCAGCGTGGTACATTCAGGTCCCCTGGGATCAGGAGCAGGGAAAGCTCCATGTGGGAATGTTCTGTGGCTGTGAGTGAGCCCAGAGGGCAGAGCTGGGCTGGCCTGGGGGGGATGTGCACAGCAGAGCTCTGGGCTCGTGTCCCCCTGTCCCAGCCCCATTCCCTGTCCTGCTGTCCCAACACATGGCCTAAAGAGTCTCCACTCCTCCTTCTCCTGCCCCCTCAGCTCCCCTGGCTTTCCTCAGGTGGGAAACACAGAGCAGTGCAGGGAAGAGGGGACAGCCCAGGGGATGGGGTGGCCACCAGCCCTGGGAACAGGTGGGATCTGCTGTGGCATCTCCTTGTCCCTGACACCTTTCCCTTTTGGCTTCTCTCCTGCCATTCCCACCCTCCTGGAGAGGCTGAACAAACTGTCCTGCAGCCAGGGCACTGCTGAGGGTCACTGGGGAGCTCCAGGTCAGTGCTGGCTCTGGTGACACCGAGGTGACCATGGCAGGGATGGTGAGCTGAAAGCAAATCTGCAAAGCCAAGCCTTGGCCAGGCCTTCAGCTAAAACCTGACAAGAAAGGCAGTAAAAGCTCTGCTGGCAGTGCCTGCTTCAGCTAGAGTAGATCAAAGGTCTCTAATGAGAATCAAATATTATTTTTTAAAGTATTGAATAGTTATTTTGTGGCTTGAAATCAGTTCTGTAGCTCTGGGAGTAAATCCTGGGTTTAGAGCTGAGTCAGTGGTCAGGGTCCAGCTGGGATGGATCCAAATGGCCCTAAAACAGCCCTGAAGGATGAGAGAGGGAGAAAACAGGGACGTGTCCTCTTGTTCCCCCTCTGCTCCACTTCTTCTAAATCTTGTGGAAAGGAAATTTCTCCTTAAATCATACATCCCTGGGATACAACCCACAGCCCTCCAGAAACTCCTGTGTCTCCCCCTTACTGCCTTTGCAGCCAGGAGCAATGCCTGGTAATGGGAGAAAGGGGCTGGAGCTGAGGCAGGAATGTGGGTTTGGGGTGGAGATTCCAGTCCAGTGTTACTACTGAGAAGTATGGGGATAGGAGGGAGTTCTTTGTCCTTTGGAAGCGGATGGATTTCCAAGAATTCCCTTCCCAGGGCTGAGCAGGCTCAGCCAGCCACAACACTGGGTGGTTTCCTCCACCCTTGGTGCTCCTCCCTCAGCTCAGGGTGTAGGGCAGGCTGGGGAGGCTCTGCAGCCCTCACAAACCTCCCTGGGTCTCTCGTGCTTCCATTATTTCCCTCTTGGAGAAGAGGAATGTTCAGCAGCCTGGAGGGCACAGGGTAGGTGTGTCAGCATCTGTCCCACACGTTCTTCATTCCCACCTGTGTTCCCTCAGTGCAGCCCCAGCTCTGTCCAGCCATGAATAAAACTCTGCTCCAGATTTCCATCCCATTCTCCACTCCATATGAAATGAAGGGAATGTGGTTGTTTTGCCCTGGGGTTGGAAGAAGATGTTCCTGTTGTCTTCTTTGTTTCTTTATTTTGGAAGTGCACGAGGAAAGGAACTCTGTCCTTCCCCTGAAACTCCTCTTGATGTTAACAAGAGGAACGTTCTGGAGCCTTGCACTCGGTTTAACAAAACCTAAACCCCAAATGTGACTGACAGCTCCTGCATGCCTGAGTGGGGAGTTGCCCAGCACTGTTCCAGGCATGTAATATATTGCATATTACATGTTCCTGCATGGGATTGGTGGCATGTCCTCCATGGGAGACTCAGGGAACAGGCTCTGACTCCCAGGAGAGCTCTGTCCCTCACCAGGAAAGCTCCAAACCCTCTTGGCACAATGTTCCTGACAGAGAAGTACACAGAGAAACACTCCTGCCTCATCCAGAGACACTCCTGCCTCATCCAGACATCCCTGCCTCACC
>WEIU01051963.1:647594-671440 GCA_013389925.1 Aegithalos caudatus
CCTCACCCAGAGACATCCCTGCCTCATCCAGAACATCCCTGCCTCACCCAGAGACATCTCTGCCTCACCCAGGATCATTCCCTGCCTCACCCAGAACATCCCTGCCTCATCCAGAACATCCCTGCCTCATCCAGAACATCCCTGCCTCATCCAGAACATCCCTGCCTCATCCAGAACATCCCTGCCTCATCCAGAACATTCCCTGCCTCACCCAGGAACATTCCCTGCCTCACCCAGCTGGGAAGGAGGGAAGAGCCCTGTGTGGCTTTGTCCCTTCTCCTGCTGGGCATGGGATGGAGGAGCTGAGCCTCCTGTGCCGGTGCTGCTGCCCTGGCTGGGAGCGTTGGAGTCGGTGCAGGAAGGCCCCCAGGTCCTGGTGAGTGGCTGGGAGGTGCCAAAGCCTGGCCAGCACCTGTGGCTGAGCCCTGCCAGGACCTTGTCCTGCCCCAGCCTTCCTGCTGGAGACATCCCAGGTGAGGCCGGGCCACCCTGCCTGCAGCCCTGCTGAGGATGCACACAAAGCCTGTCAAAGCATCCCCAAACCCAACCACTTCCACCACCAAAGCCACCCTGGATACCCACAAAGATCCCAGTGAGTGACCTGGGGAGGAAATGATTCCCTCTGTTGTTCTTGTGCCTTTCTCTCCCTTGCAGAGGAACCAAAGGCAAGGACATCAACACCATCAAGTCCCTGCGAGTCCTGCGTGTGCTCAGGCCTCTGAAGACCATAAAACGGCTGCCAAAGCTAAAGGTTAGGAAATAACCCCAATTTTTCCTTCTCTGGAGGTTTCTGGGTGATCTGAGTGGAAGCTGCTGAGCTCCACTGAATCCAGGTTGTTTCTGTTGCTTTTATTTCTTTGCAATGAATCTCTTTGCCAGGTGAGCACCAACAGCTGGGCAGATGTTGAGCAAATGTCAAACACTTGGGTGCTTTTGCAAACATCATGGGTAATGCTAGGGATTCTTATGAATCTGTGTGAAAATAAAACCTCTACAAATAGAAAAAAATGCAAATAAATTAAATTATAATTAATAAATGGGATGCTCTTTGGTGTGATAAAGGAGAAAATGGGGTTGGGAAGGTTTGGCTTTCCCTGGAGAATTTAACATGAATATTTCCACAGGCTGTCCAAAGAGATTTGTCATTGCTATGGGAGAAGCTTTTAATTTATTCATCCTTGTATTAAAGAATCCATAGTTCAGGGGTTTATCCCTAGAACACTCATCTAAAAAGTAAAATTAATTTAATGGCCTGTGATTGCTCATCCAACATCTCCAATGTGAGGTACAGCCAGGCCCTGCAAAGAGAAAATGGAAGGAGTTAACAAAAGTCAGTAATTTCTGAGGTTTAGGGACTCTTAAATAGCTTTTGTGGGCTGTTTTCTGTGAGAGCTGGGAAAAAAAGCATGGAATGTTTTGGAATGGTGAAAATGTGTTTGACAATTCTTGTTTGCACATCAAAATAAGGCTCAGCTGTTCTGTAGATTTTCTTTTGTCTGGGCCCACCATCCATGCTTAAATAATTTTAGTTTTATCCACACTAAATTTATCTGAATAGGAACAATAATGTTGAGACATGTAGGAATTTCATGTGGGATTCCTGGGATGATCAGAGGAATTTCCATCAGGAGTCCTGGGCTGTGCAGAGAGATTTCCATCAGGATTCCTGAGCTGATCAGAGATTTCCATCAGGATTTCTGGGTTGATCACAGGATTCCTGGGTTGATCAGAGAGATTTCCATCAGGATTTTTGGGTTGATCACAGGGATTTCCATCAGGATTCCTGGCTTGCATCAGGAGTGTAATTCTGTGAATGATTCACTTCCATTCAGACAAACAGGAGCAGGATTGCACAAACCCTGTGCTTGGGCAGGGACTGCTCAATTTCTGGTATTATGACAAACTTCTGACTAAAATGAAACTGCAAATTACTTGTAATGAATCAGGGCCTCATACCCACGTAGGAAATGGATTTGAGGAGTTCTTTGCAGGGAGTTCAGGAGTGCACATGCTGACTCCATTAGTCACACCTCATTTTGACAGCTCTTTAGAAAATTTTATTCAAAGCATTTGGTTGTTTTGTTTCTGCTATTTTTTTCCTTCTTATTCCAACAGTTTTCTGCCAGCCACTGGAATTAAAATCAAAACAAGTACAATTTTAATTTTATAATGAAATGTTTGCTCAGGGTTAATATTGTCTTGACAAGCTGTGATTGTCTTTATAAATGTTATGAGCAGCATCAGAAAATTCAGTGGCACAGCCAAACTTCTGGATAAAGCAGGAGATTAAGGAAGCTGGAGTTATTTCTCACAGCTTTGGGAAGTGTTTGGGAAGCAAAAATCCATCGAAGCATCCATGGGTTGTGGGGTGGGTAATGAGTCCCAAATGAGAGAGATTGAGAAGGGAGATTGGGCAGGGAGGGTGGGCAGGCCCTGGCACAGGGTGCCCAGAGCAGCTGTGGCTGCCCCTGGATCCCTGGCAGTGCCCAAGGCCAGGCTGGATGTTTGGAGCAGCCTGGGACAGTGGGAGGTGGGAATGAGATGATCTTTGAGGTCCCTCCCAACCCAAACCCTTCTCTGATTCCCACTGCCTGCTTAAATGGCGAATGCAAAGATTTTGGATGAACTTTTCCTTTCTTCCCACCCCTTGACCTTGTCCCCCTGCCCCCCCAGGCCGTGTTTGACTGCGTGGTGAACTCCCTAAAGAACGTCCTCAACATCCTCATCGTTTACATGCTCTTCATGTTCATCTTCGCCGTCATCGCCGTGCAGCTCTTCAAGGGCCGCTTCTTCTACTGCACAGACGAGTCCAAGGAGCTGGAGAAGGACTGCAGGTACAGCTGGGAGCAGGGAATGGGGAGGGAGCAGCTCCCTGCAGCTCCCCAGACTGCCCCAAAGGCAGGGGCTTGCTGGTCTCCTGTAAATAAGAGCAAGAATTCAGCACAGGTACCTTGGAGGTGAATTTTCCCCTTCTTTTTCTTTAAGAGCTGTGTCATTCCTGGCTCTGATCTTCAGGATGCAGGGGAGGCAGCTTCTTTCCTGGGAAAGCTGACTGTGATTTTTAAGAAGGGGTTTTGATAGTGTGACTCCTCTTTCCACCTGTTGCCTCGATTCTTAGAGCTCCTGTGAATTAGAAAAACACACTGAATAAATAATCAGAAGCGTGGGACGTTAAAGAGCTACTAATTAGCGAGGAGCACGACAGGATGTGAATATCTTAAAAGCCCTGTCATGCTTTGTCCTTCCCAGCAGGCTGGCAAGGTGTGTTACTCCACAGTGTGCATCTCATTTGCTTTTTTCTTGGCACCCAAAGCACCTCCTCAGCACTGTCCTGCTCTGCCTGTCCCTCTGCTGCTGCCTGGCACCTGCAGGGCACATCCCTGCTGGGATCCTAGGGGCTGCCACTGCAGCTCTTCCTTGGAAAAATGCAGATAATTATGGAAAGGAATGTGAAATTACAGGATAGAGTAGGTTGGAGAGTATTCTGCATGTTCCAGGCCCCTCAAGGTGGGATACATTTAGGAATTAGATGCAGTCCTGGAGTAGGAGCCAGAGATGTTTCCCCATCAAGCAGAATTTTTCTGTGGGGTCAGGCAGTTGAGGGGCAGTCATGGTGTTAATGCCTGGCTTTGCCTAACAAATTAATGAATGCCCTGATTAAAATTTCTTTCATTTTCAGACCTCAGGTCCAGTTCCCACGGCTAAAACTGGCACAAAAATTTGATTTACTTCTGTCATGGACTTTGAGGGAGTCCCTTTGTCTTTAACCCACAGCACAGTCCAGACTGTGCTGCTGGGGCTATCCAATACTCCTGGCTCCTAAGAAATGCCTGATCTGCTTTAATTCTCTCATTGGCTCTGAATCTCTTTTTCCTAGGGGTCAGTACCTCGATTATGAAAAAAATGAGGTGGAGGCACAGCCCAGGGAATGGAAAAAGTACGAGTTCCACTACGACAACGTGCTCTGGGCTCTGCTCACGCTCTTCACCGTGTCCACAGGGGAAGGGTGGCCAACGTGAGTACCTGGCACTGGCAGGGGCTGGTGGTGCAGGTAAAGCAGGTCCCCAAAGCTCTGAGGGACAGCAGGTGACCTGGGAAATGAGAAAAATCTTCCACCAGCTAAGTTTTGTGTGAGTCTTGGGTGAGCCAGCAGGCAGAGCTCTGTGTTTTCCTTGGTGAGCTCGCACAGGGATGCTCAGAAGGTTTTCAGCTCTTGCTTCAGGCTCTTGGACTCACACACCTTTCTCAGGGGTAAAACTGATAATGGAAATGGTAGAAAATGAAGAGGAAAAAGTGTTGTGAGCTCTGCTGAAAGCCTGCTGGGCGTGACAGGCCCTAAATGACATTTCCTGTTCAGCACATGACTTTATTTTGGCACATGTGGAGTGCAGAGTGTGGCCAGGGCTTCTCAGCCTCCACGTTCAACTCTTTCATAAAATAAAGCCTGAAACAGCATCAGCCTCCCTTTTCCAGTCCCTCACTGTGTTCCCCTACTTGGATGTCATCAACACCTCTCTTTTCCCACTCTTACTCCATCCCTGTTGACCAGAGAAGAGAAGCCAGATCCAGCTGGATCCTCTCCCCTTGGCCAGGGGGGATCAGTGGATCTGGACAGAGCAAATCTCCACCATTCTGCACAATGGTGAGAACAAAAGGTTTCCCTAAAAATATCCTCAAAGAAAACTTCTTCCCAGCCTCGTGGGTGGGAGCAAGCTTTTCCTGAGCATATGTGGAAAACCCTGCACGTGAGTGAAGGCCAGGGAGTGATTCTCAGGGGGTCCTTGGTGCTTCCCAGGGATTGTGTTGACCTTTCCTCTCTCTTTGCATTTGCTTGCAGTGTGCTGAAGCACTCGGTGGATGCCACCTACGAGGAGCAGGGGCCCAGCCCTGGCTACAGGATGGAAATGTCCATCTTTTACGTGGTCTATTTTGTTGTCTTCCCTTTTTTCTTTGTCAACATCTTTGTGGCGTTAATCATCATCACCTTCCAGGAGCAAGGAGATAAAGTGATGTCAGAGTGCAGCCTCGAGAAAAACGAGGTACCCACCTCTTCTGACTCCAGAGTTGGTGTTCCAGGGGCTCAGAGCACCTGGATACTGGTGGAAGGTCACTGCCTGCTCCCCCTGTGCTGGGGGGACTGGAGGCCAGTGCTTACTGAAGGGTGTGTGGTGTGGAGACCAAAGCAATGAGTGCCTGCTTCAGCTTCTGCACAAAAACAAAAGCAGGGAGAGCCCCTGGGTGCTTCCTGTTGGGAACCAGTGTCACACATCCCCCTGGACACAGCAAAGGGAGGATGGATCTGCCCTGGCACAGGGTGCCCAGAGCAGCTGTGGCTGCCCCTGGATCCCTGGCAGTGCCCAAGGCCAGGCTGGATGGGGCTGGGAGCAGCCTGGGACAGTGGGAGGTGTCCCTGCCATGACAGGGATGGGCTTTAAGGTCCTTTCCAGCCCAAACCATTCCATGATTTGATGTTTGCTGGAGTGTGGAGGGGGAGAAGGAGGCAAAGCTTGAGGCCACACCTCAGAACCAAACTGAGGTTCAACTGCTGTGGCTGCCCAGAGGAAAACTCCTCTCTCCAGGCTGGTTTTGTGCCTGGCTGGGATTTGTCCCCCTGGCAGCAGCCAGGAGGAGATGCCTTGAAAAAGGTGTAAGATCAGGGCAAGAAGCTGTGAGGCTTTTCTTTAATGCCCCCCAAAATTACCATTTTTCTCCACCCAGGGTGGTTTTCCTTTAGTTACTGGCATCTGTGTATCTTCCTTCCATGGGTGTATCCAGTTTCCCTCTCAATCCATGCAGATTTTTAGCATCTGCAGCATCCTTCCTCCAGGGTCCCACAGCCTCAATGACCTCTTTTGGGAAGAACCATCTCTTTTCATATAGTTTGAAACTGATTCTTGATGAAAAGAGATGAATTTTTAAATGAATTTTAATTAGTTCCTTGTTTGTCTAAATGAACAAAAAGTCCAAAATAAAGCAGAATATTTAGAGAGCTTTACCCATGTTATTTTCCAACTGAGCAGAAAGTGATTTCAGACTTTGAATTCTAATGTAAATCCAAGATGAGAAAATGCTCCAGAATCAAAACCTCTTGTAGAAAACAATTTTTATCACAGTTTTATATTATAATAAAGTGAACAGAAATAGCCAGTGAAGGGGATCTCTGAGAGTTCCCCCAGTGCTTTTGGTGGATAATTTATTGGTAAATTCAGTTCTCATTTTATGAAACATTCTGGTATTCGGGTGTTGCTGTGTGTGGGGACACACCCAAGTTCCACAATACTTTTTAAAAACTGCAGATAACATCTTTACCAATCCTCTGGTTCCTATAATCCCCCACCAGGAGTAACTGGAAGTGTTTGTGGGAAGGGATCAGGATCTGGGGGGAGCTGGGCTCTAATGGAATGGGGTAGGACTGCAAGGGGCATAGCAGTGTTATAGGGTGAATATTCCAGGAAAATTGATCAGGATTTGGGGATCCCGTGTTGCATTTTACAGGAACAATCAGCACTCACTTGGTGTAAATGCTCTGCTCACTCTCCCAACCACATCCCGATGGATGAAGACTTCCAGCCCTTTTTCTGGCATTCTTTCATCCCCTTTTTGTTTTGTAGAGGGCCTGCATAGACTTTGCCATAAGTGCCAAGCCCCTGACCCGCTACATGCCTCAGAACAAGCAATCCTTCCAGTACAAGATGTGGAAATTCGTGGTGTCCCCTCCCTTTGAGTATTTTATCATGGTCATGATTGCTCTCAACACCATCGTCCTCATGATGAAGGTGAGTGGGATCTTCCTGAATCTTGGAATTTTGGGCTGTTGGCTGGAGAGGCTCACCCTGAGAGCTGGGGGGGCTCAGCAGGGCAGCCACCATTCCCCATGTGCCTGCTGGGATTCCTTTGGCCCCTGAGGGAGGTGGATTGGCTGGGATCAGATCCCACCAGTGGGATTGACAGCAGTGGTTGGGCTCAGCCCCTCTAGTGTGGGAACATGGGATGGGAACTGGGATCTGCAGGTGCTGATCTCCAGCTCAGCCTGGGCTTTCTCCTCCAGAGCAGGGGCTGGGGGCTGCTCAGAGTCCAGTCAGGCCATGGAAATTCAAACTGAAACAGAGTAGATGGGATTTTGGGCAGGAATTGTTCCCTGTGAGGGTGGGCAGGCCCTGGCACAGGGTGCCCAGAGCAGCTGTGGCTGCCCCTGGATCCCTGGCAGTGCCCAAGGCCAGGTTGGACACTGGGGCTTGGAGCAGCCTGGGACAGTGGGAGGTGTCCCTGCCATGGCAGGGGTGGGATGAGATGGGATTTAAGGTCCCTTCCAACCCAAACTCTTCTATGGTTCTGTGAAATTACTCAATTTTGGAAGAACATCAGCTCCTGGGATGTGATCCAGAGTGATGGAAGAGACACTTGATGGATGATGTCCTCTCCTGTCCCTTGCCTGTCTTAGAGCATCTTCACAGTCAAGGAGTTCCCATCTTTTTAGCAGAGGAAACACAGATCTGCCCTGGTCCTCTGGGTTTGGAAATGCCCTTCCTGCTCCTGGTCCATGCTGTGCTTACAGGGGCTGTCCCTCAGCAACAGTCTCCACTTCTGGGGATATTCCAGCTGCCCCTCAGTACAGGATGGAGCAAGAGAGACAGGAATAACTGTGTTATAACCCCAAATCCCACTGAAAGTGAGCACAGCATCCTGACTAAAACCAGCAGGAACCAGCTGGGACAGGTTTAACTCCGTCAGGGACCTTGCAGTAAGAGCCTTTCTCCCATCCCGCTTTAGTTCTATGATGCTCCAGAAGCATATGAAGAAATGCTGAAATGCCTGAATATTGTGTTTACATCCATGTTTTCCATGGAATGTGTGCTGAAGATCATTGCCTTTGGTGTGCTGGTAGGTGCCTTCCTCCTTCTCTTCCACCTCTTTCCTCTCTCTGCGAAACGCTCGCGTTTCGTGACGCGCATTTAAAAACAAGCAAAGAAAAAAAAAAACCCTGACCTGTGCTGGCAAAAAGAAAATAACCCCTGGATCCCTCTATTCCCCTTGTGTTCTCGTTTGGCAGAATTATTTCCGAGATGCCTGGAATGTCTTTGATTTTGTAACAGTGTTGGGAAGTATTACTGATATTTTAGTAACAGAGATTGCGGTAAGTAGTTTGCTCAATTTATTTCATTTATAAACAAAGCTGTGCCCTGTCAAGACACTGAACCTTCTCCCTACCAGCCTTATTCCCTGGAGCTGCCTCTGAGAGTCATGATGGCTTTGGCTGACCCTGTTCCATGAGCTCTGCTTTTCCATGGAGCTGAGCACAGCTGTTTGCCCCAAAGAGGGAAAGCTCACAGTGCTCGTGACTCTGCCAGGAAGCAGCTCCCTCTCTCCTGCAGCAAACTACTCTATCCCCAGGCCTTTTCTGCCTATTCATGGAAAAATCCTGCTGAATTTAGAGAGGGAAAAGACCAAAGGGATTCTGCTGTGTTAATGTGGGAGGGTTTTTTGCAGGGCTCGTGTCTGGCCCTTGGGGTTCCTGCCCAGTCTGGGTCATGGAGCAGGGTGAGGGTGAAGGGAAGTGACAGAAGAGGTGAGGAGTCTGGACTGGGGGAATGTTCCTGTCACAAATGCTCTGTGGAGCAGTGAATAAACCAACAGCTTTCCCATAGGATTTCTGGCCAGCCCTCCAAGGGCTGCTGTCTCCCTGTAACAAGTCCTGCATACCTCACACAGTGGACAGAGTCATCATTAAATTCTGAAGGATTTTTCCACAAGGGCAGCCAATGTCTGTCTCAATTCCTGACAGTCTGATATTACCCAGTGTATAATTTGCCCTCTCCTGTCCCAGTGCATGTTGTAGCTGATGATGTATCAGAGTGTGATGGATTTGAACTTGACCATGACTTTTTTCCTCACTCCCAGGGGTTTTCCTGTAGATCTGTTTTGTGTGTACTCAGAACTGTGCTCCCCACATTCCTTTACAGGTGGTGGTGAAGACCATGTGACTGTTTCTAACAAAATGCATTTTTATTTAACCTCCTTGGTACACAATAACTCACAACCTCCCAAGTTTCCCTCCTCATACAAATGATGTTCATTTATCTGCTGGTGAATCTATGTTATAGGCTTTGGATTTTGTCTTCAGTGCAGCCAGGCTAAGGTTACTCAGCTCACCCTCTCTGTGAGTGCTGTGGGTAGTCCCCACTCCCTCTGCCATGGGATGTGTTTTCTTGCCAAGGGCATCCAAACTTTTCACCATGGCTTGAAAATTTGTGAAAACATTTGCAAGTCAGCTACAAAGAGACTGAAGCTTTTCCACCCCCACTTTGGCCATTTTTCCTGGGAGGAAGCAGCACTGACAGCTCACAGGGGTAAGGGAGCCCCTGGTCACTCCCAGACTGGTGTCTTCTCCTTCAGGAAGGTTTCTACTTCTCAACACCAAGCCCACATGCTGCTAAAATTCTCATTTTTGGAGCTATTTTAATAGGAGATTGCCTCTCCCTCCAGCTCCCATAGGACGGCCCAGCCAGGGAATTGGATCAGGTTGGGCTGTGAGATATTTCCAGCATCAAAACCTTTGCAGAGTCATGGGAATTACCCCTAAAACCCCAACAGAGCTGAGCTTCCAGGGACCCATGTGCCTTCCCCTTCTCCTCCCAAGTAGGAAAGAAGAGGCTTTTTGGTTTCTGAAGAACTGGATCCATTCAGTCCTTAGAGAGGAATTTCTAAAGGAGATCACCAGATTCCCCTGGCAGTGTCCAACATGGAGCTGATCACAAACAGCCAAATGTCCCCAGGACCACTCCAGCCCTGAGCTCTTGGTCCTTTGTTTGAGTCTCTGCTCTCTCTAAATATTCCCTTTCTGCAGCACCCACATGTGGGTGGATCTCTTCTCCCAAGTAGGAAGCAGCAAGGCAAGAGGAAACAGCTTCAGGTTGCTCCAGAGGAAGTTTAGGGTGGATATTAGGAATAATTGCTTCATGGAAGGGGTGGTCAGGCACTGGAAGAGGTGGAATCCCCATCCCTGGAGGGGTTTGAAAGCTGTGTGGATGTGGCACTCGGGGACAGCATTTAATGATGGCCTTGGCAGTGCTGGGGGAATGGTTGGACTCAATGATCTCGGAGATCTTTTCCAACTTGAACAGTTCTCTGATTTCTCTGTAGCCACCAGCTCTCCTTCCCTGCTTTTCCCTTCAGGCAGAGATTGTCCAGGGCTCATCCCCTGCCACTTTTCTTTCTAAACTTGGTTTTCAACCCTTCTCTGATGCAGCTCCTGCCTGATCTCTCTCCAGCAGCACTCCATCCCCACAGGACAGCCACCAGCACACGCTTCCTAAAGCCACACACATCCATGCCAGCCTCACACAGGGCAATGCACAGGGATCACAGGCATCCTGCACCCTGCCCTGAGCAGCTCAGCCTGGGGACAGTGATGCCTGAACACCCCTGTTTGTTCTGGCACTGAGTGTTGGCAGTGGTGCCCTGAAGATCACACTGATAACAGGATTGATAACAGGATTGATAACAGGGTGCCCCTCATGGGATTGATTCCACTTCAGCCAGTGGAATGTGGTGGATGTGCTCTTGCACCAGGCTCTCCACTGCCACTGAAACCTTCCTGCCCTCAAAGCCAGGTTGGACAGGCCTTGGAGCAACTTGGGATAATGGAAGGTCCCTGCACGTGGCAGGAGGTGGAAGCACATGAGCTTTAAGGTCCCTTCCAAGCCAAGCCTTTCCTTGATTTTATGATTCTCCCCTTCCAGTCCTGAGGATGGAAAAGCAGCAGAAGGATGCAGCCCTCTGTTCCTGCTCCATGTGGCCAGCTTTGGGATATTTTGTTAAACTTCAATTTCACCTAATTTAAATACTTCTGATATTGAGAACTGATGTAGAAAAATGAACCAATAGTTCCAGTTTGATCCAATTTTTAACCAATTCCAAAACAGAACCAATTCTGGAAAATGTAGGAAAACAAAGGGCTGAAAGAGCTGATGCAGAGATGTGAACGTGCAGGAATGGAGGTGAGGAGCAGGAGGTGCCTCATTCACAGAGCACAGCCCAGGGGTGGCCTCTGCCCAACCTCTTCCCCTCTGGAATTCCAGGTAGGGCAGAGCAGGAAATAAAGGCTGGGGATGAGCATCCACTGCTGGACCAACCCCACCTCACCTCCCTCGGGACACGGGCAGGGAGCAGGAGCTCTCATGGAGCAGGGAATAACCAGAGAGGGACTCAGGTGGTGGATCCCACTCCCACAGCTGTGTTCCCAGCAGGAATGGCCCTTTCTCCATGTGCCTCCCTCAGCTCCAGCCTCCCCTCCAGCTGGGCAGAGTTTGGGACAGCCCTTTAGTCCCTCCAACCCTCCTCCAGCTTTTCCCATGGAGTTTGAGTCCAGGTGACAGCCACAAGGTGACCCAGCCTGCTGTGCCTGTCCCTCCAGGTCCCCATGGAGATGTTTTCTAGGTGTGACATCGAGCTCAGGCTCACAAATAGTGCCAGAGCACTGCTTTCCTCTGTATTTTCCAGCTAGAGGTGCTCTCCAAAGGTAAATAATCCTGGGTGGCCTCACCTTGAGGGACTTGGCTTCCACCAGCCTTGTTTGGTACCTTTAACCCTCTTGAGAAGTAAAGACAAAAGGAAAAGAAATGTGTGGATTAATTGCTTCATTTTAATTTTCCTGGTCATGTCACATGTAATTTACCTTGTGATTGTAGTGGAATATTTACTTTTTTATTTCCTCAGGCAAAAGCATGAATGTCAGTTTTTTTTACCCTCAGTAATTGAGGGAAAAGAGGTGGGATTAAGGAAAAGGAGTCCTTGTGGACACAGTTGGCCTTGGGAGGCTGAATGGGTGTTTGGCAAACTGACATCTATTTCTATGCCTGGAAATATAAAAAAACATCCTGAGAAGTGTTTGTGAATTGTCTCCAAATTTGCATTACAAACTGAAATGCAAATAACAGCTGCACTGTCTGTGTTACCTCAAGGATCTCCGAATCCTCTTTGGTTCGAAGCATTTTTTATTTCTGGAGTTCCCATAAAATAACACCTCCCCCGATAGCCCAACGGGTTTTTTTCCAGTGAAATTTTTCAGAGTTTCCTTTTTGCTTGTCCTGATTACTCATTTTCTCTTTTTTGTTTCCTGTTTTTGTTCCTTATTTTCCTTATCTACCTGCTGAATCACGCCATCCAATCAACATACAATGCGAAAACCATGTCTCCGTCTGTATGTTGTGCACCTGCTGCTCAAAAAAAAAACCTATAAAACTTTGTAAATAATCTTGCAAATATCCATCCATGACAACATCACATATAGGACACGGTTGGTTTCATTGAATTTAAACAATTCTTTAAATTCTCTGCTTTGATTTTCTCTTGTTTTTCTTTGATTTGATCCGGTTTTGGTTTGGTTTTTGGTTTATTTTTTTATTTTTTTTTAAATATGAGAGTTCCGTGCACTGGTGGAAAAGCCTCACTGCAGCGTGCTCCAAAGTGGCTTCTGCACCTCCCTCCCTGGGCTCATTGGTGACCTGAGAGTTGCCAATAGCCCATCCTGTGCCACCCCCTGTGCCAAAGGGGACACTGCCACTTGCTTTATTTCCATGGGAAAAGGGAGGAGATGGCGAGGGAGGGATGTTCTGCACCTGGAAACGCTGGGGTTTGGAGCTGGTGGTACCAAATTCAGCTCTCTGGAAGTGTTTGGCTTCTTGTAGGATGAGAGGATGGAGCTTTCTCCTGAAGGAAGCACCTGGCAGCTTTGCAGGTGTTCTAATCTGTGCATTGTATGGTAAAAATATTTACTGGGGTGATGGCAGACTTGCTTCCCTCAAATCAAAAATGATGGGAAAGAAGGATCTTCAATTTGAAAATTCTCTGTGACACCAACCCAAAGAAGGACCCACTTTGCCACCACAGTGGACACAGAGTCATTGGATGCAAACCCAAAAGTCCAAGTAAAATGAATAAATCATGTTATGACCAGAGCTGAAAAGTACCAGGGAACCAGATCCCACTGGGAATTCAGTGCCGAGGTGCAAATTTATTCCAAAAATGCCTTTGGAAATATTGACCTTTATCTTTGAAAATCACCAATTAAACAAAGAGAGAATCCATAAAGAAAAGTGCAATCAGAAATATATATTTTCCATTCTTAATTATCTTGGCTATGGTTGATAACACAAATGAGACCAAGAGCTTCTCAGAAATCCTTGCTCAGCCACCTGACACCAGCTCCTGGATCTGTGAACATCCACGTTTCCTGTTGCACAGTTGCTGTTAAGAAAGAAATCAGGGTGAATTTTTATTTCCAGGCTGCACAGAAGCTCCATGGGTGTTCATGGAGGGTCCTGGGGGGAATTTTCTGCTGGGATGCAGCAGAGAAAAAGACAATGTGTAAGTTCAAGGTTTGTCCAGTGCAAGCCAATAAGGGAATCCTCCATGGTGCTGGATCCCTTCCGGATGTGTGGGAGCAGTCAGGATAAATTTGAAGGCACTCTCTGCTGCACACCTGGCCCAGGCAGCACAGAAAAGGGTTCTGGCAGTAGCTGTGAACATAAAAATATATCAGGGAAAAATCAGTTTCCTAAATTTTGGCTGCTGTGCCTGTTACAGGTTAAAGATTGAAAATCTCATTCTGCACTTTGTTGGGATTGGAGTCGTTATTCCACAGAGGCAGGTCCAGAACCCTTCAAACACTCAGCATCCAAGTGAGGTCTTTGAGCACCACGTTGTCCTCTGGAGCTGCTGCAGTGACACAGCAGGAGCAGCAAAGCTGAGAGGAATCCTGGAAAGGAGCAGCTGAGGGCACTGGGATTGTTCAGCTGGAGCAGAGGGAGGGCAGAGCTCCCCGGGGGCTGCAGCTCCTCCCGAGGGGCAGCTCCCAGCTCTGCTCTGGGCAGGGACAGGAGCCAGGGAAGGGCTGGAGCTGGGCCAGGGCAGGCTCAGGCTGGAGCTCAGGGCAAGGTTCTTCCCCCAGAGGTGCTGGCACTGCCCAGGCTCCCCAGGGAATGGGCACAGCCCCGAGGCTGCCAGAGCTCCAGGAGCCTTTGGACAGCGCTGCCAGGGATGCCCAGGCTGGGATTGTTGGGGGTCTGGGCAGGGACAGGAGTTACACTCAATGATCCTTGGGTGTCTTTTCCAACTCAGGATATTTCATGAAACTGTCAAGTAGGGAATGAGGAGAGTTCTGGGCATCACACACAAAATAATTTTTCCAGCATTCCTGACTCAGGATGGAAGGACTGATAGGATTTCCCTCCAAAGGCAGGGTCCTCGAGACACAGACAAGGGTGACAAAAATCTTCAGCCTCTTCAAATCAGCAATGGATTCCCCAAGCTCCAGAGGAAGCCAAGACCCTGTGCAAGGTTTAGGAAAACTTCTTCAGTGCTGGCAATACCATGGACATTTAAATGGGAACTCAGCCTTTTCCTCATCAGTAATTCCTTAACTAATTAATTAATATGGTGATTCTTGTTGATGCCAGATGAAGAGAATTCCCAAAACTTCCTGAGTGATTCCATTCTTGGCTTGGTCAGATGCCTCTTCCTGCAGCTCCTTCTGCATCCCTGTGGACAGAGGGAGCAGCTCCTGTGCTGGGCAGGAACCATTCTGCTGCTGGAGGTCCTGGGGACAGATCCAGGCAGTGCCTGTGCCCTGATCTTCATGGCCTTCCTGCTTTTCACTATGGAAAACTCTGGAGCCCCCAAAAGAAGCAGGACATGGAGTCCAGGGGCTGGAGCCCCTCTGCTCTGGAGCCAGGCTGGGAGAGCTGGGGGTGCTCACCTGGAGAGGAGAAGGCTCCAGGGAGAGCTCAGAGCCCCTGCCAGGGCCTAAAGGGGCTCCAGGAGAGCTGCAGAGGGCTGCCCCTGGATCCCTGGCAGTGCCCAAGGCCAGGCTGGATGGGGTTTGGAGCAGCCTGGGACAGTGACCATGGCACAGGGTGATACTGGATGATATTTAAGGTCTCTTTCAACCCGAAATATTCTGGGATTTTATGAAAACAACCTCAGAAAGGATAACAGAGCAGGCTCCCATGGTGGGACAGCCTCCAAGGGCAGCTCTTTATTCTCCCTGTTTCCCCACTGCTTCCCAGTTTTCTTCAGGGATGCATCACCCACCTCCTGTTGTGGGAAGTGGTGGCAGTGCCTGCCTGGTGCCTGCAGTACCAACCCTTCCTTTTTCAGGAAAACAGTGACAGGCCCGGGGGAAATGATTTCCCAACCATAATCTCTAATTCCTCAGATGGATGATAAAATCCTACAGCTCTGGTACCTGCTGTGAGCACCGTGAGCATCTGTGCAACAGGAAAGCAAAAACAAACCCCAAACCTGGAAAGGATGACTTAGATAACCCAGATATCAGATGTGTGCATGGCACAGAGGTGGCTCAGTGAGAGAATTGATGCCAGAAACTGTTTTACCCGAGAAATATGGCAATGTGGAGTTTCCCCTTTGGCTGCATGCCATCCCAGCTCCTGCCTGGAGAGCCGAGGTGTGGGAGGGTGGTTTCTCTCTGGGCTGCTGAGGGTGCCACACACGTGGAGCCCTTGCAGCCACCAGCAGCCTGGGGGATTTGCCTCTCTCCGGGCAGTTCTGGGAATTCTCCTTCCAACGGTCCCGGGGTGTTGGGGATGGGGATTTTCCTGGGTTGGGAGTGATTCCACAAGGAGCTGAGGCTTTCACTGCTCATTAGGAAGTGGCAATGCCAGAGCCAAATAGGGAATGTAGGGGAAAAAAACCCCTATGGATGGTTTGTCCATCCAAACCCCAGGGAATGAGGGGTCAGACATAACTGCACAGTCTTGAACCCTTTTCCCATTTCTATCCCTTTTCCATGGGTAGCACTGGGGTAGCTCAGCTTGCAGGGAGCCCAGCCCAAAGCAGGTGTTGAACATCCTCAGCTGTGAGGATGAGGTTTTAGCAAAGCCTGAGCAGGACAATGTCCCTGCTGTTGGGCTGCAGTTACGTGGGAAGAGGGAGATCCCACAGGATCCCACATAGGTGGATCCTGTGGCCCTGCTCCTCCTTGGAGCCTAAGGATTGTGCACAGGAAAGATCTGGCTTGGGCATTGCTCTGAAGTTAAAATCAGACTTTCAGGCCTAAGTGCTGCCAGCACTACACACGAGGGCTGATCCAGTTCCCACTGTGGGGACATTTCCTGATGAAAAGGGCTCCTGGTTAAACCTCTGCCCTGCCCTGGGACCGGCTCACAGTGGGACCAGGGGAAGGAGAACCCCCTTAGTGATGGTCCCTGTACCCCAGCTCTGCCCAGGGCCCTTTCCCAGCCCTGCCCTGCTCAGGTGAGTGCAGCTGGACTGTGGTGAAGGGAAGGTAAGCGCTGTGAAAACAGACCTGGAGCTGATGCTGACACAAACTGGGCATTTTCAGTGCCTGTTTTACTGCCCAACCCAGGGGAATCCTCGCTCGTGCTTTGCCTGCCAGAGGTGGCTTCTGTTGCTGGCTTGAATGAGCTCAGTGTTGTCTGCTCCTTCATTGAACATTCCTGTTCTCGCTTTTCTCTTTTCTCTTTATTTGAAGATTGAGTCTGATTTTGGGTCTGTGCCTAACTCTGAGCTGCTTGTGTTTTTAACCTGAGAGAAACCGAGTGCATGCCTGAGACTGAGTTCTGGAACTCTTTGATGGGATTGGTGGAATGCAATGCTAATGGCCCCAAAACTGAGCTGGCATTGAAAGAATCCATAGATCCAACAAGCCCCCCAATTTCAGCACAAGCTCTATAGCCAAATGAGCAAGAAATGTGGGTCAGTTCAATGTGACTTCTGGTAAAACAGTAATCCGAGGGAAATATGATTTTTGCTCGTCTTTACCAAGCAGAGCTCCTTATGATTATATTTGCTGCTTCACTGCTCAATAGTTTAAAGTGGGATGTTTTCTCTCTTTAGCTCACTCAGTCAAAAAAGTGGCTGTGATCAGAGATCCACAAAAAAAGCAAATTATGGAAAGGGGGAATAATTTTTCATCTCCTTAAAATAGGAGGGCAAGAGGGATCTGGCTTTTGCATGTTTTGTTTTGGAAAGAACCCTCTCTAGATTAGCTCATTGGGGCAAGAATCCTCTTTTCCCCGAAGGAAAGAAAAAAAAAAAAAATGGGGTGAGGGGTGGGGAAAATCCTGGAAAACAAACGAAAATCAGAACCTGCCTCCAGCAGTTCTTTGATCCACCTGTGCAGACACATTTAATGAGAATTTGGAAAACCAGCAGTTCCTAAGGCATCTCCCTGCTGGTGAAAGCTCAACATCCCCAATTGACTCGCTGCCCTTGATCCATCTTCCAAACAATCTTCTGGTGCCGTTCCTCCTTGGCAAACCTGTCCAGTTCCACATACAGACATTGAAAACCTCCAGGCTGGAAAACATCCTCATCCTTCCAAGGATGTTTGAATCTTCACTGGACAATGCCTTCCTTTGAGCCTCGTGTGTCTTGGCTTAAGTTCAATTCCCTGTCGAAACTGAGCTGACCAAGACTCCTGACCAACCTCACTCCTTTTCAAAATGAAAACCCGGCACCACCCCCCTCTCCCTGAGTCTTGAGGGGGAGAAAATCTGCCTTGCTCAAAGCAAATCAGCCCTCCAAGGACAGCGTGGCAGGGCCTTTTCCTTTTCTCTCATTGACCCAGTAGCAGAGGGGAGGGCTCTTGTGGAGAGGGGTTTTCTCATTCTTGCTGCATGTGGAGTGATCTGCACTGACGAATGTTTCTTTTGGAAGGTTTTCTGGTGGCCGATTTGCTGCTTAGATCGTGAAGCTGGTAATTTTAATTTCTTTTTTGCGGGCTGTGGTTTCGGATGGCGGTCGTTTCTGAAGGACACAAAACCTTTACTTTCCGCAGGACAACTTCATCAACCTCAGCTTCCTGAGGCTCTTCAGGGCAGCCAGGCTCATCAAGCTCCTCCGCCAGGGCTACACCATCCGCATCCTGCTCTGGACCTTCGTGCAGTCCTTCAAGGTGAGCCTCGGCAGGGTGGGAGCAGGTCTGGGCACGGGGCCGTGCTTGGCGCACGTGGAGCATCTTCCAGGGAGGATCCAAGGGCTTCCCTTGTCTTGGAACGGCCTCTCTGCACCTCTACAGGAGTTCAGAATTCAGGAATTCTTCAGAAAAGGGAATTGGTGAGCACTGCCCAGCCACAGGAATATTAATTGTGCAGGAAATCAAACTGGTTAGCACCAGGAATGTTAATTAATTCAACTGGTTAGCGTAACAAGGGATATCAATTCTGCTAAAAGGGAACTGGTTTGCACTGACCATTCCTAGGGATATTAATTCTGCTCTCACTGACCATTCCAAGGAATATTAATTCTGCTAAAAATGAGCTGGTGAGCACTGCCCAGCCCCAGGAATATTAATTCTGCAGGAAATCAAGCTGGTTAGAATGTTAATCAATTCAACTAGTTAGTGTAACAAGGGATAATCAATTCTGCTAAAAGGGAACTGGTTCTCGCTGACCATTCCTAGGAATATTAATTCTGCTAAAAATGAGCTGGTGAGCACTGCCCAGCCCCAGGAATATTAATTCTGCAGGAAATCAAACTGGTTAGCACCAGGAATGTTAATTATTAATGTCACCATTTGTCATGGAGGGACACGAAAATGACGAGTTCTGACTCCAGTAGTTACAAAGATCAGAATGCTTTCAGAAGGCTTTATTTTTCATTTTGTGCAGCCCTTTTATAACATGCTGTGCTAAAGAACCATGTAGTTGGTTAGTAAAAACAACACTTCTCTTCATTGGCTAAATAACAGAAACAACACCTGGAAGAGCAGTGACCATGAGAGTCGAGATATTATGAAAATAATATTACTGTATACAGAAAACTGTCCTTGGTAAATGGATTTTTCTCAGGCCAGAGAAATCAGCAATCTGGCAAGCTGAAACCTTTACAGTCTCAGAAAATCAGGCCCACAATTAATTCAACTGGTTAGTGTAACAAGGGTTAATTAATTCTGCTAAAAGTGAAATGATTCTCACTGACCATTCCTAGGAATATTAATTCTGCTAAAAATGAGCTGGTGAGCACTGCCCAACCACAGGAATATTAATTTTCTACAGAAAAGAGAACAGCTTAGCACTGTTCCCCTGAAAGCTGCATCTTGGAGGATGAGGCTGAAGGGCTGCTTGCTCATGCAGAGTCCAGCAAGTGCTCAGTGCTTGGGTTGCCCTTGAAACTCCCCCAGAATCCCTCTGGCAAAGTCTGGATGCTCAGGAATTTGCATAACGAAGCCGTGGCCTGACTGATGAGTGCCTTGTTCTTCACCTGCAGTGAGTGTAAGGTTAAATTACCTTCCCCAGGATTTGCAGAGCTGAAACCCAGCCCACTGAGCTTTGGTAACACAAACTGTGAAGCTGCAGAGACACAGACCTGGGTTTGATGATGTGGAGGATTAAAATAATGAGGTTTTGTTGGGGTTTTGTTGAGGTTTTGTTGTGAAGTTGAGGCAGTTGCTTTGCCTGGTTTCCTTTACCTCTGCTCTTCCTCCCACCAATCCTCAGCACAGTGAAATTAGATGTTTTCTATATCTAAACAAAAGCCCACATGCCCCATAGCTGGTTATTTTTACAGCTCTCAGCTGGTTTGCAGCCCATTTTTCATTGTTTTATGCTTTAATTCTGGTGCTGGGGCTTGCTCAGGTTCTGCAGTGGAGGGAGAATGCAGAATGTGAAGCCAGGATTTGTGGCAGTGATACTGGGCTCTGTATTTATGTATTTATGTATTTATGTATTTATGTATTTATGTATTTATGTATTTATGTATTTATGTATTTATGGGCTGTGGGGTCTGCAGGTGTGAGGTGTTTCCAGTCAGGAGAGAGTGGACAGATCCTGGGAGAAGGGGCTCAGCCACAGCCTTTGCCAGCACAATCCCAACCCTTCCCAAAGCCTGTGCCCAGAATGTGGCCCTGAAGTGGAGCCAGGACATTCCTGGGCTTCATGAGGAGCTGTTTGTCTGTCTGTCCCCACAGCTCTGAGCTCTCAGGCCGTGTCCCTTGAGCAGAGGTGTCCAGCAGACACCACACCAGCTCCTTTGTCCCCAGGTTTCCTCCAGGGTTTGTCCCAGAGGTGCCTCAGGTGCTGGGGCAGGGAGGGATTGTCCTGCTCTGGGCTGGGGCAGCCTCCCCCCCAGTGCTGGGGGAGTTTTGGGCACCTCAACATCAGAAAAAGATCTCAAGGTGTGGGAGAGTGTCCAGGGGTGGGGAAGGGTCTGGAGGGGCCCCTGAGGAGCAGCTGAGGGCACTGGGATTGTTCAGCTGGAGCAGAGGGAGGGCAGAGCTCCCCGGGGGCTGCAGCTCCTCCCAAGGGGCAGCTCCCAGCTCTGCTCTGGGCAGGGACAGGAGTTACACTCAATGATCCTTTGGTGTCTTTTCCAACTCAGGATATTTCATGATTCTGCAATTGCTGCTGGGCTCCAACTCCTGTCCCAGGCACCTCAGGGGCTGGCCCAAGGGCAAGACTTCTCAGTTTTTGAGCTATTACTAATTAAGAGGCATTAATTACCCATTCATTTAGCCAGAGTGGAATATAGCTGTCACTCTCAGCCTGGGTGACATAATTACATTGCAGCCTTCACTGATTTCTTGCTAAAACTCAGAACATTTTTGTCCTCCTGGGATCCCAAACTGGGCCTGCTTCTGAGCAGGAACTCATTTCTGGGATGGAGATTTTTTTTCCCTCAGACTGAATTTACAGTGAGGTCATTAACAATTAGTGTTCATACAATTATGCACACAAAGTGCCAGTGCCTGCTCCAGTGTTCACTGCCGAGCCTCATATTGTGTTTTTCCTGCTTGCTGCTTCCAAGGATACAGAGAGAGCCCTTGGAAAGCCCTGGCTGTTGTGTGAGCAATGAATACCTGGCTTTAGGGGGTTGTCTCCTGAAGGCAGCCAAAATTCTCCATATCCTCTTCCCAGTTCCCACACCTGAAGGACAAATGCCACAAATCTCAGTCCTGCCAGGCAATTCAGTGTTTGCACTTGCTGTCATTAATGCCACTTTTTCCTTTCCCACAGGCCTTGCCTTATGTGTGTCTCCTCATTGCAATGCTCTTCTTCATCTATGCCATTATTGGCATGCAGGTAAAATATTTCATTCCTTCCTTCTGGCCATAAGCAGCCTGGCTTTGTTCGGGGTGCAGATGGTTGTTGCCTCCACAGCAGGAGCAACACTGATTTGGGATGAGGCAAAAGCTCTTCTTGTCTGGTGTTCAGGTAAATTAGAAATGGAAAAAAGGCCTCTTTTTCTACTTTAATTGTCAGCTTTTATGTTGAAGTGTCCCCAGTGAGCTGGACAAGCCAGCTGTGGGCACGAGCCTGGATCACATTTCAGCACTGGCCATCCTGAATCCCATGGGAAAAGACATCCCTGGCTATGGACACAGCAAGAGGCTGAGAAGAGGGAGCAGCCCAGGCACTGCACCTTCCTGGGAAGAAATAATAAACTTTTCCTGGCCTGGGATGGAGCAGAACTGCTGGAAAGGACCCGTGTGAACACAAAGCACATTAATCTTGTGTTTGATCTCCAGAACACATTTTTATCTCCAGTTTCAGCACAGAAATTATTCCAGCTTTTGAGAGCCCTTAAAGGAGGACAAATTCCTTCCCTGTCTTGTTTTCCTACTCCCCTTGATGTGCCTGGCTGAATCCCTTCTGTTTCCCTGGCAGGTATTTGGGAACATTGCCTTAGATGATGAAACCTCCATTAATCGTCACAACAACTTCAGGACTTTCCTCCAAGCCCTGATGCTCCTATTCAGGTAAGGAGAGGATAAAACACCCTCTGGTTTGGGTGTGAACAGCAAAAACATCTTTGTGCAGGTGCCAGCTGAGCTGCTCAGACTTGGACATCCTTTAAAAGAGGTACTTGTGTAAATTATCCATTCCTGCTTCCTCCTCCTCGGCAGATTGACCTCTCCACAAAATGTCACCTAGAGCTGTGACACCCCCTGGCAGCTCAGGCAGAAGCTGAATACAGATCAGAACCACACTGCTTTAGCTGATTGATGGGTTTTCTGTCCTGAAACTTGGTTAATTTTTCCTTTTTTAAAGTGAGAATTGCTTTGATTGGCCATTTTTGCATAACCAGAAGTCAGCAGCTCCTACCCCAACCCCACCTCAGAATTCAAGTGTTTCCCTCTGGGTTCATCCTGCCTAAAAACAAAGCATTTTCAAGTGAAAACCCAATCAATTAAATTACAGCTTTTTATTTTAAGACCTGGCAAAACAGGCCCTGCTCCAGCTGGGGGAAGTTTGGGGGGAGATGTTCCTCATTCAGCTGTGGAGACCCCCCAGTGAACACCAGTCCCTTCCAGCCCTGCCAAGGCTCAGCTCCAAGGATTCTGTGCTGCTTGGAACCTGGTGCCTTGCCTGGGAGTTTCTGTGAAGCCAGACAGAAATGGAATTAGCCCTCACTGGACTCAGAACTCTGAATTTTAATACAACTGGGTCATTATTCAGCCTCGTGGTCCTTTAGCAGCCCCACAGCAGTGGGGGTGAGGAGCAGGGGCAGCAGGATTGGGATGGGAGTTGGTTTCTGCACAATTCCCCACAAAGGGAATGGGCCTTCAGCACCCAGGCACCACTGGGGGAATCTGCTGTAGCCTGAAAATTATTCCAGGTTAGATGGAACACTGAGTTTTCCCAGAGAGCAGGACCAAGTTTGTGTGCTGGCTGTGGGAATACAAGGCAAATGAACATGGAGGGAAGCAGGAATTCAGAGTAAGTGCATGTGGAGAATCCCTGACATCCACACCAAGGGTGCACTTCACAGGGCCTGCTTTGTTTTGAGGACAAACTCACTGGGACTCCAAAGTTTTTCCTTTTGGCCCTTTTCTCTCAGCAGTAGAAGTTAGAGAGGGAGGAGGGAAATGATGGAGAACACTCAGGAGATTGTGATGAAAAAGACCCAAGTCCAACCAGCCCATGCTGGAATTTACCTGCCTGATAAAGGAAATAAGAGATTCCAGTGGAGAAGCCTTCATTTCCCATCCTCTCCCCTGGCTTTAGAGCCAGCACTAGGTTCAAAAGACAACAATCTAAACTCTGTTCACTCAGATTTGTACTGTTTAAATCAATCTGGTTTTATTCTCCACAGAAGCAAGAAAGCTTTTAACCTACATGAGCCTGTCTGGTTTCTTTTACCCCTCTGTAACACAGGGAAGTGTTCTTTCTCCTTTCTTTTCCATGAGTAGTTCCAACTGCCAGTGTAAATACAGTCCCTGCTCCTGGACACAACCTTCCACCTAATTAATCTGGTTAATTGGGTGCAGTATTATTGCAGGGTGGCTGTCATGGGGAGGGGTGGATAAACTCAGCCTCTGCTCTGGTGTTGCAGGAGCGCCACGGGGGAAGCCTGGCACGAGATCATGTTGTCCTGCTTGAGCAACAGAGCCTGTGACCCCCTCTCTGGCCTCACCAAAAAGGAGTGTGGCAGTGATTTTGCCTATTTCTACTTTGTGTCGTTCATTTTCCTCTGCTCCTTCCTGGTAAGTCAGTCCTGAGCCCCCAAATTGGTCAAATCCTTCCCTCCCCACTCCTGTGCCTCTCCCTCATCCCAAAGCCAGCTTTGCTAAACCCCATTTATCAAGCTGATAAAATCCCCAAAGAGATCATTTAGTCATTAAAGGGAAGGGGTTTATCTTTCTTCTCACAGTGGGGGCTAATAGTTGGAATTAAGCATTAATCAGGTTTGTCCCTCCCTTTGAAGGAGGGCATTGGGGAGGGCAGGGGGACAATGTCTGAGTTCAGCAGCGTTCCCTGGGAGCATCACACTCATTTCACAGAATCCCAGGAGCTGCTGAGATGGAAGTGACCCACGAGGATCATCTGTTTGCCAAACAAATGCAAAGATCACTTTTTTTTTTTTTT
>WEIU01051963.1:671486-700511 GCA_013389925.1 Aegithalos caudatus
TTTTTTTTTTTTTTTTCCCTGCCAGAAATGCTTTAGACATGAAAACACTCAGAGCTGCTGGGCTTGGTTTGTGCCTGTGGCCATTGTGGGACTGATCTTTGTGAGGTGCTGATGCCTTTTGGGGCTACCTAAAATCAGAGGCCAGACAAGATTAAGGGAATAAAAAGCAGGGATATTTATGGAAGGGCCTTCAGGTACATTTAGGGCAGATGAAGCCCCCAGGGCCTACACCCACAATGGACAATGGGTCACAGGTTTCACACTTTGATAAGTTTGGTCCATTTGCACATTGGGGTTCATCTCCCAATGACAGCTCCAGGTAATGAAGTCATTGAGCCCAAGTTTGCTGCCCCAACTCACTTTTGTTTCCATCTCTCAGGCCTGAGGCAGTGAGGGCTCCTTGATCCCCAGGCCTGGAGAGGAATTGTTGTGTCTGCCCCAAATGGGGAAGCAGCAGCTCCCACTGTGTGTGGAGTTTGGAGTTATACACTAAAGAAATGCAGGGTTACAAATACATGAAATATATAAAAGCCAAAATCCTGAGGGATCAGTGCCTTCCTGAGCACTCACAACCACCTCCCTGCTCCTTGTGTCACCTCCCAGCCCTGCTGGGACACAGCAATGCCAAAGCAGGGACAGGGCCCCAGTTAAAGCTGAGCAGGATGAGCTGAAAGCTCTGAGATGTCCCAAAAGCAGCACATGGAGCTGCTCAGTTCCAGGGGTTTTCTGTAAAATCCCACATTTGATGCTCTCTGCAGCCAATCCCTGCACCTCCAGCAGGAAAAGGAGCTCCAGGGGGCACTTTGGAGCTGGATGTGGATACACCAACTTCAATCCCCCCAGTGAGATCCTTTGTGTGGCTGCTGTTGTTCCTTTGACCACCTGTGGATTATTTCTTGTGCATGTATTAAAAAACCTGCAGCCCTGAAAGCTTATCCAAAGTCAATGCTCTGTTTACTGATTCCTCCAGCATTCTGGGCTTTAAATCCAAATTTTTCCCTTGTACAAATTTCTAACCCAACATCAGCCATTCTCATTGTTATTTTCAAGTGTATTACTATTTCTGAAGCTTATTAAAAAACAAAAACAAAACCACAAGCCCCCAAAACCCACCAAAAAAAGCCCAAAAAGAAACAAAACAATAGCAACCAACACATCCTCCCCACAGTCCCCTCCCTGGGTTTCTCAGTTGTCCCACTCAAGGTGTGGCAGCAGAATTGGAGGCTGGAGCAGCTCTGTGCAAACCCAGCTCTGTGTGAGCTTTGTCCCTGAGTCAGCATTCCCAGAAAATCCTGGGAAATGGGACCAGGAGAGGGGAGAGCCCTTGAAGGAGCAAAACCCCAAAAGCAGGCAAAGCCAAGCAGCTGAACTGCTACAGGACAGGACTCTAACTGATTTTTTTTTTAAATCTATTCAGCACTTCATTGCTTCCCCATGAGCAATTAAAGCTTTGCAGAGCCCCAGCCTTGCCAGGAGAGCACATTTTTGTAATTTGTTCAACATCACCCCATAGATTGAAGGGGGCTTGGATCATATATTTGGGTTTAAATTGTGTTTCTAGCTCTTTGTGGATGTGCAGCTTGACAGAATTTTCCTCCTGTCATTTACTGTGAAAAAAAATAAATTGAAATTTAAGTTGAGAAATATCAAATGGGAGTTAAGAATGTACAGGAGGGAGAAAAATATAAATTGAAATGTATATTAAAGCAATAGAATTTGAAAGTTTGAGATCCTGGGGCTTTATCCAGCATCATTCCCCACTGTCCTCCTGCTCTCCAGTCTGCACATTGATCTTTTCCCATGGAAATCCTCATGACTTTTCCATTGCCTTTAACAACAGGAGGATTTTCTGTGCCAGAGGCATTTCCAGGCTCCTGTTGGTGGCTGTTAGGGACAGGAGCCTTTTGTGTGTCCTGCCCCTCTTCCTGGGGACCTGTGAAGGCTGGAATTGTTATGAGTCTAAAGCAGCACATTTAGGCTGGAGAAGGGGATTTCCTCCAGCTGTTCTGGTCTGGATGTGCCTTGATCTGGAAGTGCCGGGAGAGTTCCCATCTCCTGGCAGGGGGAGAAGGGAAGGGAGAGGGGCTGATCCAGCTGGGATCCGGGCTGGATCCTGCTAAAGGCACAACCAGTGATGGGGACGTGCAAAATGCCCTCCCCTTCAGCGGGCAGGAGAGGCAGCAGCGGCATTCCAGGGATCCAGGGCTCTGTCCAGAGAGTTCCTTCCTGGGCTGAGGCTGCTCCTTGTCGAAACATCCAGTAAGGGAATCAAGCACGCCTCCCTTCCAGGTTTTAATTTTTAAAATTCCCTTTCCATTCCTCTTCCTCTTTACCTTCCCTTCTTCATTCCCTTCCCTTCTCCATTCCTCTCCCTTCTCCTTTACCCTTTCCTTTTTCTTTTTCTCCCTTCCCCTTTCTTCTTTCCCTTTGCCTTTCTCCCTTCCCTTCTCTGTTCCCCTCCCCTTCTCCTTTCCCCTTTCTCCTTTCCCCCTTTCTCCTTTCCCTTCCTTTCTCCTTTCCCTCTCTCCCTTCTCCCTTCCTTTCTCCTTTCCCCCTCTCCCTCCCCTAGATGCTGAACCTGTTCGTGGCTGTGATCATGGACAATTTCGAGTACCTGACCCGGGACTCCTCCATCCTCGGGCCGCATCACCTGGACGAGTTTGTCCGGGTGTGGGCTGAGTACGACCCCGCAGCCTGGTACGTGCTGGGACACCGGGGACACCGGGGGGACACCGGGCAGGGACAGAGGGGACACCGGGCAGGGACAGAGGGGACACCGGGCAGGGACAGAGGGGACACCGGGCAGGGACAGGGGACACCGGGCAGGGACAGAGGGCAGGGACAGAGGGGACACCGGGGACACCGGGCAGGGACAGAGGGGACATCGGGCAGGGACAGGGGACACCGAGCAGGGACACCGGGGACACTGCGGCTCTAAAGCTGCACCCGGGCACGCTCAGAGCCCGTTTTACCGGGAACAACTCCAGGATGTGAGTTGCTGAAATCACTTTAACATCGGCGTTAAATTCCCTGAGCGCTGGAGAGGAACAAACCTGGTGTCACTGCAAGGGCGTTTCCTTCCCGCACACCCAAACCAGCAGCCCTGGAAGCAAAACACGGCCAAAAATGAATTGATGAACAGCCGAGCCTGGCTAAATGGCCGTGGAGAAAAGCTGTTTAGCACTTCCAAAAGGAGCTTTTGGTTCCTGCATCCCATCCGGAGATGTAAATCCGCAGATCTCTGCCTGTCGGCATCACTTGAGGGAGCGGGAGAGGTTCGCACCTCGTTTGTGCAGCGATTTTCTAATCGAGATCCACCTCGGTGCTTTCCCAAATGCCGTGCAGACACCTCAGGCTGCATCCCAGCCAGCTCCTGCAGGCTCTGCTCCCATCATCCCGCCCGCTCCCGCAGGGAATGATGTGATGCTCCTCAGCCTTAGGGTGGTTTCCTGAAAATACGGGATTTTCTGAAACAGCCTTTCCTCATTAAACTCATTTTTCTCCTGGAAGCCTCCTTGTAATGACACCAAACTCTACGTGGGAATTTTGGCCTTTTGAGAAATATTTAGCTCTGGAGTTGCAGTTGAGGTTATAAGATGTGCAAAATGATCGGGATAAAATGAAATGGGCCAAAGTTTGGAAGTGTTTCATTCTTATATTTAATTCTCTGATAAAATATTCCTGATTTATGGGCGGGTTAAAGGAGGGGATGTTTTTCACACACTGGACAATGAGATGATTATTTTAAGGGTTTATTTTAAAATTTTATTTCTTCCAAGACACGGGGAGACCTGCACACTGGGCTTAGGCAGTGCAGCAGCAGCACAGACCCCAAAATAAGGAGTTTTTTAAAGCTGAGGGAATGACCCCCAATGACCACTTCTAGAGCAGGACTGATTTAATAATTTGCTTTTCTGTATTGCTGCACCACAGCCCTGGTGACAGGGTTATTCTCATTTCTGGATGCTCTGTCCCACGTCCCAATAATTCCCTTGATATTCTATTCAGGAATTTGCCTGTTGGGAGACTCTTTGTTAATTTAAAGCTCTCCTAAATTTGGATCCCTTTTTCCTCCCTGTGAGTTCCTGTGCCATGAATCTCCCCTGCATTTGTGATGCCTCCAGCTCCTCCAATCTTTTCTTTATTTTTTGTTTCCCTTCAGCAGAGACAGTGTTTGGATAATCAACATCTCAAACTCCCTGCTAGGATGCAATTAAACTGCTTTAAAATCTCACTTAAAATGATTTAGCCTGACTTTAAATGGAAACTTATTCCAAAAACCTGCATTTCTCTGGACTGTGGGGGATTTTAACTGCTCCAAGCCACCCCTACTACCAACCTGAATATTTACTCCACACTTACTACCAGCTTGTAATCTCCAGGCAGATTTCCATCCCCACGAGCTGTGTGACACAGCAAATCCTTTGTGGGGATTTAGCAGGCATAAATAGCTTTTCCTTTTCCCTTTTTTCCAATCCAATCCCATCTCTTCCCACTGGAAAATCTCAATGAGGCTGGGAGTGCCTGGTTGCTCCTTAGAAAAAACAGCCTTGGCTCTACATCTGTGGGTGGAGGAACACACCTGCAAGGGGAAAATTTGGGATCAGTGTGGATTTTTAATGTTTATATTCAGGAACTTTCCACCCAGAGGAGGCACCAGCACTGAGTTTACAGAAGATTTTTTGCTCTATTAACTCTGAGTCAGCCAAGGGCCAAACCTTTCCCCTCCCAGAGCTGCTAATGCAGAAAATGTCAGACAGAAAGATGCTAATTCTGGTTTGTTGTTTTTTTTTTTCTCTAACCCTGTTCCCTTTTCACTCCGGGAAAGTTATTGAGTGTGAATACAAGCACTGAAATCACATTTTCAGAAGTGGGACTAAAACCTCTACAAATCTGAAATCCTTTCACACTTGAAGCCAAAACTGAGCTTTCAATAATTTTGATTTAAGACCTTTCTGATCCTAGAGGTCTTTTTCAACCCAGCTGATTTTAGGATTTGATTATTCCATGATTTGAGCTGAATGTGGTCACTGACTGATCACTTCTCCCAAGGCCTCTGCCTTGATTATCCCAAGGAAAAGGGAATTACAGTGTTTATCCACTTCCCTTAGCTTGAGACCTTCAATGAAAGATGCTCCACAATTGTCACATTTTTATTACATAGATAACATTTTAAACACAATTTAACGTGTATTTTACCCCTATTTCTGATATCACCTTTGGTTCTGTTACAAAATCCAACTCCCTGGGAGCTTTCCTGGGGGAAAACATTGAGAAGGAAATAAAAGAGGCAGTTAGGAGCTGTTATTCCACCCATTCCCTAAGGGTGAGTGGGAAAACTGCTGGATTTAGGGGTGGCAAAAGCCTTGAGCTCACAAAGAAAAGAGGGAGTGAGAGAAATGGGGAGCTCAGGGAGGTTTGGTGGGAGTTAATTAAGAAAGGAGGGAAAACAGGATTTAAGGATGAACTGGGAAGAGAACACAATTTGATTTCTAGGAGCTTTTATTTGTTCAGCATACAGAAAGTGAGTTTTTTATCTGTTTTACCCCTCTGCCAGTGCACACCCCATGGAGATACTGGTAATGTCCCTCTGTCCATCCCACTGTCATCAGCTGTCCCCCAGAGCACTCAGGAGGAGCTGCAGGTGCTCCCAAGGGAGCTCTTGGCTCTCTGGGATAACGGGATGCTGAGGAAAATCAGATTTCCATGAAAGGTTGTGGTTGGAATTCCATCCCTGGCAGTGTCCAAGGCCAGATTGGAGGGGCTTGGAGCACCCTGGGATAGTGGAAGGTGTCCCTGCTGTGGTAGGGATGGAATGGGATGGACTTTAAGGTCCTTCCACCCCAAACCATTCTGGAATTCTCTGAACCTGGAAAAGGATCCCTGTTTGTCCTAATTTTGTGCCATGATCTCCCAGTGCAAAGCATCTCTTGGTTTTCCAGCCTTCCATGGACCCTTGGAGAGCTCAGGGAAGCCTTCAGCCGTATTTTCCTTTCCAGAATCCTTCTAAAATTGTAAAGGAAAGTGTAAACGTGGTGCCTCAGTTAAACCAAACCCTTTTTAGACCCAGGATTAGGCCTGGAGCCAAGACTTGCACTTTTCCATTTGCTCTCAAATTCATAGTTTGGACTTGATTGGGGAAGGCTTTGAATAGACCTTAATTCTTCATGTCCCAAAAAGCAGCAACATTGAAGGAATTCTCCCAAAATATTCCAGCCTTCTTTACAGAATGCACCAAAATAAATACAGGGAGGCCAAAGAATCCCAGTTTTCTTCAGAGGTAATTTGGAAGTTCAGCTCTTTTTGCCTATGAGTTGTTTACACAAAAAAAAGATTGAGAGATATAATCCTGCTGTTTAAGTAGCTGCAATTATTGTTGGGAGTTAATGATAAAGCTTCCAGGAGGTGTCTGATTTCCCCTCCTGGTATTGAAAGCTGGATTTTCCCAGTGCCAATGCCCAACACAGCTCTGGAGGTGACACTTCCTGCTCTCCCAACAAATTCCTCCTTGCCCAGGAATGGCCCTGCTGGGGTTATAGAGGAGGTGACAGTGGCTGGGAAAGGTTCCCAAAGTTTTGAAGCAGCTGATTGGAATCCTGGGAATAATCCATTGAAGAGCTGTAATAAAATCTCAGGAATAATCCATTAAAGAGGCTCTTTGTGGCCTGCAGGCTCCAGGTGTTGGGCAGCAAAGTCTGGAGCTTGATGTTCAGACACAGGGAATTAAAACATGAGTGGGAAAGGAAACCAAATATTTGGAAGCCTTGCACATGGCACTGAAGGCTTCCCAGAGGAAAATCCAAGGGTATGAAGTTGGGTGAGCAGTTGGAAATTCTCTCTGTGTGCTAAAGTGGCTCCTTCCTTTCCAGACTAACCTTTCTTTTCAGCCTGTTCTGCCCTTCCAACTTGTCCTGTTTGCCTGTGGAAAAGCTGATTCTTCCCTGTTTGCCTGTGGAAAAGCTGATTCTTCCCTGTTTGCCTGTGGAAAAGCTGATTCCTGTTGGATTTTGCTGTCATAACCTCTGGTGTTTCCTTTCCAGTTGCCGCATTCATTATAAGGATATGTACAATTTGTTACGTGTAATTGCTCCACCCCTGGGCTTAGGAAAGAAGTGCCCTCATAGGGTGGCCTACAAGGTTTGGAATTTCAGAGATCCCTCCAGCATCTCTAGGCCTGGTTCTGTTTCTTTTTATCCCCTCTTCCCTCCCCTGAGTGCAAATGCAACCAGTAGAGAAAAGAAACTGCAACGTAACCAATCCCTTGCCTGAGAAAAGGAATGATTGACTGACTGCCTCCTTTCTCCTCCATGCATCCATTCCCTGTCTCCTCCCACACCCCAGCTGGCTGAGGACAGGCAGTTCTGTGGGACAGGGAACCCTCCAGCTTCCATCCTGCCAGCTCCGGGAGGGCAGTGCTGGGAAAAAGCATCCCAGCACTTCAATATATCCCCGAGAGAAATGGCATCCTGAGGTTTCCAGGGAGCAGCATGTTTGGTTTGGCTTTGCAGCACTGTTGAGTGATCAATTGCCCTTTCCTGAGCTGGAAAACCATTGGATCTGGGCAGAGATGAGGGATGAGCTTTTCCTGGTGCCACAGCCAGAGATGGCCCAGGAGTTAAATGATGTCTCTGGGTTGTGGTGGACACCCAGGGCATGCTCCTGGGCAAGCTCCTGGAGCCCAGGGGGGGATTTGGGACAGATCTTGCTGAGAAGTCACCATGGGATGGGCTTCAGTGGGGACCCAATTCCAGGCAGGGAATTTCTTGGAGAACAGAGGATGAAGGAGAAAGCTGGAAGCAGCCAGCTCAGAGCTTCCTTTTCATCTCCTCTCCAGCCCAGGTGTTTCCCACACCTGAGTGAGGACTGAGAGCCCAGAAGCTCTGCAGAGGAAGAGCAGAGCCCACAGCCCAGCCCAGGAGCAGGAGGGAACCAGGGCAGGACATTGGCTCCAGTTCCCATTTGTGTCTCAGCAGCCTCTGAATCAGCTCTGGGCTGGGAAAGCTGGGTGGGATTTTCTCTGCAGCAGTTACCAGGGACAGGAATAGATGTTTTGGGCTGGGTGAGTTCTCTCCTCCTCCTCCATCAAAGCTTTACACAGGAGCTGAGATCTGTGTCAGGGTATTGGGCTGGTGGGAAGGTTCCTGCTCAGAAAAAGGGGTTTAAATGCTTAGCTTTTCCCTGCTGGTACAGAGATGATGACATTATCCTGCTTTTCCAGGGGTTAAACTTTAATTGATAAATCCCTGGGTCTCCTTAGATGCCAGGCAGCAGAGATTTGCACATTCTATAAGCAGGCAGCTCGTTGGGAAAACAAAAGGGGATTGTCACAGGTCTGCTCCCAGTACCAACACAAAGTGAAGCAGGAATTTCTTGCTGTCTTGCACCCCTTGTTTTTCAGGATAAATCCACCACCACCAGCGTGTGCTGAAGGGAGATGCCCTCAGCAATGAGCTGCTCTGAGGGACTTTTCCCAAACCTCTGCAATTCCCAGTTGAGGCTGGCTTGGTGACACACAAGCCCCACCAAAAGTGAGGGAAGAACAGGTCCCCTTCCCACCTCCTGCCAGGGCTGGGCTCTGGAATTTGCAGAATCCCAGCTGGGAGTGGGAGCGGTCTCAGTGCATCCCTCAGCAAAGCCCCAGGATTGGCTTCTCCCTCATCCCATCACCCAAACCCAAAGTGCTGCTTCCTGGAAGGAAAGCTGGGCTGTGTTCTCCCAGCCTGTCCCACAGCTCTGCCTCCCAGCCCTCCCTGGCATGGTGACCTGACTGGTTTGGGGGGAGATGGGGGAACCCTCATCCCCCACCCTGCCAAGAGCCAGCCAAACCCAGCCCTGCCACCCCTTGTCCCCGGGGACATCGAGGGTTCCCCAGGGGACATTGAGCATCCTCCAGGGGACATCGAGTGTTCCCTGGGGACATCAAGCCTTCCCTGGGGACATTGAGCCTTCCCCAGGGAACATCGAGCATCCTCCAGGGGACATTGAGCGTTCCCCAGGGACGTTGAGTGTTCCCCAGGGGACATCAATCATTCCCTGGGGACATTGAGCATCCTCCAGGGGACATGGAGCATCCTCCAGGGGACATCGAGTGTTCCCCGGGGACATCGATCATTCCCTGGGGACATTCCCTGGGGACATCAGTCATTCCCCAGGGACATCAATCATTCCCAGGGACATCAGTCATTCCCCAGGGCCACCTGCCACCCCTGCAGGAGGAGGAGGAGACGTTGGGTGCCCAAACACAGCCACGGAAGCGGAGCCACCTTTGTCCCGCCCCACCTCCCGAGTTTGGTTTTGTTTCCCGGAGAAATCTGATTAACCAGATCTCTGTTTTCTTGTCTGCTCTCCCTTCTCTCTCTCCCTTTATCATTTGCTCCATTGTGTTGCCTCTTCCCCCACCCCTTTCCCCGTTTTCCCCCCTCCATCCCGCCGGATTTCTGTTGTCCTGGTGCTTTTGCCTCCATCCCCGTGGTGCCAGCGGGCGCATCAGTTACACAGACATGTATGAGATGCTGAGACACATGTCCCCACCTCTAGGCCTTGGGAAGAAATGCCCAGCTCGTGTTGCCTATAAGGTAGAAAACCTCCCCAGGAATTCCTGCCCAACCACCAGCTTTCTGTGCCGTGGCTGCAGTGGGGTTTCTGTGGCATTGGTGTTGTTCTTCTGGACGTTTCTGGTGCTTTCTCTGCTTTCCAAGCAAGATTTTGGATCTTCTGATTATTTTTTTTTCTTTTTAATTTTATATATATAATTTTTTGGTAACTTTTTTCTGGTCTTTGAAACTCTGGCACATCGGTTTGTCTTTCTAAGTATGTCTCTCTCTCAGTGTTTCTCTCTCTTTTCTCTCATTCTGCTTCCATTTAGGTTAATTTGGGGAGGGACAGTGCTAATGAGCAAATTACCCCCCATTAGATCCCCATTTTTCTTCCTGGGGCTCTTTGTCTCACTAACCCTTCGGTAGAATGTTGTTTTTTTTCCCTTCTCTTAATTAGACTGGAGTAATTAGAGTAGGCAGGACTGTAGGAGTGAGCAAGCAATTAAACAGAGACAACACCAGAAGGGCTCCTTAAACACCCTCGTGGAAGAAATGACTTTAACAGAAAACATTTAGGACAGGGAGATGGAGAAATCACTCCAGCTTATTGTTGATCTGCCAAAACTTTTTAATTGAGCCAACAGGACGAATTCTCTCCCAAAGGCTGCTGCCTGGGTGGAAATTCAGATGGAAATGGAGCAGAGCCAGTTAAGGCCAGGCTGCCCTCCTAGAAACTCTCAGGGTGCTTGGAAACTTCCATTTCCAGCGTGATCCCTTGGAAGTTTCACCACTGACCCTCCCAGTTTAGAGGGAGAGGTTGCTCAGGACCATTTATCACTGCTGTGGCTGAGCATCCATCAAACCCAACGGGAATTTTTGGCTGTTGGTGTCACTCCAGCCACCCCCAAACCCCAAAACTCAGTCCAGTGGATCCACATCACAACAGCCCCTCCTGAACTGAGGGGTTTTTCACTTTTCGCTTTTCAACCTTCATAAACCCAAGGTTTTTGTGGAGAGGCTCAAGCTAGACCCAAACCTGGGTCTGATTCATTCAGGGCACGTTGCAGCAAGGAGAAGTTCAGATGACTCTTCCTACAAGATCCTTCCTCAGCGTGCCAGGATTTAAAATAAAAGGAAAATTAAACATAACCTTAAATCTCTCCAGTTAGGTGGCTTTGCTGTATTTGATTTGTTTCTGGCCACCATAACTGAGCTTGAGGAACTCACTTAGATCAAAATTCCAAGTCTCAGCTATTTTAGACACCAATTATCCACAGAAATCCAAGGATTTGCCACCTGTGAGTTTCCATTGGTTTAGGACAGCCATGTCCTGCTGGTGGGTAACCAGATCTGCTCTGGGGCTGTACCAGAAAGATAATTTTTTTTTTCTCCTTAAATCTTTTAGAATTCAAAAAGGAAGAAAACAAAAGGGATAAAGAGATCATGTGTTAAAAGAGGCATTTTAAATAAGATTTTGGGCTGGTTTTCATAGCAGACTTAGTGCCCACTGGCATTTTCTCAGCCTGGCTTTTCCCTGAGAATTTCCTGATACCTCCTTTAATTTGTGTGTCCCTACAGAACAAACCCACAGAACCTGGTACATAGGATTTGTGTGGCTTCTTTTTATAACCCACACTCCTGACTTTTTAAAGACATTGCTATTTTTTCCCCATCTCTGCAGAAACCTCTGGATTGTGTCTGTGTGTCACAAGCACAGGCAGAGATGGGTTCAAGCTGCTCCAGTCTAGGTGAACATCAGATTTCTCTGAGTTTGGAGATCCCATTCATTTTCCCCCTTATCAAAGAGCCCTGGACTACAAAATAGGGATTTAAGACAAGATCAGGATTTTCCCCATGGATTAAAGCTGCACTTTGGGCTGATCTCTCCCCCAGTTATTGCTGTTAAATCAAACCCTCATGGGTTAGGGCTGCTTTTTGCTCCTTCCCTCCTCCACCTCTCGGTGCAGCACATCCATTGGTGTGGATCCACATCCATGGATTGGTGCTGGGATGTGGCACCCCTGCCCTGCTCCTGCCAGGTGTCACCCCTGTGACATCCACTCCCAAGGGGGGCACTGAAACCCTCCTGGGCACTGACCCCTTCCCAGAGCCTGGAGAGGGACATGGACCCCTGCTCCTGCAGCTCAGTCAGGGCCCACAGCAGCCAGGGCTCTGTCTCTGCCTCATTTTCACCTTCTCCCTCTGGTTTTTAAACCCCCTAACACTTCTGCCCAGCAAAAGCTCTTTTGCCCCACATCTCCCCCCTTTTTCTTTCCATGTCTACTTTCCCCAGTCCTCTTCAGAGGTTCTGTTTTCCCTATGTGTTTGTTGCCTTCTCAGTACGTCCACGCTGGTTTTTCTTTGGATTTCCCCCTCTTTGCAGCCTCCTTGGCTGCTGTCCTTCCTTTCTGCTGTTTTCTGGTTCTCTTTTCTCAACTGTTCTCCTTGGTCAGCCTGACCAGCCTCTGCAGTTCCGTGTGCGTGGCTTTGCTGCTTCCCAGAGGTGCCTGGGATCCTTTGGATGCACTGCTGGTACCAGGGAGCTCTATCCTACACTGGGCTGGGGGACAGGCTGGGAAAACCCAACTTCCTGCATGCAGTTCTGGGCCACTCACACTGAGAAGGGCATTGAGGGGCTGGAGTGTCCAGGGGGAAGGGGTTGGAGCCCCAGGAGAGGCTGAGGGAGCTGGGAAGGGGCTGGAGCCCCAGGAGAGGCTGAGGGAGCTGGGAAAGGGCTCAGCCTGGAGCAAAGGAGGCTCAGGGGGTCCTTGTGGCTCTGCACAGCTCCTGACAGGAGGGGACAGCCGGGGGGGCCGGGCTCTGCTCCCAGGGAACAGGGACAGGAGGAGAGGGAACGGCCTCAGGCTGGGCTGGGGAGGTTTAGACTGGACACCAGCAGGAATTTCTGCATGGAAGGAGTTTTCAAGCCCTGGAAGAGCCTGCCCAGGGCAGTGGTGGAATCTCCACCACTGGAGGGATTTAAAACCCTACAGATGTGGGACTTGGGGACATCAGTCTGTGGTGGCCTTGCAGTGTTTGGACTTGATAATCTTGGAGGTCTTCTCCATCCTAAATGATTCTGTGATTCCATGATTTTTAGTCTTTGCCATCCTAGCAGATGAAAAGGGGGAAGAAAACCTCTCTGGCTTCACTCTGCTATGTTAGGATTTGCTCACTGTCCTTGTCCATGGCAGAGGCTGAGCTGGACGAGCTTTGAATTCCCTTCCAACCCAACCCATCCTGGGATTCTGTGATTCCTGGGATGATCTCAGAGCTGGGCTGCTCCTCCAGGATGCAGCCAGAGGGATGAAGGCCATGGAGAGCCCCTCCAAAGCAGAATTAAACCAGAGAAGAATCGTTCCAACTAGGTCGGGGTGAATTATTCATAGCAAATAATTTATTCACCAAATTCGACCTCATTTCCCACGGCAGTGCTCCATTGTCCCAAATTTATTCCCGCCTGGGGATCATTCCCAGAGCAGTTCCTGTCCCAGAGGCTGACGGGGTGCTCTTAATAATTCAAATCCATCGGGGTGCCAGTAGTTTTCCAGGCAGTGTGCTCCTGTTCCTGCTGCCTCTGGATAAATGTGCCAGGGAAGAGGATTTAGGGTACAGCAACTTTTTCTGGCTCAGGCTGGGAGCCAGCAAGACACTTTTGATCCCGGGATGAATTTCCCCCCTATTCCTCGGACACTTTCCCTGCCTTTTAGGCCATTTGTCCAAGGAGTTCCTGAGCAAAGCTGAAAGGGAATTCATTCCTGTCACAGAGATTTGGTTCCTCTTTAGCGCTCTCTTTGTTAATTGGCAATTAAAGCAGCGCCGGGGCCGCCTCCTGACCGCGCCCGGACCCCGCGCTGCTCCCGACCCCGCCTCTAATCAGCCTCTCATTATCAGCACGGCGTTAATTAGGGGACTCCGGAGACAACGCCGCCGCTCCTGCCTCTGGGGCCCTCTCCTGTGGAAGCATTAACGAGCTCCAAATCTCCTAATTAAAACCCGGGGCTCCGGGAGGGAGAGCGGAGCGGGGACTCCACCTGCTGCCGGCCCCGGGAGGGAGCGGGGCACGGAGGGGGCTGGGAAAGCCTTTCCTGGCAGTCCAGTCCTTTCCTTCCCCTTGGGAAAGATTTCCACCTTTTTTTTCTTGATACCCTTCATTAATTCACCCGAGCGCCCCTGGTTTGTGGCTGCCCATTCCCAAGGGATGCGCGTTCTTTATCAGCGCAGGGAAGGAGCAGAGGGCTCCTAAAATTCCCTTCTGGGCTCCGCGGGGCACAGAGGGGGTTGGGAAAGCTTTTCCTGGCAGTCCAGTCCTTTCCTTCCCTCTGGGAAGGATTTCCACCTTTTTTTCTTGATTCCCTTCATTAAATTCACCCGAGTGCCCCTGGCTTGTGGCTGCCCATTCCCGGCGCATCCCAAGGGATGCGCGTCCTTTGTCAGGGCAGGGAAGGAGCAAAGGGCTCCTAAAATTCCCTTCTGGGCTCCAGAAAGATGGGAAATTCTCCAAATTAGAGATGGGTTTGGGTTTTTTTTTCTGTTTGTTTTATTTCAGGTATTTTTATTGTTGGGATTTTTTGGGGCAGTTCTTGTCCCTTTTCCCCGTTTCCCCCCTTTTTCCCCTTTCCCCCTCCCCTTTCCCTCTCAATTTTTTTCATCCTGTTTCAAACCATGAGCCACTGCTCTGGCACAGCCTTGAAGCACAACTTCAGGCAGAAGAATCAGCAAAAAATGGGGGGANAGAAAGATGGGAAATTCTCCAAATTAGAGATGGGTTTGGGGTTTTCTTTCTGTTTGTTTTATTTCAGGTATTTTTATTGTTGGGATTTTTTGGGGCAGTTCTTGTCCCTTTTCCCCGTTTCCCCCCTTTTTCCCCTTTCCCCGTCCCCTTTCCCTCTCAAGTTTTTTCATCCTGTTTCAAACCATGAGCCACTGCTCTGGCACAGCCTTGAAGCACAACTTCAGGCAGAAGAATCAGCAAAAAATGGGGGGGGGGAAGTTTTTGTGGTTTTGTTGGTTTTTTTGGGGTTTTTGTTGTTTTTTGTTTGTTTGTTTGTTTTTTGGGTTTTTTGGGTTTTTTTGTTTTGTTTTGTTTTNTAAGCAACTGGTTCATTTTTTTAACCTATGTTCTTGTTCCTAAGTTTTTTAATGAAACTTGAGATTTTTCTCTTCTAGCCTGGTTCAGGATGAAAATCAGAAGTTCTTGATTGAATTTTTCAAGGAGAATTTTTGGGTCAAGCAGAATATTTTGGGTTTGAGAAATGTTACCAATTTCAGCTGGATTCCTTTTAAATGGATCCTCTAGAAAAGGAGAGGAATTAAACACAGACAAAATTAGAAAGTAGCCTATAAAGGCTTGAAATTTCACACTCTGCACAAGGAGATATTTTTATATATAAGGTTATTTTCTAATATTGAAAGGAAAAAAAATAATATAACTTTTTGTTTGCAGTTTCAGCCTTTTGGCTGCATTTGTGGCATTGGGAAAATGCACCAGGCAATGTTCAAGGATCAAATCCCTCCTGGCTGTGCCAGTGTCTGGCTGATTCCCTGGCTCCTCTGGGTGCCCACGGGGATTTGGGACATTGATTTGGGATGTGGGGTGAGCAATGTCCCACCCAGCCCTTCCCTCCCCACCCCAGCCATGGTGGCAAAGCTCTTTTGGATCCAAGATGGATCAATTCTTTGCTTCCAGCTGCTCCATCCTCAGCAGAAGCTCTCCAGACGTGCCAGATATTCATTTAAAGAACAGATTTTCTCAAGCCAGGGGCTTCCAGGACAGGAATTTTCCCTGCTTTTGGGAGGATCTCGGGTGCTTTTAGTTGAGGCCTCTTGGCTTTGGCTGCTGGAGGTTCTGAGGCATTTCTCTCTTATTTTATGGCTTTTTTTTGGCCAAGAAATGGGCAGCTGAAGGTGCAACCTGCAGCTCACCTGGGCAGGGCAAGAACTCTTCAAGTGCTGTCCAAAGAGGGAGGTGAATCCCAGTTTTCCCCCTGAGGGGACACAGGGACTCATCCCATCACAGCTTCCCTGTCCTGATGTTGTTCATCCCTGATGAACAACTCAAATCCCCCTTTCTGTTCCTTGCTGGGTTCTCAGATTGGGAATTCCAATCATCTGGAAGTGTCTGAGTCACCAGTTTGGATATTGGGATGTAGAAAATGGCAGTGCAGAGGGAAATGCAGGGAGAAGGGCACGGAGGTGGGGTAGGGAGAGCCTCTTCCAGGTGCCTGTTTCCAGCAAAATGTGGGTTTTGCTCAGCCAGCCTTCCAAAAGTGGGAATCCCCTTGGAAAATCTTCCCCTAAGCCCTCTGTCCCTGGTTAAAACTGAGGAGGAAAGCATTGCTCTGTAAAGCTGTGAGTGGCCTGTGTTCTGCATCTGTATCCTTTGGGAATTCAGCCTGGAAAGTCAGCTGGGGAGACCTGAGATGTGCCAGTCACAAAGTGACTTTTGGTGGTGGTTTTTGTGAGGATAGAGCTCTCCTGTGGGGAATTATTCCTCATTTGCCTGTTCTTCACTTCCATGCATCTTTTTTCTCTCTGCATCCCTTAACTCTCTCCCACTCCAGTGGGATCCTGGGACTCTGTGATTGCTGACTGGGCTCTCATTGATGGGTTTTTTTTGGTAGCTTTTTGTGTGCTGAGGGCAGAATCAGAATTAAACCCTGTTTCGTTTGACCTGGATGAACAGAAAAAACCCCGTGGTGTTGCCAGCACTTGATCCTGTCACTGACTGAAAGGGGAGGAAAAGCTGGACTTTGATTTCCCTGTCCCTGAGGCTGGGCAGACATGGAACAACCTCTGGGCATGCTGTGAGGGAGATCTGGCAGGTCACCGTGGTTTGTCCCAGCCTTCAGGTGACAGGGACATTGTTACAGTGGATTCTTGTCCCTGCAGGATGCAGTGAGAGCTGGAAATGTGTAAATGGATAAACAAGGAGATTTCAGCTCCTCTGAGCAGATTTTACACTTTGTGCCCTTTGTCTGCTCATGTACACACCAACAGGGTGGGAATTGCCTCCTTGGCAGGCAGGAGGTACCAGGGTTGGGGTCTGCTCTCTCTAAAGACATGGAAGTGTCCAGGGCCAGGTTGGATGGAGCTTGGAGCAACCTGGGATAGGGAAAGGTGTCTGCCCATGGCAGGGGGTGGAATGAGATGAGTTCCAAGGTCTTCTCCAGCTTGAACCAGTCTGGGATTCTAAGGCAGCTCAGTCCACACATCTGGGGAGTTGGAAGTTGAAGTTGGAAGATTCTCTAAGCAGGGAGCTTATCCCAGGGATGGAAAACCTGGCCAAGTCTTCATGCCCCAGCCTTGCTTTGGGGGTAACACAGAGCAGGTGTTTGACATAGAGCAAATGTTTGGCACAAAACCCAGGAGCAGCAATCAGGGCTCCCACTGAGCCTCTCAGCTTCCCTGAGGCTCCAGCAGGTCCCTGCTCTCACCTGCACCATGTTCCCTCCACCAGCAGGAAAATGCCCATCAGCAGAGCAGTTCCTGCTGCAGATCTTCCCCAGCACAGCAAAGGGGCTGCACCAAAATCTGCACCAAAATCTGCATCTCTGAAACAGTGCCAGGCTTGTGGCCACTGCTGCAGCGCCCAGGTGTGCTCATGTGCAGCTGGCACTCACTGCTGACAGCATTTTGGGGCTGCTGTTACACCAACAGGAGCTTTCTGGGCAGACAGAAGGATCTCAATAACATCCCAAGCAGCTTTCATGTGGGGATGAAATTGTCTCCCCAGCAAGGGGCCCAGGACAAGCTGCCCCTGGGTTTTTGGGGCTGTGCTCAGGCAGATCAAACCCAGGGACTTCCTTGGGTTGTAAATCCCTCTGGAGAACAGAAACACCGAGGTTTGTCTGACACAGGTCCAGACAGGGATGTTTTCAAGCAGCTCCTGAAAGATGAGGAATCATCAGGCTGCTGAAGGAGAATTCCATCCTTTAAATGTGTGCTGAGGTTATCAGCAAAGCTTGGAGCTGTTCAAAGCAGGTCAAAGCTTTCCAAAGCAATTTCAGGTGCTTCCTGCTTAGGAGAATGATGGATTTGCCCTGCCAGAGGTGGCTGGTGATGGGGAATGAGTTGCTCCCAGCTCTGAAGATCTTGGAAAACACTGATCCTGAGGGATGGTTCCATGTTTGCATTATAAGAACAGGGTGGGAATTATATCCTGCCCATGTTAATCCTGCCTCTCCTCTCTGGGAAGGTTGGATGGAGCTGTGCAGCTCAGTCACTGAAAGAATCCAGGTGTCCCCAGCAGGAAGGATATTGTCACCTCTGCCTGTCACCCTCCACTCCACACTGCTCTGAGGAGCCTGAGCCACATTCCAGGGCTCAGCAGCTGTTCCCTCCTGTATGTGGGATGGAGCTACATCCTCAGGTGGCAGATGCAAACCTTCCATCATCTTCCTTCAGTCAGCAGGGCCAGGCCCCTTTTTGTCCTGTTTTAGGGTTTAGGTGAAGGATTTAGTGAGGCCAGCTGGTGTAGGAAAGGGTGGAGGAGGTGGATTTAAGGTTTTTATCTCCTCAGCACGCTGCTTTGGCAGGTGGGACAGGTCTGGATGCTGCAGACACCACTGGAGACAGCCAGGAAATGGGATGTGAGCCTCCCACTGGCTTCTTTTGGGAGAACTCTGTAGGATTGCAGTGCAGTGCTGGCAAATCCCTCATTAAACCACTGAAGCTCTTCCTCCTGGACAGGAGCTGACATCCATGTGCAGAAGGATTTCAGCTCAGCACACAAAAAGTTCCTTCCTGTTTGTATTGGGGTATTTTGGGGGTTCAGAGAGGGGTGGGTGGGGGGAGGACTCGTGGCCCCCACTGACAGCCAGCCCTGTCTGTCCCCAGCGCCTGGTGAGGATGAACATGCCCATCTCTCCCGAGGATCTCACCGTGCACTTCACCTCCACCCTGATGGCCCTGATCCGCACCGCCCTGGAGATCAAACTGGCCTCAGGTGAGAGGGGCTGGGTCACCTGGGGATGAAACAGCCTCAGGTGAGAGCCTGGGGGTGTCTGTGTCACCTGGAGATCAAACTGGCCTCAGGTGAGAGGGGCTGGTGGCTGAGGGTTTCTGGGTCACCTGGAGGATGCAGCAAAGACACCAAGGGCAGCTCAGCTCCCTGTGACTGTGGCACAGTCCCACAGGGATTAGGGAAGCTGAAGTCTCCTCTAGGTGTGGATTTTGTTATGCTGTGGATTTCCTGTACATGGAAAAAAACCCAAAACAGCACCAAAAAGAGACCAATGCCCTGCTTTGCCTCTTGCAGAGCTTTTCCACAGCTTTGTCAGCCTCCAGCCTGTGCCTTGCAGGATGGGAGAGCCTTTTCTGCCATCTGAGCTCCGGAATACCAGGAGAAAATCAGAGTTTTTTGAGCACATTGGCTCAAGGGCCAGCTCCTGACCCCAGGATGGGCTGGGTTGGTCAGAGCAAGGTGCAGGGACACAAGGACACAGATTGATCCCTGGATGCTCTGTTCACTGAAGAGTTTGACTTCATCCTTGTGGGTCCCATCCAGCTCAGAGTATTCAGTGAAATCTGTGGGCTTGCTGTCCTCCCAAAACCATGGAAATTCTGCCCCAGGTGGGAATTCTAGCTTCCCATTGCCTTCCCATGGCAACACCAGAGGCCAAGGGAGCTTGGGGGAGAGGAGGGAGGGGTCCTGAGCATCCCTGTGCCTTTGGGATGGCCATGAAATGTGGGAGACTTTGCCCATCCCAGCTGAGAACCCTGTGAGGAGAAGGCTGGGACAGGTCCTGCTTGCTCTGGACCAGAAATGAGTTTCCACAGCTCTGAACTCTCCCAGCCCTTCCTCCCCAGCTCCATGCTGGCAGCAAGGCAGGAGCTCCCAGTGCCCTGAAGCACATTCCTCCTGCAGATAAAATGTAATTATTGAAGTGGTTAATCAGGCGTTTGCTCGCCTCCCAATTAAACTTTGCAGTGTGATAAAATGCATCGGCCTTTTCTCTGGGTCGTTGCCCCATTTCATCAGGCTGGCTGGGGTCACAGTCAAGGCCTAAGCACTCTTACACCTAATTTAAAAGTTAACAGGAGGTAACAACGCCCTCGGGAGCAGGGGCAAGGCAGGGTTAGGCTGTCCTGGTTTCTTAAGCAGTTTTAGGCCAGTGCAAACATCTGAGTTAATCTCCTCCCTCGGATCCTGCTGAACTTTGCCTTTGATGCTTTGGGGAGGCATTGCTGCAAGAAGACAAAATTTTTGATCCCCCAAAGGAGTGGCATCAAGACAAGGAGCAGACACTCGTTTCTATGGATGCTTTTAGGACTTCTGTGACTTTAAGAGCCAGCACCTTGCTTCAGGAATAACTCCAAGATAAGGATGCCGAGAGTTTGTTTAATTTTCAGTTTCTGGTTACCTGGCAGCCTTTTCCAGCTGGAAGAGCTCTCCCCACCCTTTTGAAAACTGGAAGGGAGCCAGGAGAGCTCAGCTGATAGCCTGGATTATTTCTGTGGTTTAGCTCAGCTCTGGGTGTGAGGTTCTGACCTGTTTTGTTGTTACGAGCTCCCTTTGACTAGGTTTCATGTGCTACATTTAATTGAGTATTTAGTGGGCTTAACAGGCCCTTAATAAACCTCCCTAATGAGTTCCCGTGTGGGAGTTCAAACCACGGTGTAACAGAGTACCTGGAGCCTCCTCCCCTCACTCTGCTCTTAGGAAAATAATCTGTGCCATTCAGATGAACTGCTTAATTGCCTGCTGTGTGGGGAATTCAGCCGGGAGCCGGCCTGGGGCTCACCCAGCCTTTAATCACTTTCCATGTGTGCATTTAGGGCTGGCTTTGGCCCTTGGAAAGGGCCCTTGGAATGGAGCTGCTGCGTTTGGCTCTGCTCTGCCTTGGGATGCAGCTGCTGGGGCAGGGATCTGGGCTTGTGTGTCATTGCCAAGGATTTTTGGGAAGGGTTGGTGGCAGAGGGTTGGTAATCCATCAGGACACTGCTCAGTGGAGAGTGAGTTAGGGGATCTTTCAGGTCTTCTCCAGTCCAAACCAGTCTGTGATTATGGGATTTTGTGATTCATGTCCGGGTCCTTTGCATCCCACCTGAGAGCTGCTGCTGCCTCCATGGGCACTCCCAAAGGAAGAGGCACCTGCAGCTCTATGGAATAAGTCTGAGCTCAAATTTAAGCCCCAGGTCACTGCTCAGGATCCCCAGGGTGAGGCAGGGATGGTCCTGCTGCATTTGTGCCCTTCTGTCACAGAGAATCCATGGATTCCCTGGGCAGGGTAGGGCTGTGCTAGCTCTCCCTTTCCAAGCAGTGGGAAAAGGGGATGCAAGCAGTGGGATGTGCTGCCAGGACAGGGTTTCACTGCTCTCCCTCTCCCCCCTGGCTGCAGGTGGTGTGAAGCAGCACCAGTGTGATGCTGAGCTGAGGAAGGAGATCTCGCTGGTCTGGCCCAACCTGTCCCAGAAAACTTTGGATTTGCTGGTGCCTCCTCACAAACGTAAGTGTCTCAAGCACTGGGTACATCCCAGACACCCAGGAACCCCACATTAGGTTCTTCCCTCCTCATCTGCTCTATCCAACCCCAGATTAGGTTTTTCCCTCCTCATCTGCTCTATCTAATCCCACATTAGGTTTCTCCCTCCTTCCCTGCTCTATCCAACCCCAGATTAGGTTTTTCCCTCCTTCCCTGCTCTATCCAACCCCAGATTAGGTTTTTCCCTCCTTGCCTGCTGTGTCCCGAGCCCCATCTGGGTCACCTGGAGCAAGGACACCGAGGGCAGCTGAGCTCCTGCAGCCTCTGTGCTGCCCTGGCTCTGTCACACAGGGTTTGGGAGCTGAGCTCACCTCTAGGCATGGACTGCACTGTGCTGCAGGAGTTTCCTGTGCACAGGAAAACCCAAATCCCAAACAGTGCCCAGAAGTGACCAATGCCCTGTGTGGCCTCTTCCAGAGCTTTCCTCCAGCTCTGTCAGCTCCAGCCTGTGCCTTGCAGGGTGGGAGAGCAATTTCTGCCATCTGAGCTCCAGAATAATGGGGGGGAAGAAAAGATAAAGCTTGCTGAGGACTTTTGAATCAGATATGAGGTGTTTGGGGGTTAAAGGCCTTTGCAAAAGTACTGAAAAATGGGAAGTTTTCTGTTATCTTGATTAGTTCTGGGTTTGTGATTAATGAGAAGCAGTGTAGAGTAATAAAGGCATTGTTAATTAAGAAAAAGGCATTGTTAATTAAGAAAAATGAGAGAGCTGAGGAGGTGCAAATCAGTGGGTAGTGACTGCTGAAGTCTTTTCCTCCCCTCCTCTCTTGATTCCATATATCTGCTGCTCCAGTTCTTTTTTCCATGGTGAGTGCTCCAGTGCTGGGTAGGGACCAGTGTCTGTCCCATGGCTCTGAGAGTGGGGGAAAAAAATCTGGAATAAAATGAAATATTCCTTAAATGTGTATTAGCCCTTTATTCCCATTTACTGTAATTCAGAGAAGCAGGAGTAAGGCTGCTTCATTGATAAAGGCTGGCTGTGGGTCTGGGATGAATTTAGGAATTCTCTCAGCAATGCTGATGATGCCACTGAGTTTTTCCTACACAATCCCTGTGTTTGCCCCATAGATCTCCAAGGCAAGGCAACAACAGGCAATGAGTTGAAGAATCTGTTGTAACCATTTCTTTGTTGTTTCTTTTTTCTTTCCGTGTCTGTTTTGTCTCATTATTCTCACGTTGCTTCCTCCATCTCCCTGTTTTTCACACCCATTTGCTGTTATTTCTTATTCCTGTCTCCTCCTCATCCTTGTGATGTCTCTGCCCTGGTTTTCCCATGCTCTGGCAGCTGATGAAATGACTGTGGGGAAGGTCTACGCAGCCCTGATGATATTTGACTTCTACAAGCAGAATAAGAACAGCAGGGAGCAAGTCCAGCCCCCCGGGGGCCTGTGCCAGGTACAAAAGGGATCTTTCCATCCTCCCTCTTGGGAGGATTTATCCAGAAGGTCTGGCTGCTCCTCCAAACAGGGTTTAAAAATGCTGGCTCAGAAATGGAAATCACTTCTGAAAGTCTCTCTCAAAAAATATTTTAAAAGAAATCATTGTAGTTGCCTTTTCCAGTAAAGAAAGATCTTTCCCCCCAAAAAATGACAACTGATATTTGAAAGTCTAAATCCTGTGTTTAATGGCCTAGGGCCTGGGGAACACCAAAAGATTTCCTTGGGAGACTAAAGGATTATTGAAAGCTGCTGATAGTTTGGCTGTAGAAAGCTTAAGTTATTTTTGAATACAGGAATAATTCAAAGTTGTTTTGGCTCTAATAGTTTTGAAGGTTTTTACAAATTCTAAAAAATATTTTCACACAACTGGCGTTGAAAGCCCAATTCTTTCCAGTAGAATAAACTGTTTTTAGGATGAGCATCCAGCTGATCTCCAGCACAGGGTGGAGATCTGTCCCACACATGGATAGCTACAACAGATCCATCCAGAGCCATTGGAATTGCACAGCCCCTCTGGCCACATCCATGGGGGAATTCCCTTCTTTTATTCCCTGAATAAAAGAATTCAATGCTGTGGTGACAGGGAGAACAGAGGGAAGGGGATTGCAACAGGATGTGGGAGAGCATTCAGAGGGAAGGGGGATTGCAGCAGGACTTGGGAGAACATTCCCAGGGAAGGGGGATTGCAGCAGGACTTGGGAGAACATTCCCAGGGAAGGGGGATTGCAGCAGGACTTGGGAGAGCATTCCCAGGGAAGGGGGATTGCAGCAGGACTTGGGAGAGCATTCCCAGGGAAGGGGGATTGCAGCAGGACCTGGGAGAACATTCCCAGGGAAGGGGGATTGCAGCAGGACTTGACTTGTCCCAGGTGCCGCTCAGAGCCTCTCCCAGCCTGGGCTGTCCTTTCTGCCATCCCAGGGTGACAAAGTGCACATTTCCCGGGGTATAAACAGCTCCATCCCAGCTCTGACAAGCTTCCCTTGTGCCTGGCAGCCTGGCCCAGTATCCCTGTTCCATCCCCTGAAGGCCACCCTGGAGCAGAGCCAGCCCGCAGCCTTCAGCAACGCCAAGGCCTTCCTGCGCCAGAAGAGCTCGGCCTCCCTCAACAACGGGGGAGCCCTGTGAGTATCCCTGAGCCCCCAGAGCACCCACACATCCCTGCTGCTGCTCCACAGGCTCCAGGGACACCTATGGAGGTTCTACATATTGTGGTTTTACCATACAATCCTCAGGGTCCGGCCTGTTTGTGGCTATGATAAATAGCGAGACGCAGCATGGTCTAGAGTGTCTTGTAACTCAAAAGGGTTTAATAAATGAATGAAAATAATGCAGAAACAAAAGATATAAACTGTGCACAGTGTGGGGAAGTCCCACACCTGGTACAACACCTAGAAAATGCCCTTGGTTGTATTGTTCAATGCTCAGGGTCCAGCCTGTTTGGATTTGTGGCTATGATAAATAGCGAGACGCAGCATGGTCTAGAGTGTCTTGTAACTCAAAAGGGTTTAATAAATGAATGAAAATAATGCAGAAACAAAAGATATAAACTGTGCACAGTGTGGGGAAGTCCCACACCTGGTACAACACCTAGAAAATGCCCTTGGTTCTATTGTTCAGTCTCTTTATCTACTCAATGTCCAAGGATGGTCCTGTGTGAAAATTCCCAATAGGAAAGCTTACAGGGTTTGACAGACAGATTCAAGGTCCAACAGGTGTTTCTCTCTTGGCACTCAGCCAACCACAGAGGGACATGCACAGAACCTTCCAGACTAATCTCCTAATAAGTAAAGCAGTAAACTGAAACCTTCTCCTTATATAGAAACACCTTCCCAAGCATGGGAAGTGCATCACTACAGACACTGAGGCTGGCCTGGTCTGGAGGGACGGGTGTCCGCCAGGGAAAGCCAGAGCTTCCCTTGGAGTGGAGCATGGAGTGGAAACCCCCTCCCTACAAATTATTTGATTTTTGAAATTAAGCCTCTGAATTGTTGTAATTTTGAAATTAAAGGGCTTTCAGGCAAAGGTATGGGAATAGGAGTAACAGTTCTTTGCTAGGAATATTAAAAATAAAAATGTACTAATATAAACAAACAAACAAAAAGAAAACACTGACAGAGTCAGAACAGGGCACCCTGTTGTGGTCAGAGGTTTTTGGGAGGCCAAAGATCCTTGGAAATAAATTTATCCCTCAAACTTGTGGCACTGGGTAACAGCAAGTGCTTGCCATAATGTAATTTGTCTCTTTGGGGAAATTATCCCTTCATGGAGAGCGTTCCAAACAGTCCCAGTGACAATGATCTGTAATCAATTCTCCATTTCCTGCTCCAGGTGATTTTCCTCTGGCTCATGAGTGCTATGGATTTTTACTGACAGACATCTGAGGTTTAAACATCCCCAATAATCCTGATGGGGAAACCAACACCAGACTCAACAGCTGGTGAAGGGACTTCCAGCATGGTTGAGGTGCTTGACCAGTATCCAGCTGGTCCTGCACACAAAATCAGCCTGAACTCCCAAATTCTTCATTGTCCATCAGGAATTAAGTAACAGAGGCTGTTTTCCTTAATTACTGAGGGAAAAAAAAGTCATGGTTGGTTTGTTCTCCTCATTCTCATGGGACCTTCAGGCTCTACAGGGGAAAAACCCAGGGGACCTTAGAGCTTCACCAGCCCCCTTGCCTGTCCTGCAACGTGAAACCCCAAGGGGTGCTCGAGGCTGTTTGCCAAATTCAGCAAAATCTCTTTGCAGAAGAATGAATCTTTTTCTCCCCTCTTTTCCTTTGGACAGGCCACCCCCAGAGGGAGGGATCAAAGAGTCCAGTTCTTGGGGGACCCAGCGCACCCAGGACGTGTTCTATGAAACCAGGAGCCCTGCTTTTGAGAGAGGCCACTCCGAGGAGATCCCCATCGAGAGGGTGAGCACAGGGGGGAGAGCTGGGAAGGGAGAGGTGCGGATTTTAGAGCTGTGGGAGAACTTGAGAAATTTAAGAAAAATGTTTAGAAAAAGCAGGTGAAGACAGGGTGAGATGCAGGAGATTTTAGAGGTGTGGTAGAACTCCAGATATTTAAGAATGTTTAGAAAAAGCAGGTGAAGACAAGGTGAGATGCAGGAGATTTTAGAACTGTGGTACAATATAAGAAATCTTAGAAAATGCTTAGGAAAAGCAGGTGAAGATGGTGTGAGGTGCAGGAAATTTTAGAACTGTGGTACAATATAAGAAATTTTATAAAATGTTTAGGAAAAGCAGGTGAAGACAGGGTGAGGTGCAGGAGATTTTAGAGGTGTGGTAGAACTCCAGATATTTAAGAATGTTTCAAAAAGCAGGTGAAGACAAGGTGAGGTGCAGGAGATTTTAGAGCCATGGTGGAATTTCACAAGTTTTAGAAAGTGTTTGGAAAAACCAGGTGAAGATGGGGGGACCTGCATTAGTGAGAGATCTGTCCTTTGGGGCAAGCATTCTTCTGTCCCTTGTTTGCTTGGGCATTGTGGAGAAACCCCAAACCTGGCAGCTCCCACAACCTGATCTGGAGATTTCAGGCTTTTCCTGGAATTCTGCCTTGCTGCCATAGGTTACCTCAGGCTTTCTCTTCCCATTTCCCAATGCCATTGTCCCAGCTCAGATGAAGGGTTTCTGGTCAGAAACCTCTGAAGGGTTTCCCCAGGTGACACTTGGAGCTCCTGGCTGGTGGAAAAGCTCATCCCACTGCTTGTGGGATGTCCTGGCTGAGGACAGAGCAACCTGGGCACTCTACAGCTCTTCAGTTGCTCTTTCCCACACCAGCATCTCTTCCCAGTCAAATCAAACTTCAAGAAGCTGAGGGTGGCTTTAAAAGCTGTTCTTGCTAGTGAAACCATTCCATGTTTTGATCAGGTGGTAGAAATGAAGGAGATCAGCCCCACAGTTGCCAACGGAGAGCCCCAGCCAGGCCTGGAGAGCCAGGGCCGGGCGGCCTCCATGCCACGCCTGGCTGCTGAAACCCAGGTGAGAGATGGGGATTTGGCTGTGGGAGACTGAGGGTGGGCCAAGAGCTCAGCATCTCCTCTCTGCTTGGCAGGGGTTGGGATGTGGCTTGGGAATATTGGTTGTAAAAGATGTGGAGATGGGAATCCAGGCTTTGTGGTGGGATGGCTGGGATTCCCTGCAGGGTGTGGCTGGGATTCCCTGCAGGGTGTGGCTGGGGTTCTCTGCAGGGGATTGCAGGTGTTCCCTGCAGGGTGTGGCTGGGATTCCCTGCAGGGTGTGGCTGGGATTCCCTGCAGGGTGTGGCTGGGATTCCCTGCAGGGCATGGCTGGGATTCCCTGCAGAGGATGGCAGGTGTTCCCTGCAGGGCATGGCCAGAATTCCCTGCAGGGGTGGCTGGTGTTCCCTACAGGGCATGGCCAGGATTCCCTACAGGGTGTGGCTGGGTTCCCTGCAGGGGATTGCAGGTGTTCCCTGCAGGGTGTGTCCAGGTGTCCCCTGCAGGGGTGGCAGCTGTCCTGTGCAGTCCCAGCACTGTCCCCAGTTTTCCTCCTTCCTGCTTTCCACAAAGATCAGCCCAGGACAATCCCTCTGGCTGGGCAACCCAAGAGTGTCACTGTTTGGGGACAAGGCCATTTGCAGGCTGTATTCCTGGAAGGCACATTTCCCATTAGTTGTGTGTTGTCTATCCAGCCAGCCAAGCCGTGTTCCTGTGCCCTGTCCTTACCAAAAGCTGCAGATGTGCTGTGACACACTTAGAGCCAGGGAGCTGTGCCTGGCAGCTGCACTGGGACACTGAGTGTGTTCCCTGGTTTTTCCTGTACTGTGACCTCAGCCAGTAATTTGATGTTGAGGATTTCTTGTTGATTTAACTAATTTTCTAAAGAAATCTCCTCACTACAGTTGACTTTCACATGAGCTTGTGTGTGCTGCTTAGTGTGTAGGATGTCACTGATCATTTTTGCCCATTTCACACGTTCACTGCTGTTTGTCTCAAACACTGCCCAGCCACCATCCTGCCTCCTGTGTCACAACATCTCACCACTCGTGTCCTGCCTCATTCCTGGGCCTGATTCACACAGCCAGGAGGGAGCAGCCTGGCCCTGGGCTCTGTTTCTCCACGGGGAGTGGAATGTGAAGGATCTGCTGCTCCCCAAAGTGAAATCCTGTGTTGTGCACACACCGCAATAGCTCAAATTCCAGATGGAATTGTTGTGCCAACGTGCTGGAGCTGCCCCTTGCCAGCCAGAGGATTTCCCACCTGGCTCCAGAAACTGCAGCCTGTGTGTGAACCCTGGGATCCTCAGAATTACCAGGAGCACTCCTCACTGTGCTTAATAAGAGCAACACCCCACAAAGCAAAGCCAGAAATTGTCCTTTATCCTAGACCACAAGTAGCCTGTTTCCTTCCTTGGCAGTGTAGCTGGCAGAGCCTTCCCTTGGGAAACTCTTCTCCATGGCAGTCAGATATTTGCAGGAGTGTCCCTGACAGAAGCATGGCTTGTGTCCCCAGGGTGTCACTGCCCCTCGTGCCACTGCTTGTGAATCAGGTCCGGAATCTCAGATCTAACCTCATTTAATGATACAATGTTCAGTGGTTGTAGCTTGGGTGAATAACTGATGTCCTTTCTGTGTGTGTCTCCCCCTCCCTCTCACATGCTGCTCTGCCCCTCCCTCCCCAAACTTTGAGTTCTTTCTAACTCTTATTTGCAACGCTTTCTGTTCCTGGACATCTCCCTTTCTGTTTGCCTCTCTCTTTTTATGTTCCACTTATTTAAAACCCCCCTCCTCCCGTGTTTCCACCCTCCCTCTCTGCTGTCCTGCCCTCATCACGTCCCTCCCTGGTGGTCATCGTGTCTGCTGCACGTCTGATGTCTGACACTGGCTGTTCTGTGGGGCTGCTTCAATAATGTCCCTCACCTTGTCCGAATTGTTTGCAGAGGAGCAAAGCACGGTCACCTGGGAGTTACCTGGCAGTATGTAGTTTGCACTAAATTGTATCCTATTAAACTCATCTTAAGAATTAATTAACCTTCCTTTAACCCTCGACTTTTCTCCCCTCTCATCTGGAGTCGCGCCGGTGCAGCCGCTCTCTCTCTCTCTCTCTTTTCCCACTTTTCCCTCGATCCATGGTTGCACGATGCTCGCTCTGGTAGCAGGGGCTGGGTGGGTGGATTGCTTTTTTTTTTAAAAATTATTATTTGTTTATTTTCATGCCTCGTTGCTCAGAAATTTAGGCAGTGAAAACAGTCGGGTTGGTAATGAAGAAGCAATTAGGAGCTCTCGGCAGGGGTGCATGCAGTCTCCCGAGGCTTTTTGGGAGCCTGTGCCTCCCAAAACAAGAGCATTGCCAGGATTTATGGAAAAGGGATTGATTGCTTTGCTACTGATTCGTGTCAGTGGGATTTCTGTCCCTGGAATAAGCGTGGAAGCAGGACCAAAGCCCGAAAGGAAATGTTAATTTCTTGTCAGTCAATCTGGGTTTGTTTGTTTGTTTTGTTGGGTTTTGTTGCTGTTTTGTTTGGGGTTTATTACTTTGTTTGTTTGTTTGTATTTGTTTATTTGGGTTTTTTGTGTTTGGGTTTTTTTTTTTGTTGTTTT
>WEIU01051963.1:714335-733379 GCA_013389925.1 Aegithalos caudatus
CCCCGAGCCGGGCTCCGGGCTGGACACAGGTAGGATCGGCTCCCGGGGGGTCCCGGGGGGGTCCCTGGGGGCTCAGCGGGGCTGGAGGGCAACGGGAGCATCCCGGGCAGGGATGCGGGCGGTCCCCAGAGGGATGCGCTGGGATCCGCGGGGTGGCGAGCGGGGCTCGGGGCTCGGCCGGGATCCCCGGGGATCGGCGGATCCTGGAGATGGGGACCCCGGGTGCTCCGGCCACGGGGCAGCCAAAAATGTTGTGAGGCAAAAAATCTCCCCCCACGGCGAGGGGCGTCCCCCGTGAGCTGCTGGGGGCGGGCAGGGCCGGTCCCTGTGCGGTGTCCCCGTGTCACAGAGCGCCCGGAGCGCGCTCTGGGTCCCTCTCCCTGCGGGACAGAGCTGCCGGGTTTGCTGGGATTTGTGTGCGGCTCCTCGGGTCTCTCACATCGCAGAATCATGGAATCCCAAACTGGTTTGAGTTGGAAAGGACCTTAAAGCTCAGCTTGTTCCAACCCCAGCCATGGCAGGGACACCTCCCACTGTCCCAGGCTGTCCCCAATATCCAAGCTGGCCTTGGGCACTGCCAGGGATCCAGGGGCAGCCACAGCTGCTCTGGGCACCCTGTGCCAGGGCCTGCCCACCCTCACCTTTGGCTGAGCATCATCCAGGTGTGAGGCTTTGCCCTTTGGTCACTGCTGCCCAGGCTGGGGAAGGTCCTGAGCTCAGGAAAGTTTTCAGGTTTTATTGTGGATCTGACTGGTGCAAATCCTCCAAATGTGGACTTTTCCTGTGCTTTGGCCTAAACCAAGACACTTCTTTGGGGCTGAGGCTGTTGTTCCCCAGCCAGGCCCTACTGATGGAGCAGTTGTGCTGCAGCAGGGGCTGTGTGCTGGCACAGCTCCAGGAGAGCCCCTGGAGGAGCAGGATGGGGAGCCAGGGGCAGCTGCTGCTGAGCTTGGCTGGGCTGCCTGCCCTTGGAGCTGGGCTTGGCTGCAGCAGCTGAGCAGTCACCCATGGCTCTCCTGTGCCTGGCTGTGTGCCCTGGGCACTGATCCTGAGGCAGGTGGGGAATAATGGAAGTGTGGAGGGAGTGCCAGAGCAGAGCAGCTCATGGCTGGAGCTGGGGCTGGGTGTGCAGGTCTGGTGAGGCCTTGCTGAGGTTCTGTGTCCCCTCGGCTCCAGCAGTGCAGGGAAGAGGGCACAGCACGTGGCAGTGGTGACACCTGAGGCTTGGAAGGAAGCTGGGATCCATTTTTTAGGAAATAAGGATCCCTGTCTTCTTCCCTCCCTCCAGCTCAGTCAGGACTGGCTGATTTGCTGCTCCTGGCTCTCTGGGTTGGGCAGGAAGCTGTTGGTGTTCCTGGTGTCCTGTCCCCTGTGACCATGACTCCCACTGCAGCTCCCCCATATCCCTTATCTAATCCTTATCCTTATCCTTATCCTTATCCTTATCCTTATCCTTATCCTTATCCTTATCCTTATCCTTATCCTTATCCTTATCCTTATCCTTATCCTTATCCTTATCCTTATCCTTATCCCATATCCTTATCTTTATCCTTATCCTAAATCAAGTCCATCCCATGAACTCTAATCCAGGTGTCAGCTGGAGCACCAGGCTGGCCTGGGAATGGTAGAGAGGTTGATTTTTAAGGGAGAAGTTATTGAAGTTATGTCTATTTTTTTGTGGTTTCATGGAAACCTGGAATGGTTTGACTGGGAAGGGACCTTAAATCCCATCTCCATCCACCCCTGCCATGGCAGGGACACCTCCCCCTGTCCCAGGCTGTCCCCAATGTCCAACCTGGCCTTGGGCACTGCCAGGGATCCAGGGGCAGCCACAGCTGCTCTGGGCACCCTGTGCCAGGGCCTGCCCACCCTCCCAGGGAACAATTCCTGCCCAATCTCCCATCCAGCCCTGCCCTCTGGCACTGGGAGCCATTCCCTGTGTCCTGTCCCTCCATCCCTTGTCCCCAGTCCCTCTCCAGCTCTCCTGGAGCCCCTTTAGGCCCTGCCAGAGGCTCTGAGCTCTCCCTGGAGCTTTTCCTCTCCAGGTGAGCACCCCCAGCTCTCCCAGCCTGGCTCCAGAGCAGAGGGGCTCCAGATCTGGGAGCATCTTTTGGGGCCTCCTCTGCTTCATTTTCTGCCAGGAGCTGCAACAATTCCTGAGAATTCCCCTTGCAGGGCTGTGGGTTTGGGATGGGGGTGGCACAGGCAGGGATTTCTGGATTTGGGATGCTGTGGGATGGGATGAGCCCCAGCTGCCCCTTCCTGTCCTCACAACCTGGGGGTCTCCAGGGCTTTGCTGAGCTCCTCCCACCTTTCCTGGGATGTTCTGGTTAAAGAGAGGAGAAGGTGGGAAGTTCCTTGTTTCAGGGGGAGCCCAGTGGCTCCTGAGCTCCTGGGAGTCCCTTTTCCCTCACAAAATGCAATAAATGACAATTGCAACCCCAACTCTGCAAAACACGAAACTCCCCCAAATCAACCCAGAAAATCCTGTCTGGGAATGAGATCCAAAAAGGAAAGGGCACGAACAATTTGCCATTAATTAAAGCTGGAGTCATCCAATTAAAAATCTGCTTAATTTAGGGATGCATCCAAAAATGCACAGCTTGGCTCCTGCAGATGGCATTTCTTGCTTGAGGTTTTGGGCAAAAATAGGTTTTCAGGAAATTATCCTGCTGGAGGTCTGAGACTCCGAAATGCCAGATCCAGCAAAGTCCTCAAGTCTGGGATCTTTTGGGAATGTGCACATAGACTTGGTAAATGAAACATTGAACCTGATGAAAATATGGAAAATTATATATAAATTGTGTTGTTTCAGTGCTGTCTATGTAGAGTTGCATGTGTTTTATATATATTTATATATAAAAATGTATTTGTTTATATTCAGTAATGTTTGTATCTGGCCCTGATGCTGACAACCTTAACTAGTTCTAACTCCAACTTCTTAAAAATCCCTAAATCCCAGGTTTGTACTCTTTGTGTGTTTTCCATCTGACCCTCCACTCTATGGAGTGTCATGGCATCCTTAATTAGGCAATTATATGGAATTACCAATTTTTTTCCCCTTGACAAGACCCTAAATTGTGCGTTTAAAGTGGAATAAACACAGGGGTCACTGCCTGTGCCCCCAGCACAGAGAGCAGCTGGGAGCCTTCCCCTGAGGAGGGCAGGGCATGAAAAACCAACCCCTGAGGGCTCTCAGGAGTTCTGGGAACCCCAGACAGAGCCCACCAGGATATTTTTACAATCCAGCTTTTGTCCCTGAGCTCCTTTGTGGGCTCCTCTTTGTGCTCCAGAGGGAGGAGGAAAATTCCTGCCTGGGTTTGTGCTTCAGATCCATTTGAAGAACTCCCTTATCTGAGCTCTGGGTTTGCTGAGCATCATTTTCCAGCTGGTTTCTGCCGGATGAAAGAGCCTTTTCCCTAAAATCCTCCAGTGCCTTTACCTGGGAGTAGGGAGGAGGTGAGTTCCTGCCTTCCCTCAAATTCCTTCTCTTGCTCCCTTGGGGCTGTGGTTGTGCCCCCTTGGTACCTCTGGTTTGGCTGCTCTGGGAATCCCAGCCTGGAAATGGCCCCAATTTCCTTGGCCATGTCTGGAGGAGAAGGTGCTGGCCCAGGACTTGGCCCTGGATTCGGGATGTGGCACATGGGGTACATTTGTCCTGCTGTCCCACCCCGAGGTGACAGGGACAGAGCCCTCCTGGCAAAGGATGGGACCCTGGGATGCAGGGACCAATAGGGGTGGGTGCCCACCCATCCTGGCCTGAGCTGCTGGGGCTGCTCTGTGCTCTGCTGTTTGACTTTGCCCAGCTGGAGCTCTTTGGATTGAAAAGTCTCTCTCTGTTTTAAGTCTGTCTCGTGCTGGAGGATTTGAAAGCTTCCAGCCCAAGCTTCCCAGCTGTTCCCAGCATCCCTGTCTTCTGAATATGTTGGTATTCCTGGAAGCTGGAGTGCAGAGCTGGGGTTTGGCTGCATCCCCAGGAGATCCCTCCAGATCAGACCGAGTTAAAAACCTGAAACTTCTCCACAAGGCTCACTTCCTAAACCTCTTTCCCTCCAGATCCAGGCCTTGCTGTGAGCTGGCCCTGGCACTCACAGCCCATGTCCCCTGTCCATCACAGAGCACAGAGAGATGCCAGAGCTGCTTTCACCTCCATTTTCTGCACCTTAGTGGGTGAAAATGATTCCTTATCATTCCATTTAAACTCTGGCCTGCTGGGGAAGGGTTTCAAGTGCTGTTCCTTAGGGGGGAAGATTTTCCAGAGAACTGTAATGGATCATCCTGCAGGCTTGGGATCAGCTCAGCTCACCAGGAGCTGAGCTGGAGGATACAACCACTATTCCCATGGGAAAATGGACAGTGTGGGCTGAGTGTCACACCTAGACACCCCCAGACACTGGCAGGACCTCCAGCTCTTGGTCAAGCCCAAACTAAGCCAGGCTGGGCTTAGGTGGAAGAATCAGGGGCAGACAGAGTTTGGTGTGAGAAGCAGCTCAGAGTGGCTGCCCACACCTCCTTCCTCTGGGCAGGCTCCCAAAAAGCTCCTAATTTCTTGCAGGAGGAGCCCCATCTGCTCCTGGTTGAGGTCCTGGCCCTGGGGGTGACGTAACGTCGGTGCCTCCCTGGCTGAGGCAGCTGGAGCTCTTTGTGTACATCCAGGATGTGCTCTATATTTATTTCTGTATTTATATACATATGATATGGCTCTGACAGCCAGCCTGGGGCTGGCACTGCCTGTGTGGGCCAGGAATTCTGGCTGTGGTGCCCTGGCAGGGGCTGGGAATGGTTTTACAGCTCAGCTCCGAGGAGGGGCCCAGTCCCTGGACACTGCAGATTGTGGGAGCAGTCGCTGCTCTGGGGGTTTGGGGGTCTGGGAGGGAAAGCTGGGGGATATCAATGGATTTTGGGTGCTGGGCTGGGTCCTTGTGGCCCTGCTGGGTGCAGGTTCAGGGCTCAGCGCTGCAGGGAGGGAGGAAGGATCACAGAAACACAGAGCTACAGGATCAATCACAAAATCTATCAGAGAATTAATCACAGAATCAATCACAGAATCACAGAATCAACCACAGAATCACAGACTCAGTCAGAGACCCACGGAATCAATCACAGAATCAGTCACAGAATCAATAACAGGATCAATCATAAAATCACAGAATCAGTTCCAGGATCACAGGATCACAGAATCAATCACACAATCACAGAATCAATCACAGAATCAGTCCCAGGATCACAGAATCAGTCATAGAATCAGTCCCAGGATCACAGACTGTGCCGAGTTTAAGGCACCCCCAAGGATCCCTCCTCCCTGGGAAGCCCTGGGATGTGGCAGGGGCTGTGCTGGTGCTGCAGCTCCTTCCAGCTCCTGGAGAAGGGGGCAGAGTGCTGGGGGACACCTGTGAGCACAGGAACCCCATTTCCTTCCCCTAAAAGAGGCTGCTCACCCAACCCCCACCCCCTTACAGGGTTTTTGGTGCTTTGCTCCCTGTTTTTAGCCAAACCCGGCTGCCAAGGCTGGCTCTGCCATCCCAGGGAGGGCTGGAGAGGCTGAGCATCCCGGTGGGATGCAGCAGCTCGGGGCTCTGCTTGCCGGGGGCACTTGGGGACAGTGGCAGAGGGGGACGCTTCCTGCCTGCCGGCTGGTGGCAAAGGGATTCCGTGTCCCCGCTGTTCCTTCTTTGTGCGGAGCTTTCCTTCAGCCCGAGGAGCGCTCGGCTGGAAAGCTTTGCTCTCTTGGGGTCAGCAATTAAGGAAAAAAAAAAAAAACCACAAAAAACCTCTCCAGGAGTTCAGCACCCTCCTCCCGTGCCTTTGCCACTCCAGGAACTCAAGAGAGCAACGAAATGACAAAAATCAGCTTCTGTTCGGGGCACCTCAACCCTGACAGGGCGGTTCTGTGCCACAGCGAGGGCAATTAGCGCAGCGCTAATTAGTGCTGCCGGCAGTGTAATTCCTGCAGGGTCAGAGGCCACCTCGGGTCACATCGAGCTGATCCCGCGGCTGCTGGGGACACGGGGGGCCCGGCACGTGGCTGCTGGGATGGGGTGGGACGGAGACCTGGGGACGGGATGGAGGGACAGGGCAGGATGGAGGGACAGGCAGGATGGAGGGACAGGGCAGGACAGAGGGACAGGACAGAGGGACAGCAGGATGGAGGGATAGGATGGAGGGACAGGGCAGGACGGAGGGACAGGGCAGGACGGAGGAACAGACAGGACAGAGGGACAGGCAGGACAGAGGGACAGTCAGGATGGAGGGACAGGCAGGATGGAGGGACAGGCAGGATGGAGGGACAGGGCAGGACAGAGAGAGGACAGAAGGAGCATGGAGGAGCAGTGCAGGGAGAGGCCTGGGGCGTTCCAGGGCTCCAAGGAGGGTTTATCTGGGAGCAGCTCCCGTGTCCCTCCCTGATCACTCCATGGGTTTGGGATGGGCAGGGCTCTGGCTGTGGGATGCCCAATGTCACTGCACAGGTGACACACTGGGGCTGCAGCTGGGATCCTTAAGGTCCCTTCCAAGGGTCCTTCCAAGGATTCCCCCCAAACCTTCCTGGGACTCTGGCAATCTCTGCCTGGGCTGAGCCGTGCTCTTCCCTCCTCTCCATATATGTGCAGTAACCAACACACCATGGAGATTCCTGGGAAAGGAAACATCCCCAGGCTGGGAGCACAGGGGGAGCAGTGGGGTGGGGTGGGCTGGAGCTGGAGCTCCCTGGATTCTCTCTCTGCACAGCCCTGGGTGGCTGTGGTGTTTCTCTGCCCGTGGTTCCCATCTGTCCAGCAGGGAATGCTGCGAGACAGACGCCTCCCATCCCTCTGCAGTGGCTTCCAGCTGGGTTCTGAGCTGGGAAAACGCAGCCAGGCAGGGATTTTTCCCTTTTTAACCTGCCAGACGTGTTTGGAAGCAGGGCTGTGATCCTGCCAGCCTGCTCTGTCTGTCACTGCAGCATTCCCTCCCTGGCATGGCCAGGTTTGTGCACTTCCAGTTCCAGCAGAGACCTGGAGGGTCTTCAGGGACCTTCAGACCTGAGGGACTTCCTTGGGGCAGATTCCAGCAGATCTGGGAAGCTGTCACAGTGCAGGGCATGGCCTGAGGGGGATGTGACCCATCCCTGAAAGGTCCCCAAATCCAAGGAGGGAGTAGAAGAAATCTCAGGTGTGGGGACCAGAGAGTTGTGGGGTGAGGATTTATTGGGATTTCTCCACATGCATGGTGTCCCATGGGACCCAGAGCTGATGGGATTTGGGGTGTGAGAGAGCTGGGGGTGCTCACCTGGAGAGGAGAAGGCTCCAGGGAGAGCTCAGAGCCCCTGGCAGTGCCTAAAGGGGCTCCAGGAGAGCTGGAGAGGGACTGGGGACAAGGGCTGGAGTGACAGGACACAGGGAATGGCTCCCAGTGCCAGAGGGCAGGGCTGGATGGGAGATTGGGCAGGAATTGTTCCCTGGCAGGGTGGGCAGGCCCTGGCACAGGGTACCCAGAGCAGCTGTGGCTGCCCCTGGATCCCTGGCAGTGCCCAAGGCCAGCTTGGACATTGGAGCAGCCTGGGACAGTGGGAGGTGTCCCTGCCATGGCTCACTGGATGAGCTTTAAGTTTTCTTCCCACCCAAACCATTCCATCATTCTCTGATTTCCTCTATAAACAATTAAATGTGTTTATACTGCAGGTTAGGAGTACATGAGACAGGTAATTTCTGCTCACAGTGAAAAAGATACATTTTATTTATTACTTTCTCTGCTTCCCTGCTGTTGAACCTTCCTTCCTAAGCCACATTTTCTGTGGCAGCTCCCGCTGGGAGTGGGAAATGCTTGATGAAAGAGGCAGGTTAAACGAGCTGCCATCCCAGGAAGGCAGCAGCACCCAGGAGTGGAACCTTTCATTTGACAGAGCTGCGTTATTAACACACCTTTGAAGTCCTGGAATGGATCAATGGAACAGCTGGGCTTTGCCTGTGGAAATGCTGGGCTCTGCTTTGGCAGGGCTGAGGGAGATGTTCTGTAATGAGAGCTATTAAAAGGTCGTTAGAGATGCAGAGGAGTTTTGAAGTCAGATCTCAGTTTTTGGCAGCGACTTTTGTGTGAGCAGATTTTTAATCAAATCCTGTGCTTTTTCTTTTCCTTTCTCTCTTTTTTTTTTTTTTTTTTTCATTCCTGGAGCTTTGTGGCTGTTTCAGTTTTGAGGATGGCAAAGGAAAACTGGGGGTGGGATTCAGGAGACAGGACATGGTGTCCATGGTGTCCATGCTGCCACGTGTCCCCCACAGCCTGCCTGGGGACATTCTGAGGAGTGTGGAGTTCAAGTGAGCTGCAAAGGAAAGGGACAAAGAGAGAAAACCAGAGGGTTCACACTCTGCAGGTGGAGTTTGAGTGACTTTAAGGGATTAAAAGTCCCCCCAGAGGTGCTGGCACTGCCCAGGCTCTCCAGGGAATGGGCACGGCCCCGAGGCTGCCAGAGCTCCAGGAGCCTTTGGACACCCAGGGATGCCCAGGCTGGGATTGTTGGGGGTCTGGGCAGGGACAGGGGTTGGATTTGATGATCCTGGTGGGTCCCTCCAGCTCAGGATATTCCAGGATCTCCCTATGCAGCTGTGGGGAGCAGAAGCCACCCTGCTCCCCCTGGGCAGCTCCTGGGACATCCCCCACCCTGCAGAGGCTGTGATGGTTCCCTCTCTAGCAGGGAAAAGCCTGGGGCTGTTAAAAGGCTCTGAGCATCCCCTCCCTCAGTGGCTCCTCCTAAAGCAGAGTTCAGGCTCTGCCTGGGGCACACAGAGCTCTGAATCCACATTCATTCAGCCTGGAATGCCTCACTTGTGGTTTTCCTCTCCCTTTGAGGAGACTTTGGGGAATCCTGCAAACCCTTCACCTTCTGCAGTAAAAGTGCTGTTAATTTTCTCCCCCAGCTGTGCTGGATTTAATTGTGACTCCCACGTCAGCTCTAACAACCCACATGTTTCATGTATTTATTATTTCATCTGCTCCTGGCCTACCCCAAGGCTGGGTTGTGGTGGTTTCAGCTGCTGGCAAGGCTTTAAATCCAGATGAGATGTTTGTCCTAAAGGGAAAGATGTTTTTTGCAAATTCAGCCACAACTGTTGGTCTTAAAGTAGGAATTAAGCCAGAGATCTTCTTTGGCCTATTCTCTGTAGGACAGCAGATCACAAAAACATGGAATTACAGAATGGCTTGAGTGGGAAGGGACCTTAAAGCTCATGTCCTGCCATCCCCTGCCATGGCAGGGACACTTCCCACTGTCCCAGGCTGCTCCAAGCCCATCCAGCCTGGCCTTGGACACTGCCAGGGATGAGGCCAGATCACAGTGGGGTTTTTTTCCTGCATGTATAGGAGCAGATCCCACACTCAGTGACTGCTCTATCACCATTTTTGGAGTGCTGATTGAGAAGAAGTGACCCAAAATTAAACTAAAGCAGGAAAAATGCTGTGCCTTGCTGTTGATTCCAGGCAAAGTTATAGGAGGCAGTGCTTAGATGCTGTATTTGTGGTTGTTGTCATTTCATTATTCAGTTTTTTATATTTTTCTGTCTTAAATGTAGCAGGTGGTTATGGCTCTTGGTGGGCAGGGTGTGCTGGTGCTCCAGCAGCACTAACTGGTGTTACTGGTGTGGTTCCTGCTGGTCCCTGGAAGAGCTGGGCTGCTAAAAAATCCAATTCCATGGCTGTTGGCACACTGCAAGTGTGTTTGTGCAGTGGCAGGAGTGGGGGGAGGTGTTTTAGAGGCATTTTCAGGGCATAATTCACCTTGGAAGAGACTTCTGGAGATCGTGCAGCTGCTCTGGGCAGCTCCATCCTGACCCAGGGACCTGGAGCTGGCTCCTGTGTTTGCCTGTGGGGGACAGGAGTGGCAATTCCAAAGCTGTTCCTTTGTGTCTGGGCTCTTGTTTCCGAGATTTGCAGTCTGGTTTTGTTTAACTTGGTCTCAAGCCTCGGGGAGAAGGCTCTGGGGTTATGTCAGAGGCTGCAGCTTCCTCCTGTCAGGGGCAAGGAGCCAAGTGATACCGGAATGGGCAAAGGAGCCTGGGCTGACACACTGCACCAGCTCCCAGGGCACGGAGACAGCTCCAGACTTTGTCAGATCTGCGGGAATTGCAGCTCCCGAGGCAGCACTTCACCCTCCCAAAGAAGGGAAAGGAACAAAGGGGGAAGGAGGCTGAGCCCAACCTGGGCATCTGCAGCTCCCCAGGGATGCAGGAAGGAGCATCCCAGGCTGTGGGGCTGCTCCTCCTCCTCCTTTCAGCCGAGGGACCCCCATCCCTCGCAGCTTCCTGCCTCTCCTGAGCCAGACATGTGCAAACGTGACCGGGAATCCACCCGGGATGGCTTTTCCTCCCCCAGGCTGGTATTTCCTCCCGGCTCCCTCTCCCCCTGCACGGCCCCTTCTCCACGAAGGCAGCCAGGCACGGCTGACCCTGAGCCCTGCTCCCCTCCCCTCCCGCAGGACCGGGAGCATCTGGCAGGCATCTGCTGCCCAGGGCTCCTCCTGGGATGTGCTCCCTCTCCAGCCCTGCCGTGGTTTTGGGGACACCTCTCAAAGGGACCCCTCCAAGGACAGGGGTGGTCCCAGCATCCTTTCAGTTGCTCGGGTGTTGGGGTGCAGGGCACAGGGAAAATCCCTGGAACTGCCCTGGGGGGTCTGAGACCCCAGCTGGGACCCCAGGAAAGCTTTGCCTTTGACCTCAGTCCATGGGGAAAACTCCTCACAGTCAAGGATGAAATAACAGAAACAAAGATTAGAAAGAAGTAGTAGTTTAGTTTTGTCACAGGGTGAAAATTTATAGTTTTGGGATTCTAGCATGGAGATGGATGAAAGCAAGATGGAGGTTTTGGGGTGGTGTTTTATGCCCTCCTTCTTCTTCTTCAACTCCATTTTCTGCTGTGACAGTGGCACAAAGACATTGGTAGAAGTAGATTTGATGTAGAAATTGCCTCTGTGGTTTTCATCCTGAACTGGGCTTGGATTTTCAGTCCAGAGGATCCTGCCCATGGTGGAGAACATTAAATCTCTTCCCCAGCACTTCTGGTTTCTCCTGCCCAGGAAGGTGTCTGTGAACAGCCTGCAGTGTGAGCAACAGGCCAGGGAATGGGCATGGCTGGGAATTCACCCTGCAATGACCTCCTGATCCTAATTAAAACAACTCCTGTGCTGTTATTTTTAATTTGCTGTGTTTATTTTCCCCCTTCAGAAACAGTTTGCAGAAGCAGGTTGTGAACATGGCTCAGCTGCAGCTTGGTAGGGATTGGATCAATGTTGACCCAAGGGAGGCTTTTTCATGGAATCCTGGAATGGTTTGAGTGGGAAGAGATCTTAAAACTCATCCCATCCCACCCTCTGCCATGGCAGGGACACCTCCCAGGAACAATTCCTGCCCAATCTCCCATCCAGCCCTGCCCTCTGGCACTGGGAGCCATTCCCTGTGTCCTGTCCCTCCAGCCCTTGTCCCCAGTCCCTCTCCAGCTCTCCTGGAGCCCCTTTAGGCCCTGCCAGGGGCTCTGAGCTCTCCCTGGAGCCTTCTCCTCTCCAGATGAGCACCCCCAGCTCTCCCAGCCTGGCTCCAGCCCCTGGAGCTCTCTGGATTCTCTCCAGCAGCTCCAGGTCCTTCCTGTGCTGGGACCCCAGAGGAGACCCCTGTAATAGATGGGGTCCCATGAGAGGGGCACAATCACCTCCCTTGCTGCTCTGCCCACTCTGCTGGTGATTTTTGATTTATTTATCCTTTCATCCCTCCTCACTGAGGGCAGTGGGACACGTGGAGCTGCTCACCTCCCTCCTGTGCTTTTCAAGGATGGCTCAGCTGATTTCCAAGGAGCTGCTCACAATCCCAATTCACATTTCCTCCTGACTTTGGGACCCTTTAGTGGCCCTGGGCTCCCTCCCAGCTGTGGCTGGGACTCCGGGACAGAGCTGCTGGGGCACACCCAGAGCTCCCTGGGCAGGTGATGCCTTGGGAAGGCTGAGCTGGAACAGAGCCTGAACAAAGCTGGAGAATAAAGCAGAGATTTACTGAAAGGCCTTTAGGGTACAGCTTGGGCAGGACAAGAGCCTGGGCAGGGCTACACCCAAGGTGGAGCCAAAATGGTCACAAAATGGACAAACAGTCATGAGGTCTCACACTTTGATCAGTTTTGTTCTATTTGCACCTTGGGGTTGAATTGTCCAATTCCAGCTCCAGGCTGTGAGGTCCCATCCTTCTTGTTCCTCCCTCCAGCCACCCTTGTTTGTGCTTTGGGGCTGAAAGTTGTCCTTGGGGTGCAGCAGGAACAGGATTTGTTTTGTGTCCCTGCTGTGTGCAGAGCTGAGTGACCCTGACTGTGAGCTCAGAGCTGCACCCTGGGCACCACAGAACCTGGAATACAGGGGAGATAAAACTTCAGGCATCAGAGGACAATTCCTGCACCCAAACCTGGCTGTGGGGAGCCCCTTCCCTGGGCTCAGCCTCCCCCAGGCCCTCTGCCCCCAGTGTGATGTGAGAACATGAACCCTGCTCCTTTTCACAGTTAGTTGCCTTTTCCCAGCTTTAATCTCCCTGGATGTGTTTTTGTTTCATTTTTATATTCCTTCCAGGCTTTTACTGGAATTCCCACAGGCTGGAGTGGGTCGGGGATGCTGATTGGAAACAGAATAGGGCTGGAAGTAGCCGAGATAAATGGGCTGATAAAGCAGCCAGAGCCTGGCTGATGTGGGAGTGTCCTCACCCCCTTCTCCCTGCTCCAAGGGGGCTTCAGGCAGCCAGGAATGAGCCACTCCTGGGAATTGCTGCTACTCATGGAAGGGAATGGAGCTGGGGAAGGAGCTGGAGCCCCAGGAGAGGCTGAGGGAGCTGGGAAAGGGCTGAGCCTGGAGAAAAGGAGGCTCAGGGGGGGCCCTTGTGGCTCTGCACAGCTCCTGACAGGAGGGGACAGCCGGGGGGGTCGGGCTCTGCTGCCAGGGAACAGGGACAGGAGGAGAGGGAACGGCCTCAGGCTGGGCTGGGGAGGTTTAGATTGGACAGCAGCAGGAATTTCTTCATGGAAAGGGTGATTAAACATTGGATGGAGCTGCCCAGGGAGGTTTGGATTCCCCATCTCTCGAGGTGGCACTTGGGGACGTGGGCCAGTGGTGGCTTTGGCAGGGCTGTGGGAACAGTTGGACTCAGTGACTTCAGAGGGCTTTTCCAGCCTGAACAATTCCACAATTCCATGTTTGCTGCTGATTTACAGCCCTGCCCGTACTGCAGAGCTGACTGCAGGAAGGAAGGGACAGGAATTACCACAGCATGGAGATGAGTGTTCCGTGCTTGGATAAATGAGCAGGTTGTTCCCAGCTTACACCTCGAAGTGGGATAAGCCTGCAGCAGAGTAGGTGGATTTTTTTTTGAAGCCTCCACATCAACAGCTGTCATCACAAAGACATCCCAGAGCTGCTGGCTCTGAGCAGGGTGCAGGAGCCAGGAGATGACTGATGGCTGATGTGTTTAAAACCATGCCCTGAATTCCTTGTCTTTGGAGCTCCTCCTGCAGCTCCTCAGGATCCCCCACAGCCCAGCTGGGGTTTGTCCTCATTGTGATCCATGGTTTGCTGCCAAACACCATCACATGGGGCTCCCTGACTGGAAATCCCATTTCCTTCCCTGTGGTTTTCCCTAGAAAGGAAACTGCTCCTTGCTCTTTCTTGACAGGACAAAAAGAAACAGCCTCAGGTTGCACCAGGGCAGGTTCACACTGGAAATGAGGAAAAATTCCTTCATGGGAAGGGTTTTCAAGCCCAGTCCCATCCCTGGAGGATTTAAAAGCTGTGTGGATGTGGCACCTGGGTCAGTGGTGGCCTTGGGAGAGCTGTGGGGATGGTTGGACTCAGCTCTTGAAATGCAGGAATCAAATATTTTGGGAGAAGAGGTGTTTGAGCCTGTGCACATCCTGCAGCAGTGTCCTGGTCTCTGGCTGTGGCAGAGAGGGAACAGCCCCGTGGCTTTGCAGGTGTGTGATTTAACCTTATTTTGTCAGATTTTACAGTGAATGAAAATAATTCAATATTTAGGGCTGAGCTGATCCCTTAGAGTATTTCTTCTGCTGCAGGTTTGATAGGAATGGCACAGCAGTTCAAGCCAACTCCACTTTTTACATTACATTTCTTTGTTTGCTTCACTTCCAAACCAGGGAAAAAAAAGAAACAAAGCCATTCCTTTATGTGGTCCTGCTGCTCCCAGAGCACTGGAGTGTTCTGGCAAGGCTGGAACACCGCTCCAGCCCTGCAGGAGTGCTGCTGCAGCAATCTCCAGGACATTGAATCTGATGACTGCAAAACAAACTCAGCACGGTGGGTTTGGAGGAGCCCCACAAGAGCTGCTGGCTGCTGGCTGGATAAATCCTGCAGGAATTGCTGGAGTTGCACAGGGGAGTGAGGTTTTATGCCCTCAGGAGGTGCAGGTGTGGGGCAGGAGCAGCCATGCCCTGGTGTCTGCAGCACTCCAGAGTGCAGGGAGCTCTGCAGAGTGGTTCATGTGTTAGGAATATTTCTGGGAGAGCCCCAAGGAGCAGAGCTGTGCAGCACCAGGGGCTTGTTCACATCCAAGAGCTCCCACATGAGATGTGCAGAGGGATTTTGGAGATTTATATCCAGTGGGATCCCAGTTCTTCCACCCTCTCCTTCCTTGGGGCCAGGCTCACTGCAAAGTCACTGCTGTCACCTGCTCTGGGGTTTGTGCCTGCCCCTCACATCTGCCCTGGGGACATCTGGGCTTCCCTGGCACATTCCTGCTGGGAAAAATGGTGGAGTCCAAGGTTAGGGCATAGGGGTGCCTCTCCCAGCTCTGGATGCTGTGCATGGATGCTGGCTCTCCCTGGGGCAGGGGTTTGCTGGTCCCACAGGGGGGCTGGAGGTGTCACCTCCACTCCAGCTCCTCCAGCTGTGCCAGTGCTGGTGGCTCCAGCAGATTGCCCTTCCCAGCCCTGATCCAGCACTTTTTCCCTCCTGGCCAGGGACAGGAGCCAGGGAAGGGCTGGAGCTGGGCCAGGGCAGGCTCAGGCTGGAGATCAGGGCAAGGTTCTTCCCCCAGAGGTGCTGGCACTGCCCAGGCTCCCCAGGGAATGGGCACGGCCCCGAGGCTGCCAGAGCTCCAGGAGCCTTTGGACAGCGCTGCCAGGGATGCCCAGGGTGTCACCCAAGGCTGGGCAGCTGGGAAAGCCCAGGCCCTTTGGGACATCACTCCCAGGATCCATGGAAAACCCCCCTGGCCCTGACTTTGGCATGGCTCCCTTCCCTCCTGGCACTGAGAGGCAAAGCCAGGATTGATTTTCACCAGCTGGGAGTCTTTTAATGTCTTGGAAAGAGAAACCTTGAAATATTCCACCAGGAGATGGATTTCTCCCACTGTGATGCAGGATATGGCTTAAAAAATAATTCCTGGCACTTTGGGGGGACAGTGTGAAATATTGTTTTAGTTTAGGAAATCCATCTTTTCCAGTCAGGATGGTAAGCATTGCAGGGTGGGTTATAGGTGATGTCCTGGTGTTTTCCAACCCATGCGTGTCCATAAAGGTGGGAATTCCAGGGGTCCTCCTCACTGCTCCAGAGTTTTTTTTGTTCTGGAGGTGGCTTGAAGATGAGGTGGAATGGAGATGCAGCAAAATATTGGCTGAGAGAATCCAGAGGGTTCTGAGGCACTGGAAGAGCAGATGTGGAATAGAAGAACACAGAGTAATTCTCTGCTTGGGGATGTTCCTCAGCTCAGCTGCTTCCAGGTAAAGGAGCAGGGAATTGAGGGAGGAGGGCTCAGGATTCTGGAGCTCAGTGGATGTGATGGAGGCTGAAGCAGGGCTGGTGAAACTGGGTCTGATCAGGTGGAAAATTTCCAATCAGGAAGTGGGAGTGAAACTCCAGCCTGTTAAAACTGTTGGGTTTCCTGGGGTTTGTGAAAAAAAAAAAAAAAATTTAAAAAAAACCCAAAAAGTGTTTTACTGGGGGAGGGAGGAAATGTCCTGTCATCTCCAGGGGTTAAAAATAACACTGAATTTACCCTTTCAAACAGTTTCAGTTAATTAAAGTGAACTTGCACCGAATAAAAGAAAACAAGAAATAGGCAGCTCATCCACAGAGGTGAAACCTTTCATTTCTGGGCTGACTCAAACTGACTCATTTTCCTTTTATTTTTTCTTTTTCTTTTTACTCAAATATTGTGAAAGTATTCTGTCTGACACATGATTTCTTTCCAGCAGTTCCCTTTAACCCTGAGAGCTCCCCCACATCCCAAATCCATCCTTTCCTCAGTCTGGGCTGCTCAGGGAAGTGATGAATCACTAACAAATGTTTTCCCCCGCTCAAAGGCACAGGGAGGAATGAAAAGCAGATTTTATATATATATATATATTTTTATGTTTTTTTTTTGCAAGGCAGAGACATCTCTGCTGTTCAAACAGGACTTGTCAGCTCTGTCTGGGTCTCTCCCCAAATCCACCCAATTCCCAGGGCAGGATGGGGGAGTGTGTCTGACCTGGGCCCTTCTCTGCTTCACTTGTGATAAATAATCCAGGCTCAAACACTGGAGCTTTGAGGGGGAAAAAAAAAATTCCTCTGAGTTCTACTGCATTAAAAAAAAAAAANTGTGAAAAAAAAATTTAAAAAAACCCCAAAAAAGTGTTTTACTGGGGGAGGGAGGAAATGTCCTGTCATCTCCAGGGGTTAAAAATAACACTGAATTTACCCTTTCAAACAGTTTCAGTTAATTAAAGTGAACTTGCACCGAATAAAAGAAAACAAGAAATAGGCAGCTCATCCACAGAGGTGAAACCTTTCATTTCTGGGCTGACTCAAACTGACTCATTTTCCTTTTATTTTTTCTTTTTCTTTTTACTCAAATATTGTGAAAGTATTCTGTCTGACACATGATTTCTTTCCAGCAGTTCCCTTTAACCCTGAGAGCTCCCCCACATCCCAAATCCATCCTTTCCTCAGTCTGGGCTGCTCAGGGAAGTGATGAATCACTAACAAATGTTTTCCCCCGCTCAAAGGCACAGGGAGGAATGAAAAGCAGATTTTATATATATATATATATATTTTTATGTTTTTTTTTTTGCAAGGCAGAGACATCTCTGCTGTTCAAACAGGACTTGTCAGCTCTGTCTGGGTCTCTCCCCAAATCCACCCAATTCCCAGGGCAGGATGGGGGAGTGTGTCTGACCTGGGCCCTTCTCTGCTTCACTTGTGATAAATAATCCAGGCTCAAACACTGGAGCTTTGAGGGGGAAAAAAAAAATTCCTCTGAGTTCTACTGCATTAAANCCCTCTGGCAAACTCTTTAGGTTAGTGAAGAAAATAGAGAGAAAGGAAAACTAGTTTGAGCTGGGAAATCATTACTGATGGTGGGATGCAGCTTTTAAAGCAGAAAATACAGGAATGGGCACGAGCCAGGCTTTGCATAGGAAATTTTTCAGGGTGAACAAGAGGTTTTTGAACCCTGGAGAGGAAAAAGGGATGGAGGTGCCCACATCCAGCCAGTTTTTGCCAAAAGGTTTCCCCATGCCCTCATGTTGAGCGTGTCCTCCTTGGGATCCCATCACGCTGGAAGTTGCTGGAAGCTTCTTCAGCCCCATCCATGCTCATCCCCATCCAAGTTTCCAACAGTGGAGCCTCCTCAGCCCAGGATCCATCCCAGGGAGCTCCAGAGGGTTCATCCCCTGCTGGAGCTTGACAAAGTGGTGCCTCCAGCACCATTTTTGGGGGTTTGGCATCTTCTCCATGCATGAATAAAATCCTGGTTTATGTTTATTTACCCAGAGCCTCCTGAGCTCTGGTTCCAGCGCTGTGGGCTCGAACTGAGCTGGTGAAAGGAATTTTCAGGAGGAAATCTCTTGGTTGGGGCTCTCACACCCAAGGAAGCAGCAGCTCCCGCCTTGGAGCAGCTCATTCGGGAACCTGAAGGCTCCCAAGCACCCAAAGATAATTTGGGTGTAAAAATACCGGCGGCGGGGGAGAGGTGGGAGGTGATGAGCTCTGTCAGAGGAGCTTGGAGGAGTTTTTTGGGAGTGGAGTCAAAGTTGGGACCGCAACAATTTATCATTTGTACAGGGAGCTGGCAGCCGCCGCCGGGGCTGAGTCACAAAATGTGCACATGTTTTGCCTGGGGTGAAAATCCCAGCGCTGTTTTGGCTGTGAAATGGTGGCTGCCTAGGCTGGGAAACACTCGTTTTTAATCTGTTGTTTTTTTTAATTCTTGGGAGTTGTGTTGAAGGGAGCAGGAGGGGAAGGGCTGGTGCTCCCGCCCTGCTCTGGCCTGTGGAGAAGGGAGCTCCTGGTGCCTCCTCCTCCTCTCCCTCTTGCTCTGTTCCTGCACATCCCTCAGGGAAAACGATGCCAAATGCAGCCTCCAGACACTGACCCAGCACTAGGACTCCAACAGCAGGTGAGAGCCTGAGCTCTGACCCTTGGAGAGCAGCTCCTGCAGCAAAGGAGGCAGAACTGGATCCCTGTGAGGCGCTGGGGCCTGGCTGCCCGGGCCTGGGCTGCCCTGCAGTCAAACTCTCCCTCTGATGAAGATCCCTAATTGCTGATGATAATTTAGGGTGGGAATTGGTCACACCGGGGTGACAGGAGCTGGGAGAGGCACTTGTAGGTGCCACACTCAGCTCAGGCAGGTGCAGCTCCCAGGAGCAGTGTCTGTCTGTCTGTCTGTCACAGGCCTTGGTCCTCCTCAGGGAATGTCAGTGTCCCCAAGGTGGGGACTGCAGCATGGAGTGGCTGCATTTTAGCTAAAACCAACCCTTCACTGACCTGTGGCCATCCTTTAAAGGGACAATTGTCCTGGCTGAAGGGTGGCAGGGTGAAGGAAGGGTGTCCCTGAGCTGGGGCTGGACAGAGGGACAGCAGGGACAGTCCTGGACACAAACCCCACACTCCTGAGGTTCCCTGGCAGGAGCTGGAATTTCCCCCAGGCTTCCTGAGCTGCCCTCACAGCTGGGCAGGCAGCAGACCGTGCCCAGGAGCCCGGACATGGCTGGGCACTGGCTCTGTGCCCGCTGGCACAGCACAGGGGCCTGGCAGCCTCACAGCCAGCCCTGTGTCCCCTG
>WEIU01051963.1:733686-756854 GCA_013389925.1 Aegithalos caudatus
TGTCCCCTGTGTGTCCCCTGAGTGTCCCCTGTGTGTCCCCTTCATGTCCCCTGTGTGTCCCCTGTGTGTCCCCTTCGTGTCCCCTGTGTGCCCCCTGTATGTCCCCTGGCTTTTGGCCTCAGGCTCCGTCCCTGAGTGCCAGCTCAGTGCTGGGTGCACCCAGCTTTGTCACATCTTCCCTCTGCTTTTGGGACCACCCCTCAGTGATGTTTTCCAGGTTTTCTCTGCAGGCTGGCAGGAAAGCCAAGTTTAAGTGTGAAGGCAGCTGCCATCGTTCCCCCCCGAGGGGTTCCTGCATCTGCCATCTCCAGCTCTGGGGTCCTGCTCCTGGCAGGGGTTGTGTTAAATCCCCTCAGTTCACTTCTCTGACCTCTTACCTGCCCTAAACCCATGAGTTTGTCCGAATCCAGGCAGAGCTGAGGGGGAATTTGGCACCTCTGTGCTGGCTCCAGTGTGTCATGGGGCTGGGGGCACGAGGCCAGGGGCACAGAACATTCCAGGTGGGATTCCTGCCCATCCTCCAGCTTCTCCTGCTGGGATGTGATAACCCAGGGCTCCCTCAGCCAGGAGACCCGAGCCAGAGCTTCCCAGGGCATTCTCTGGTTCCTGCCTGGCTGAAGTCACCAAGCCCTGTGTTGAGGCCCAGCAGCCGAGGTGTCCCTGTGCTCAGGGGACAGATGGCTCCTGGCACAGGTGCCACCCTCCCTGCCTGCCCTTCAGCACTGGCTCATGGCTGGGCCATCATCCCCACCTGCCCCCAGGATTCCAGGGATGTCAGGTTTATCTGCAGCTCCCCAGCCTCCTCTGACATCCCATGCCAAAGGAGCACACTCAGCACCAGAAGAAGGAGCAGGAGCAGGAGGGATTGGAGGGACAGCCAGTCTGCATTTGCTGAGCTGAGAGGAATTCCCAGGATGGGCTGCCTGGATGTATTTATTTGGATTTTCTCAGGATCTAATCTCTGCCAGACATGTCTGCAGCAGCAGATAACACCAAGCCCAGCGCTTTCCCTGCTCACTTTTAACACTGTTGAAATAATAGCCCAGCCTGAGCCACTGCCAGGCTTTAAAATAACTTCTCTGAGACAATGGCAGCTTAGGCTGGAGAGACATCCATGGAGATCAGCTTGGAATGGAGGAGAAGGGAACGGGGTATCCCCAAAGTTGATATTTCCCATCAAATTGCAGCTTCAGTCCAGAACCCTGAGGCTGCATTTCCTGCTGTAAGAAATCATTCTGCCTCACTCACCTCTACCTCTTGTAGTTTCTGGTGTTGGTTTTGCTGATCCTGCTGGTTTTTGGTGAAGAAAGGGGAGTTGGGAATTAAATCAAACCCTTCCAACTGCTTCCCTTCCCACAGCTGATGGGCAGAGGGGCTGCAGCTCCTTGTCCTGATCCTTAACACATGGCTCAGGCTGCACAAACACACCCCAGCCTGCTTCAGGAGGAGTCTAAGGCTCCACAAAACACCAGGAAAGCTCAAGGGGAAGAGAAGGAAAGCTCTGTGTTTCCAGGGATATTGCAGGAATATTGTCCAGACCTTCCCAGGACAGGAGGCACCTGAAGTCCAGCTCTTGCTGAGGGTTGTGGACACAAACTTTGCCTTTGGATCAGCAATTCCCCATCCTGCAGGGAGCTGGGAGGAACCAGCAGCAAAGATTTGCTCCGTTCCTGCTCTTGTCCTCTCCTCTCCTGCTGTTGAAACCAGGGCTGGGGGCTGGAGGCACCTCCTGGTGCTCCTGACCTTGGAATCTTTCATATCCAGACAGTTCCTGGGAGTTTGGGGTGTTTGCACACCAACATTCATGTGCTCCCCAGGATGAGGAAACAGCCTCAGGCTGTGCCAGGGGAGGGTCAGGTTGGACATCAGCAGGAATTTCCTCATGGAAAGGGTGACAGAACATTGGAAAGGGCTGCTCAGGAGGAGTCCCCATCCCTGGAGGTGTCCCAGGAAGGGCTGGAGGTGGCACTGAGTGCTCTGGGCTGGGGACAAGGTGGGGACCAGGCACAGCAAGGACTGAGTGATACAGGAGGGATTTTCCAACCTGAATGACTCTGGGATTCAGTGATCAGAACAAGAGGATGATGAAAATCAGGGCTACAAACCCTGGCTGGGGCTTCTTCCCAGCCTGGGCTGTCCATCCCACCCCAGAGGAGGTTTTTGGGATCATCCCTTCATGGCTTTGGGGTTTGTTTGTCTTCCAACCCTATAAAACATGAGGTTTTGTTTAATAAAACCACAGAGAGGGAGGCTCTTGGAAAGCTGGTGCTGGAAACAAGTCCCTGGAGTGGGAGAGACTGCAGAATTTGCTGTTAATTAATTTGACAATAGAGCAATAAAGAGAAGTTGATTTACGAGTGACAGCGAGGGCCAATGTTTATGGCACTTGTCCCCACTCAGTGTCACACAAATTTTATTGGGATTTTTTTTGGTTTTATTTAAAGGAATCCCACAGAATCCGCTGGATAGGCATTGTACACTAATTCCAATGCTGACTCCCTGTAATTCAGTAATTAATTTAATTGTTGGGTGGCCAACTTGAACAGGCTGAGGAGTGGTTGTGTGGGGATTTAAATGAAAACCATGTAGACAGGCCCCTCCAGCTAAAGCTTTTAAGCCCTGAACGTGGATAAAACATCATTTCCGTGGTGTTTGAGATAAATGAAAGTTTGAGCTCAGCCCAGGAGCTGTCAGTGCTCCAAGAGGGGCAGCAGATGAATGCACAGAGCAGGGGAAGGAGGATCTGGAGGCGAAATGAGCGGAACAGGAGATGGAAGATGCACCAAGGTGTGAGTGTGGCCTGGGGGATGAGGGCTGGGCAAGGCTGGGGTGGCACCAGAGCACCTCCCCAGGGCCCAGGAGCTCTTGGGGATGCTCAGGAAGGACATGGATGAGGAGCACTGAGGGGTCTCCTGAGGGGGTTGGATGAGGTGACCTTTAAAGATCCCTTCCAACCTGAACTATGTGATGATCCTGTGATCTGTCAGCACACCTTGGAAAGGTGGGAAATGGCTTCTTCTTTGATTTCCTATTAAAATACCCCAAATGATGCAAGGCCACCCAACCCTGCAGAGCAGCTGGGTCCTTGTGAGCCTCCCTTCAGCCCTTCCCAGCACCTCCTTCAGAGGGGTCTCCATGCTCAGCTTCCAGGAGATCCATCCACGTCCCAAACCCTTCCCACATCCCCTCAAGGGCAGACACATCCCCACACCCCTCAGACCTTCCCCCTCAGTTAATGGGATGAGATTCTCTGCTGGCTCATGGCTTGGAGAATTGGGATTTGCCCTGAGGAGGATAAAGCTGAAGGCTGAGCTGCCCTTTCCACACTCCTGTGTTGTTACACTTTGGGATGGCTCAGGTAACAACATGCAGACTCCAAACTTCTTGGGGGGCATATAGCAAAGTTCATTGAAAGACAGACTCTTTTCTATATGGTGTTTGGGTACAATGGATAGTATTGGTTATTCAGAGAAACGCCTTTTTGTAAACATGTTTACCAGTAAACAAGTTGGAAAAGCACCAGGTGTCAGGAGGAGGCTTTCTACAGGGATTGTTTGGGGTTCTTCCTTAGAACTTCCCAGGCCAGAATGAGAGTTGTGTGCTCAGCTTTCTCACAGGCTTCAAACCACTGCCTACAGCCTGAAAAATCTATTTTCTGACCATTCAGTCCCCACACTCCTGTGCCTACTCCGTGGCTTTGGCAGCTCTGAAACTCTTCCCAAAGCTCTCTTCCTCTCCTGCCGCTTGCCCTACTTTTCCCTGCATCCAGCTTATCCTTACTCAGGGTCATCCCAGCCCTTCCTCCTGCCCAGGCTTTGTCCCCAGAAGCCCCATGCCCACCCTGCCGAGCCCCCCGTGCTGGGCAGGCACAAAGGAGCAGCAGCACAGCTGCAGCTCGGGGTACTGAGCTGCAGGAGGACCTGTGCTCCCCATTTTCCTGTGCAGACAATGCGTGCAGCCGAGCTCTCTCTTCCAGGAAGGTTTCTCTCCCCTGGAACTGGCCGTGCTCTCTGTGGGAGGGTGGCTGCATTCACTCCTCCACAATGGGCCCGGCGTGCTCCGTGGGAAATGTCCCTGTTCCTTTTCTTCCTGCTTTGGCTCTGTCCCTGCCCTGGACTCGCAGCCACGGGGTCAAACCCAAATTCTCGCTGCTCTCTGGAGCAGGGAGGAGAAGGTTGGAATCCTGTTGTGTAATCAGTGCTGTCAGTGCTGCAGCTCAGAGCTCACCTCAGGTGCCTTCCCCCCAGAGGGAATGGATGTGGGCACTGGTGGCTGCTGTGGGCATTGCCGTGGGAATTCTGGGATGGAAGGAGAGGTGGGATGAGCTGCCTGCACAAAACTCCATGTTATGGTGATGAGACCCCCTAAGTTCTGAGGGTCCAACCCTGCTCAGATTTGTGGCTATAAATAACAGTGAGACACAGCATGGTCGAGAGTGTCTTGAAAAATCAGAAGGGTTTAATAACTGAAAGAAAATAATACAAAAAGAATAAAGCTGAACACAGTATAGGGAAACATCCTATACTGCTGAAACACCTCGAGAATGCCGTTGGTCCCTTTGTTCTGCCTCCTTTTCTACCCAATGACTGAGGATGGGTCTATTTGATAGATATTTCATGGATCTATTTGATATTTCCAGTAGGAATGCATACAGGTTTTGACAAACAGAGGTAAGGTCCAACATGTGCTCTTCTCCTGGCACTGAGCCAATTACAAAGGGACATCCATAGGACTTTCCAGTTAAATTTCCTAAAAATTTAAGAGGTAAACTGAGACCCTTTTCTTATACAGCAACACCCACTTGGTGTGGGGGTGCATTACTACACCATGCCAAGGTGTCCTTGAGCTTGTCCACCCAGAGCCACCAGGCAATCCCAAACCCGTGGGAAGGTTCCATTTTTGCTGCCCTTGCTCCAGAGAAAGCCAGGCACAACCTCCAACATCTTTCCAGAGGCAAAGGGCACTGTGGGATGTGGAGGAGCACTGGTGTGTTGGGTTGCTTGGTGTTGGTGTCACTGGTTTGGGCCCCAGGATGGAGCCCTGGTTTTCCATCACTTAATGCAGGGAGCCTTCCTGATTAAACTCTGGAGCTGTGATGTCCCAGCCTCTCTGATCCAGAGCTTGGAGTGATCCTAAGCAGAGTCCTGGCAGGACATTTCCATCAGGCACTCAGGAATTAGAGGGATGAAAGGCCCATTAGGTCATAGGCTCCATTCCCCAGCCAGGGCTGTCCCCAGGGCTGTCCCCAGGCCTTGGCCCTGTTATTTCAGCTCCCAGCCAGTGCCACATCCAGGGGAAGTGACTCAGCCTGACAGGCCCTGTTAGGAGCTCTCCAAGGCCCCAGTTTTTGGCTGTTTAACACAATTTTCCCTCATTTCCCTTTTTTGGGGAGAAGGTGAAGCTCAGTGTAAGTTTCACACTTTGATAGGATCCAGAGGAGAATGTGGGTGGTCACTTCTGTGTCTGCAGCTGGGGGTGCCCCTTGGGGAATGCTTTGGGATGGGATGGGATGGGATGGGATGGGATGGGATGGGATGGGATGGGATGGGATGGGATGGGATGGGATGGGATGGTGGAGTCACTACTGAAACCCATCTGTTTCCTGAGAGCACTAATGGGCCTTAATGACCCCAGCCAGCCTTGCCTGGGACCCCCAGGACCCCCAGCCCCATTCAAGCTCAGCCCTGTCCTGAGCTCTGGTGGAGGGTGCCTTTTCCTCCTGGATGGAATTTCTCTCCTTATCCTTTTGCTGTCTGTCCCTTGGATGGATTTTACACCTCACTGCAGCCTGGTTTCCACACCAGCTTCTGCCTGTGCTTCCCTTTAGCACTGACTGTGCTCCAGGAGGAATTCAAACCTGATTCCTGATTGCCTGGGGCTGCCTGTGGAGCATCCCACCAGGGGCTGGCTCTGCCTGGGGTGTTCCCCCTTGGAATCTGTGCCTGTTAGCAAGGCCCTGCCTGTCCTGGGGTGCCCCAGCTCCCCACAGCAGCTCCTGGGACTCCCTGACTGCCCCTGCCTGAGTCTCCCAGGCACTGGGATACCTGGGAAGATTCCTGTGCTGCTTTTAGGAGCAAGTTGGATTTGGCAGCTGCAGCTGAACTCCAGGAATCTCCTTTCCAGTGCAGGAGCAGCCATTCTGGAGGTGTTTGTTGGGTTGGGATGCTGGCTGTGCTCTGTGGGCAATGGGAAGGACAAGGAGAGCTCAAGGTGAGCACAGCTGGGCTGTCAGCTGGGTTTTGGGGTCCAGGGCGGAGGTGGGAGGGTGCTGGGGCTGCAGGATGTGGAAACAGTCTCTGTGAGCAGAGCTGCTCCCTGATGGCCTCTGGAAGGGGAAGGGAAGCCTGGCTGTGGGGATAAAGCAACTTAGCCCTAAAAACTCCAGAGAAGAGTGGGGTTTTTGTAAAGGAAACAGAGAATTCCTGCAGCTGACATACAGCCTGGCCTGTTCCTGCCTCTGGCTGCTGCAGCAACTGCTCTCAGCAGCCTCAGCATCCCCTGCCTGGGATTAGTGTGCTCCCAGGCAGGTCTGACCCTGCTCTCTGAGCTGGGAATCACTTCCCAGGTAATCCCTGTCAGTGGGAGCAGCCTGTCTGCTCCCAGGGTTCAAGGCAAAGGGAGAAAATAAACCTGCTTGGAAATGTACAGGAAAATCCATGATGTTCTTGTAGTACCCACAAATCCAGCTGTGCCAGCAGGGAGAGGTGGCCCCTGGTTAATCCTGGGGAGAAGCAGCAAGGAAAAGCTTTGGTGTTGAGGCTGGGTGAGCCCTAAATCCAGTGTCATGAGCAACCTCATTGTGCAGCAGCTCCTGCCCCAAAACTGTGGGCAATGAACTGCAGAGAGAGCAGGAGCCTACCTTGGAATCCTGTTGTAGTTTGGGTTGGAAGGGACCTTAAATCCCATCCCACTCCTGCCATGGCAGGGACACCTCCCACTGTCCCAGGCTGCTCCCAGCCCCAATGTCCAACCTGGCCTTGGACATTTCCAGGGATCCAGGGGCAGCCACAGCTGCTCTGGGCACCCTGTTAAACACCAGCCTCACTGTAAAAAACTTCTTACCTCAAATCTGAATCGATCTTTTAGTTTAAAACATCCCCCCTTTGTTCCCTGCCAGCAGAGCCTAAGCAGGGAGTGGTGCCCTGCCCAGGGAATATTCCCTGTGTGTTAATTCCAGGGCTGTTCCAGCTGAAGCAGATGTGGGATCCCTGACAGGATCCAGTGAGCTCTCACTGCCTGGGGAGACCCTGGTGGGGGCTGCAGCCCCTGGAGATGGAATTGTGCAGGTCCTGGCACATCCATGGATGTCAGCAGTGAGGGAATCACTCCCAAAAATGGTTGGGACTGAGAGGGACAAACATTCCTGATATTTTCCCCTCTATGAGCTCTTTGGTCTTGGATTAATTCCCACTCTGTGCTGACAGACTCTGCTGGCTCTGCCTTTGGGGGATTTTGGCTGCTCAGGGCTCCCAGGGGCTCAACCCTGCACCCTCTGGCTTGGTCCCAGTTTTTTGGTGCTCCTGATTCCAAAAGCTGCTGCACCTTCACTCTGCAGAGCTTTAGGTTGCCTGGAAATCAGTGGATGCTGTGTCCATGTGGGAGCTGGGGAAAACCCAGGTGAAATCCCAACTCCCCACAAGCAGCCACGTCTCCTCCATTCCTTCCCCTCTTTCCCATCTCAGGGCTCTTTCCCATGGAAAACCTTCCAAGGAGATGGTGTCAGCAGTGACACAGAGTGTCTGAAGCACATCAAAGCTGCTTTCTGCTTGATTGATTTGTTATTTTCCCTCTCTGGGGTGTGGATGTCTCCTGGCAGGTCACAGCCTGCCCGGGGCTGTTTGTCTGCCCTCAAATCAATCTCACACCTCATCCACAGCGGGAATTACAGGGAGTGAAGGGACTGGATGCTTCCCAAGCCGTGGCAGATGCTCCTGCAGATGGTGCTGGCACAATTCCCACTGACAAATCATGGGGTGGGATTGTCCAGACCCTCCCAGGAAAGGGACTGGGGGGTCTGCAGTGATCCTGCAGGGCTGGACCAAGGCTCGTGATCTGGGTCTGTCCCTTGTCCCCACTCCTTGCTGGTGTTGCCACACCAGAGGGACCTGGTTTGAGATGTCTGAGGCCTGCAAGTCTTTTTGCTAATGGAGAGGAGCAAGAAACCTTGAGGTTTTAAACACATTTTCCCTCAGGTTTCCCTGTAGGTCAGAGATTCTTTAGTTAAAGATGAATTTGGAAAAAGGAAGTCTGTTCACCAGGGGAGTGAAAGGCTTCTCATGGTGATGCCAAACAGCCCAGGGCAGGGGCTCTCCCCCATTCAAACCATCTCCAGAGTTCACAGCACATCCTGAGAGTGGATCCTTTCCTTCCTGGGAATTCCTATGGGAATTCCTGACCCTTTTGAATTGGAATTCCTGACCTGAAGCCCACTTTGGGCAGAGAGGGGTGTCCCCACCCTTTGGTCTGGACACACTGAGGGACACAGCGACTTCTCCCCACTCCTTGGTCCAATTCTTTATTGACAGCATGAACAAGGGAGTTTGGGAGGGGATGAGCAGGATTCCTGTACCCAGCTTCTCCAGGACTTGTGCTTTGGGACATTTGTGTCCCAGGCTCTGCTTTACAGCCCTGAGCATCCCAGCTCTGTGGTTGTAAAGGCACCACCACAGCTGGGGAAGGAATGGCCCTTCCTGCCTTAGGGACAGTGGCCTCAAAACTCATATTGTGGTTCAGAACTCTCACCTGGCTGTTCCTGAAGTTGTCTGAGTGGTTCTTGTCATCTGAGTCTGCAGCATTTGTGCACTGAATTTTATTTCTCCCAAATTTACACTCCTTCCTGCGGGTTGTGTCTGTAGTCCAATTTGTCTGGTTTTTCTCTTGCTGGAGAATAAACAGAGCAGAGCCCTGTAGTGGAGGTTTCTCAGCCTGCTGAGCATCTCTCTTTTCTCCCCCACAGCAGATGAGGTGAACCTGCTGGACAAAATCACTCTCCATGCCCAGGACCTCAGCAATGTTTCCTTTGGCTACGACCACAGCAAGTGCAGGATCCTGGAGATCGGGCAGTATGCCACCCTCACCATCCCCACCAGGGAGGCCTTTGGGGACAGGTAACCTCCCTTCAGGGCTGCCACTGGGGTGGTGGGGCTCAAAAGTCACCTAAGGCGTGGCTGTTGATATGAGGAGTTCCTTGGAGAGCCCATTCCATGATGACATGGAGATAACTCAGCCACTCTGTGCTCAGGGCTTCCTTTATTTCTGTGAAGTTTGTCCTGTCCCTGGCAGTGCCCAAGGCCAGGCTGGACAGGGCATGGAGCAGCCTGGGATGGTGGGAGGTGTCCCTGCCCATGGCAGGGGTGGGATGGGATGAGCTTGGAGGTTTCCCCCAGCCCAAACCACTCTGGGGTTCTCTGATGGCTCTCGGCTGGGTGCAGGAAGGACACCTTGGCACGGCCCCACCACCCCGTGCTGAGGCTCTGTGGGCAGTGCTAATTTAGGCCTGGCTGCTTCTCTTTGAACCTCTCAACTGGAACAATTGCTGGCTCTTTTTTTCCCCTTCATTTTCCCTTCTCTCTGGCTTCATTTGTGCCGTGAACTTTTGCATCCTGAGGGTTCAGTTGACGGTGACACAGCGGCAGCTGCACAGTGCCACGTGTCCCCTCCTCCTGCCAGGTTTGCAGAGGAGCTGAGCGTGCTGCTGAAGCTCAGGTACCCCCTGAAGGAGGACACCAGCCTGCTGACCATCCTCAGCCACCACAACCACGTGCTCTTCCAGATCAGGGTTAACCCCCACGCCCTGGCCTTTGTCACCACGAGGAGGAGACACTACGAGTAAGTCCCAGCCCAGCTGCTGCTTCCCTGCCTTTCCATCCTCCCTTTCCTCCTCCCAAGGCCAAGGGTTGGGCTTTCCTGTCACTGTTGGACATGAAAGTGAAGAGCTTGACTCCAGGTAGAAGAAAGATCAGGAAGGGTTTATTTGCAGTTTTGCACAGCCCTTTTATAACATGGTGCACTGAGGAACTATAATTGGGCAGTAAAGACAACACTTCTCTTCATTGGTTAAATAATAGACACAACACCTGTGAGAGGGCTGTATGAGAAACCTAGCTGTGTTATGAAAACAGAAACACTCTTTACATCTTACTTTCACTTGTCCTTGAGAAGAATGAATTCTCTCAAGGGAAGAAGAAAATCAGCTACTACAGGCTGAAAACTCCAGACTCAGAAAATCAAACCCACTTTGGTTTCCCTCTCTGCTGGGCTTTGGGCAGTGCTGAGCTCACCTCAGCTGAAGGAAGGTGATGTCCCTCAGACCTGGTGCACACTCCACTCTGCCAGAGTGATGCAGCTCTGGAAAACAAAGCAAAGAACCAAAAGGTTCAGATCCTTGGGGATAAATCAAGATGCAAACCTAGGCATTTCTCAGATGCCTCAAGTGGTTGTAGACATCCCCAAATCCATGGAAAACAAGTGATGGTGTTGTACAATTCTCAGATTGTTCCTTGTGGGCCTGATATTTCTGAGCCTGAGAATTTGTCAGCTCTTCCCAATGGAAACTTTTCAACAGTTTTCCTTTTCCCAAACAACTCTGTGTAAATAAATACCTTTTCCCCATAACATTTCCAAGTAAACAATATTCCTTTCCCATAACAACCTCTCTCCCAGGTGTTGTTTCTGTTACTTAACCAGTGGAGAGAGGTGCCAATCCTATGCACCAATAATGTACCTTTTTAGCACAGCATGTTATAAAAAGGCTGGAGGAATTGTAAATAAAGCCTTCTGATTCTCTTCTGCCTTTGAACTGGAGTCAAGCACCTTTATTTCATGTCCTACTGCAAGAGTTCCTTGTGCTGCCCTAAGGATGGATACCTGAGGGAGCTGCTGAGGGGTAAAGCATGCTCCTGGATAATCTGTTGGATGACGTTTCCCATTGTGCCTCTTCCCTTTCCCTCAGGTTCCCAGTGTCCTTCCTGGGCGATGGGCAGTGGCACCAGGTGGCTCTGAGCATCTCCCAGGAGAGGCTGGAGCTGCACGTGGACTGTGGGCTGGCAGACAGGGTCAGCTGGTCCAACTCCTTGGGGATGGGGGTGAGCACCGAGGGGCTGATCCTCATCGGGGGCCTCGTCCAGTCCTTCGAGATCCCCTTCAAGGTGAGAGCTGGGCAGGCCCTGCCCTGCCTTGGGAAGGAGGTGGCTGATTCCCTCTGATGGAATCCATGTTCCTGGTCTTCTCTTCCCAGAATGTTTATTTTCGTGCTTGGGCAGGACAAACTTAGCAAAAGTTTGGAATTGTGCAGAGAGCTTGGGTTTGGGTCAGGTGACCTCTGGGTTTGATTTCCACTCATCCTCTGGTGTTGGCTGTGACTTGGACCATGCAGAGAAGTCTCTGTGCAGTCAGAATGGAAAGATCTGGTTGGGAAATGTGTCCAAGGGCTTTGAACTTCCAAAGGGCAGGGTTAGATGGGAGATTGGGCAGGAATTGTTCCCTGGGAGGGTGGGCAGGCCCTGGCACAGGGTGCCCAGAGCAGCTGTGGCTGCCCCTGGATCCCTGGCAGTGCCCAAGGCCAGGTTGGACAATGGGGACAGCCTGGGACAGTGGGAGGTGTCCCTGCCCATGGCATCTTTGCATGCAGCTCCTGAAGCTGGAGAATGAATGGTCATTGCCCAAACCATCCCATAATGAAACCCCTGGCTATGAGAAGCTGGAGATGACCTCCCCTGCAGCCCCTTGCAGACCTTTCCCTCTCCTCTGGAAGAAGCAGGAGGATGAACTCTGGTTTCTGTCTCTTCCAGGGCTCTCTCCAACAGCTGACCTTCGTGATGGGAGACCCAGCAGCAGCTGCTGAGCACTGCCACAGCCACAGCTCAACCTGCCCAGGTTCCTTCAGCCCCAGCAGGGCCCCCTGGGACCTCCCAACAGCCTGGCCACAGGTGGGCAGGGGCAGCTGGAAAATTTAGGGACTGCTGGGACACACTTTTCCTTGGTGTCACCCAATTCTGTGACATGAAGGGCCCAACCCAGGGCGTTGCCTGGGAATTGCTGGGATCTGAGGAGGTGGGGTGGTCCTTTTCCATCCCTTCAAGTCACAGATGGGTTTGGTGCCAAGGAGAGTGAGTTAAAGGGAGAGTTTGGGATGCAGGGAAAGCCTGGGGGTGGCTGTGACTGGATGTGCTCCTGTGTGTGGCACAGGAAAGCTTTGAGCAATGCTGCAGCTGGAGCTGTGCTTCTGAGAGAAGGGAAAGCTGTCCTTGGGAGCTGGACACCACTCTGGAATTGTTCCCCACTCCCAGCAGCACTGCACCCTTTGGGATATCATCCTTCCAGAAGTTGTCCCTCTGTTCTGCCAGCATTGCTGGATAATGGAAATTTTGGGGACTTTGCTTTCATTACAAACTTTCAACACACATAACTGTGCCAAAAAGCCCAGATCACACCATAAATCCCCAAAAACATGAGGCACCCAGGCTTTCCTCAGGAGCTGGAGCTGGCCCAGGGAAATTCCTCAGATCTTAGGCCAGGTACCTTCATAGGAAGTACTTCACAGGAGCCTGGGAAAAGTTGGAGAGAGGCAAGTGCTGGATGTCAGTGCTTGGCAGGAGCCTCCTGTGTATAACCCATCCCTGTGCTCTGCTGAGGAGCTGGGAAAGGGCAGGGCCAAGGGAGGGAGCTGGCTGTGGGCTGGGGCACCTGCCCTGGCTGGCTCCTGCCCAGGGAGGAGCTGCTGGAGCAGCACAGGCAGGGAACAGGGAATGGGGACACCTGGGACAGCCCTGCTGCACTCCCAGCAGGGCTGCCTGGTGCTGTGCTGGTTATTTGAAGGGCAGGGGTTTTGGGAAAGCCCTGCTGAGCAGGGAATGTGGGGCTGATATTTCTGAGTCTGAAAGGTTTTCAGCCTCTCAGGGGCTGATTTTTCTTCCCAAGGGAAGATTTCTTGGGAGAATTTTCTTTCAAGGACAATTTCTGTAAATAACTATTTTCTTCTCATAACATTTCTAAGTAAACAATATTTTTCTCATTGACACCTCTCTCCATTGGTTAAGTAACAGAAACAACACTTGGGAGAGGGGTTGTTAAGAGAAAAATATTGTTTACTTCGAAATGTTATGAGTTATTTATAGAAATTGTCCTTGAAATAAAACTCGACCAAGAAATCTTCCCTTGGGAAGAAAAATCAGCCCCTGGCAGGCTGAAAACCTTTCAGACTCAGAAATATCAGCCCACAAGGGATTGAGGAGCTGGCTTTGCTGGGGAGCATGGAGCAGGCTGTGTAACACAGTGCTGGTCACACTGGTTCCAGTGGCTGAGGGTCCAGTGCAACCCCTGGTGATCCCAAAATCAAACCTGTACTGTGTGGATGCTGAGTGTGAGGGATCAGGCAGCAGCACAGGGTCTGTGTGAAACTGAGGCACAGAACTTCCTCACACAGGCCTGAGAAAGCGGCCTGGGACAAATCCAAACAGTCCTTGGAGAAGGGAAAACAATCCTTGCAGGTGTTGTTTGTCTCCTGTTGTTTATTTGCAAGGAAATGATCAAGGGGTGTTCCTAATTGTCCAATGATGGTTTTGTGTTGGTTTGTTATCAATAGAACTCCACCTTTTAGGGACTGGCTATAAAAGAGGATTTGGAAAAGTGAATTTGCTCCCACTTGCTGAAAAGCTGGACAGTCTGGTGTCATTATTCCCACTGTCCCTAATCCAACAGTGACAGTATTGTCCTGAGTTCTGGAGGCCTGGAGCTCTTCTGTGAATGGCTCTGGGGTCTCACCCATCAAGCAGAAAATGTCACTTTAAGCATCAGTAAATTGCCTGCAGGGGGGATCCCACGGGATAATTCTGCCCCACATCTCCCCCAGCTCCCATCCCTTGCTGGCCCTCCTCAGGACTGAGGAGCTTCCAAATCAACAGAAACTGCAAAACCCCACCCAAACTCCTGAGAGGTTTGGTCAGAAGCCATTCCCTCATGTTGCTGTGCAGGACTGGCTCCCACTGTGCATTCCCTGGATGCTCCCTGTGCCAGCAGAGGCAGTTCCTCATCCTGGAGCCAGCAGTAAGCACATGCTGAAGTCACTGCTGGTTCTTGGGCAGTGATGCTTTCCCTATTTTCCCTCTCCACCTCTCCAGGTGCCAAAGGAAACCAATGAAATCCAGGATTCATCTGCTCAGGTAGGACTCCTGCACTCTCCTTCGTGTCCCTGTGCTGTCACCCCCAGGCTCTTTCCTGGGGACAGGACTTGCTCTAATAAGCAATAAGGCAAAGCCAAAATACCCAGACAAGGCCACTAACTATGATTTTCTTGGCTGTTATTGTTATTTTCTGTACTGCAACCTCTCTCTTTAATGGTCTGAACGTTCCTTGCCATGTCCCAGACCATGGTGAGTGCTCAGGGGACCTTCCTGAGTGTTTGCATGGAGCCAGAGGGAGGTGGTGGGGCAGGGAATGAGCTGGATCAGGCCACTGCCTGCCCAGAGGATTTGTGGATCTGCCTGGCAGCTGAGCTGGGCTGGATTAGCCTGGAGGGAATGAGGTGAGGTCAGCAGGATGGCAGGATTTGGGATAAAGCAGGATGACCACTGCTCCTACCCACGGTGGGATGTGATGCCTGCCTGGGGAGGCATCCCCAGGACCCCCCTGCTGTCACTGAGGATGTGGGAAGGGCTGGAGCTCTCTGTGGGAGGGGTGCTTGTGGTTCTGGGGCTCTCCTTGGCGTGGTTTCCTGGGATCTGGTGCTGGGAGAGGAGTGGCTACTCCCCAATCCTGCTGGTTCTGAGCTCCTTGTTGGACCTGCTGTCCCCCAGCTGGAGCTGGGAGTGTGTCCCCAGCTCCTGTGCATGTGCTGGGGACATGAGGGAGTGCTCTGAGTGAGGCTGGCTTCGTGTCCCTGCTTTCTTTGGGGTTTTTAGCCAAGCTTTCTTGTTCAAATCCATGCAAACACATCCTGAGGGGAAAACCCACCAGCAAATGCAGACTGAGGTTTGTGTGTGTGTGTGAGTGTGAGAGTCCTCCACTGCCCTCACCCTCCTGGTGCCTGTTAACCCTTTGCTCCTCCACTGCCTGGCTACACCTGGATAATTCCAAACTGGGACTTTCCAAGTGGCCTTGGCAGCCAGGTCCACCCCCCTGCCCCAGGCTCAGCAGCTCAGGGGGAAACGTGCCCCAGGTTTGCTGGGTGGGTTTGTAATGAACTGAGGTGGCAAAAATCACCTTTCCTGATGGGCACTGATGGAAGGTGGGCTCTGCCATCCTGCTGGATCCTCTTTGGGAGGTGATTCCCACCTGCTGCCTCTCCCAGACCCTGGCAAGACATTGCCATAATGAAGAAAGTGGTGAAATTCACAGGTCTGCAGGGGAAAACGAAAAATATTCCAGATTTGGGACAAGTTTATCTTCCAAGCACTTAATAAGGAGCAGAGATCCCTCAGAATCTTTGGCATTAAGATTTATTAGGAATAAAAAAGGTGCTGTAGTTTGGGAGTAATGAGGAGAAGCGCAGCTCTGCTGCAGGGACAAGCCACAGCTCTACTTTCTAGTTCCTTTGTTCATTTAGAAGTAAATTAGTACATTGGTGAGTTCCTTAATTGTTAATTAGAGCTAAATAATTATGGAGGCGCAGGGTGATGGCAGAGGAAGATGGAATGGGGGAAAGGCAATAAATGAGTTTGTTACTGGCAGTGATACCTGAATTGCAGCCCACTCCTTTTGGTAATGTTTTTTTGAGGAATAAATTGCCATTTCTGAGCAATCTTTGGGACATGGATGGTGTTGAGCCACTTCTCCTGCATTTTGTTTTCTCTTAGATTGCTCTAAACATGGGCAGGAGAGCTGAGCTGATTCCTGAACTGGTTTTGGGATCCCAAAGCCATTCACCAAACAGTCAAAGCTTAAATCCCACACATTTCCAGAGACATAAATTTGTGTCCAAAGACACAAAACTGCACAGGTTTAATTTTCTGGGCAATTCAGACTAGTTGGGGAATTCCCGCTTGATTTAAAAATGCTGTGAAAGCTCTGTGGAAACGCTTGGTTGGGTCGTGGCACCTCTGTTCTCTCGTGCTTGGGTTTGTCAGTGAGCACAGCTGGAGTGGGAATCACTCCTTGAGGCTCACTCAGTCCTAAAATTCCATCCTTCCTGTCCCACCAGAGCAGTGTGGAGCCTGTGGAAATCAGGACTTGCACAGGAGGGGTTTGTACCCTGCAGAATCCACAGGTACATCCTGACCTGATCTGCTGCTGGACACTGTGGGTTCCTTATCTCTGATTTTCTACAGGGAGGTCCCAGCCCTCACACTCTCACAGATGTTTCTCCTCACAATGGAGCACCATTAAAATGTAGAGGTTTTATCTTATTTTCTTCTGTTAGAGCTGGGATTAAAGCACAGGAGATGCAGTTTTCTTGTGTTTGGACTCAGTGTTTATTAATTCTTATCTAAAGTCCAATCTCACAAGTTGAATTCCAGCCAACAAGGTAGGAAATGGTTCTGTCTCTAACTCTTCCCAAGGACTTTGAAGCACTAATTATCCAATAATGACATGACACCAATATTATTTATACTTTTGACCCAATAATGACCACCCAAAGCCTGCAATGCAGATCTTTTCACCCAATTAGAATAAACCACCCAAACCCATGAAGAAGAAGGGGAAAGAAGAACTAAGCCCACACCCTAAATCCTTCATATTGCCTCATATATGTTGCTATAGTCTAAAGCCTTAAATTCTGTGTTTCCAGGGTTTCAACAGGACACAGCCCATGGCATTTCCTGGCACTTATTTCTTCTTTAAATCATTCCAGCCTTGATTTTTGATTTTTTTTTTCTATGATGCAGCCTCTTCTAGGGGCTTGATGCTAGAAAGTGCTGGAAAAAAATAGTTTTAAATTGTCTATCTTTGATCTTGAGCTTGAGTGAATCACGCTCCACCTTTGCCTGGTGGATGGAAGAGGCTTCTATTAACAACAACAAAAAAATCTGTTTCCTGGGAGAAGACCCTGAGCTTTGAACTCTGTTTTACACAGCCTGACCCAGCTGAAAATGAGGGCAGAATGTTATGCTGGTTGTCTGGGCTGCTGAGAACAGGGATGTTCCAAGCTGGGCTTTAACCCCTTTGGCCATTTAGGAGGTTTTGGAGCATGGTACCAGCTGAAAAGCCCTGCAGAAGTCCAGCAGCATTGTTATCTTTGTCAATAAAACACTCTGAGGCTCCTCAGGCAAGATACCAAGTTAGAAACTCTTTCCAAAACCATGGCATTAATTACATATCTGTGGTTTCTTTATTAATGAGCCCCATATCAGTTGTTCTGTTATTTTGCTTGGGCTCAGCTTGAGGGAAGAGGCCTGTAATTACTCAAAGCTTCCTGTTTGCCTTTTTTTTTTTTTTTTGCCTTTTTTTTTGCCTTTTTTTTTGCCTTTTTAAAAATTTCCATATTGGCACAACACAAAACCTTTTCCCAGTCAGTCCCCTGGAGCTTCCCCAGCTCTTTGAGCCAAACTGAGAATTCACTGCTCATTTTGGGGAGAGCCTGAGGTTTTAATGATTTGGGAGTTGAATTCTGGGGCTGGGATTGGGAGACCTCTGCTCCCTGTCCCCTCTGGAATGGGAAGTTTGGTTATGTCGTCAGGATTTTCTAAAAGTGGACAGCACTGGGGTTCTCCAGCTCTTCCCACCTCGCTGCTGTGGCTCTGTCAGTGGCAGGTGACAATGGGGACCCGAGATGTGGCTGGGCCAGAGACTCCTCCTGCCTTTATTGTCCTTCTTTAATCCAATTCTCTGCAGATCACAGGCCCTGCCTTGCCTGTCATGTGCCAAGTCCTTCTTTTTTTCCCTTCTGTTTTATCATCCTGGATGGCTGCTCTCAATCTGGGCTCCTTCCCCACTTCCCAGCTGGAATTTCTGGGAGTTCAAACCCACATGCCTCACTCAACTCTCACGCTTTTGGACAACTTTAGAGCTGTTCCCAATTTGTCCCTCTCAGCTGGTTCTCCTCTAAATTTGGCCAGTTTGGAGGAGCAAGGATGGATTCTATTGATTTTGGCTTTTAGTTCTGTTTACACAAACCAATATAATCCAGCCTTGTGCCTCAGTAATTTTTCCTTCGAGACCCTTTTCCCCTGAGCCTTGCCAGATGGGAGATTCCAGTGTGGACCTTTCCCATGTCAAGTGTTGAAGTTGAATTAAAAACCCCTTTTCTTCACTCTGTGGGAATCCAGGGCTCCCAGTGCCAGCTGCCAGGCCTGGATGTGGCTTCCCACTGGGATTCCCAGGCTGGCATATCCTGTGGGGCTGTTGTGCAGCAGCATCACCTCTTGAGAGCCTGCACACCCCAGCTCCTGCCCCTGCAGCACCTCAGAGCTCGTGGTTAATCAGATTTGGGAATTCTCACCACACTCTTCCTCACCTGGTGACTGAGTTCCATGGAAATCTGAGCAACCTGGTCGATGGAAGGTATCCCTGCCCTTGGCAAGGGTGGAAGGAGATGGGATTTGACATCTTTTCCAAGCCAAACCATTCCCTGACACCATCTGCCAGCTGTTACCCACAGGTAACTCTCCTCTGAGGGACTGGAGGAGGTTTTTTTTCATTTTTGGCTGCTGATGCCCCTGGGGTTAATCTGACAGCCCTGGGAGCAGAGTGCTGCTCTTTCCATTCATTTTCCACTTCAAGGTGTACAAAATGAGGCACCAAGTGCCTGAAACCTTCCAATCCTGGCCACTGCAAAAGGTGTGCTAAGGAAATTATCACTTTGGATCAAAACCAGAGGGAGATGACATCACCCAGAGCAGGGAGTGTGACATCAGCCAGAGCAGACAGGTGACATCAGCCAGAGCAGGGAGGTGACATCAGCCAGAGCTGGGAGGTGACATCAGCCAGAGCTGGGAGGTGACATCACCCAGAGCAGGGAGGTGACACCAGCCAGAGCAGGGAGGTGACATCAGCCAGAGCAGGGAGGTGACATTAGCCAGCCAGGTTTTCCTCCTGAAGCTCCTTTCCCTTGGCCTTGGCTGTCCTTGTCCTTTGTGGGGCTGGTGAATTCCCCCACAGGGGAAGCCTCGAGCTGCTCCTGCCCCCTCTGCCCCTTCCCCTGGGTCCAAGCACGAGTGGGATCCAGTGTCCCAATCCTCTTTGCTGGCTCTGCTGGGTGTTTCTGTTTCTGTGACTGTAATAATTTCATTATTACAAATGTAATAATTACAATATAATACAAATGTAATTATTACAATAATTACATTACTACAGCAAAGGTCTGCATTAGGAGGCAGCTCCAGGTGGGAGTGGTGACCCAACATCTCTCCCTCAGTCCCAGTTTTTGTGGGTGCCTGCCTGGCTCATCTGGGGCTCTGGGTCCCTCCTGGGGTTCAGGTTATCCAGAAATATCCTCTGGAGCTGGGTGCTGGGGAGGGGAAGAGCTGCAGCACCAAAAAGCACAAGTTTTGGGGTTGTTCAGGAGATTTTGGACAGAGCCCAGAGCTACACTGGGCTGAGGAGGAATTCCAGATCCCTTCAGTTCCCCTTTGGCTCCTCTCAGGAAGGTGACCTTGCAGGGAATGTGGTTGCTCACAGTTACCAGCTGAACCCATTTGAAGTTGGACAAATGATGGAGTTGAGTTTTAGCCAGGATACTTTTCCTGCAGCTCTCGATTTCATTTCTTGCCTGAAAAGACTTTATAAAATAAACTATTTTTCAAGAAAATCACATTAATTTAAAAAGGATTCTGAAGAAGGTGTTGTTTCAGAGTCTCTCTGTTAGAGCTCTTTCCTGCCCACCCCCAGCTCACAGCCATCCTGCTGAAACAGAACACAAGAAGTTCATTACAGCAGTGACAGGGAGGCTCCTAATTGGGTTTGGAATTTGGCTGTTACATTACTTGAAGGAGCCTCTGAAGGGTTTTCCCCTCATGAAACTGGATCCATAGGTTCTGGTGGATTTGGGAAGGCTGATTTAATTCAGGGTTACCTTAATAATTACCTTAATTAGGTAACCCCAACCCTGCCTGAGTGACGTGTGGCCCTGCTCACATGAATGAACTGGGGCTGTTTTTAGTACAATAAAATCATCTAAGCTGGAAAGGATCCCTAGGATCATCAAATCCAACCATAAAGAGGCTTCAACCCCTATTCCAGCAATTTCTCCCTGTGCTGGGTGTTGCTGACTCCTTGAAATCAAAATCAATTAAAATTGTTATCATTATAACAAACCACAAAAAAATTATATGTAACAACAAAGGACAAGAGACCCCCAAAATAAGTGTTTGTAACTGAGAGCAAACCACTTCAGGTGTTTACAAAAAAATCTCTTCAAACCTAAAATTTATGAAAATTGAAATTAAAATTTCATGTTTCTCCTCCATGGGGAAGGGAAGAGCTTGGAAATCTCCAGTGGGGTGCTAACAGAGCCAAAGCTCCAGCAGCTCCTGCTGCCTTTGGAGCTCCTCTGCCTCCTATGCTCATCCCAAATGGGGCTTGGCCTGTTGGGTTCTCACCTGCAGGATCTCCCCTTCTGGCAGGGAAATAAATCATTGTTTTTCCTGCTTGCTGCTCCTGCACGTCCCCCTTGGTGCTCTCAGGCCAATGGAGCAGAGCAGAATGGGAGCCAGGTGATGGACTGAGCCTTGGAATGTGGGATAAAGGATGGGAAGGTGATGGGCTGAGCCCTGGAATGTGGGATGGAGAATGGGAGGGAGATGGGCTGAGCCTGTGGAGTGTGGGATGAGGGATGGGAAGGTGATGGGCTGAGCCCTGGAATGTGGGATAAAGGATGGGAAGGTGATGGGCTGAGCCCATGGGATGAGGGATGGGAAGGTGATGGGCTGAGCCTGTGGAATGTGGGATGAGGGATGGGAAGGTGATGGGCTGAGCCATGGAATGTGGGATAAAGGATGGGAAGGACTCTCCCGGTCTCCTTCCCGGCTCAGCAGGGCAAGCGTGGGGCTGCATCTCCCTCTAGTGACTTCTCTCAGCTCTTCCTCAGCAGCTCCTCCTCCAGGAGCCCCCAGGCAGGGCTGGTGCCACCAGCTCCGGGTGCCCTGTGCTGTCCGTGTCCCCTGGAGCCCAGGGACAGCTCGGAGCAGGCTCCAGGCAGGGCTGGTGTCCATGTGGGGCTGCTGGAAAAGCTGCAGCTGCTCCAGGGAGCTGCTCCAGGACTTCCACACCCACCAGCCCAGCCCTGGCCCTGTGGGCAAGCCCAGTCTGAGATGTTTGGGCATCTCACATTTCCACCCACTGGTGCTGGGTGCAAAAGTGGTGGGATTTTGGAATGCAGGGATCTGTGCAGTTCAGTTCCTTCCCACAGGCAGCGTTTGTGTGTTGAGTGTGGATATTTCTCCCAGCATTGCAGTTTTTCCCATCCAAGGGCAGTGCTGGGCTCTGCTGGAGGTTGTAGGGCAGAGAGAGCCCTTGAGGCCTGCAGGGACCATTCAAGGTGACACCTGGGGACAGAGAGAGCCCTTTGCAAGTCACTGCTTTAAATTAAATTGCTGAGAGCATCCAGGAGGCTCCTCCTGGCCTCGTGCCTGTCTCCCCTTCCCAGCCCCCCGAGGTTTGCAGCTGCTCCAGGGGGGAGTTGTGTGGTGGGGGCTCCGAGTTCCCCTCTGACCTGCTGGCACCATTCCCCCAGGAGAACACCAGGAGCCTTGGAACGTGCAGGAGCAGCAGAATCCAGAGGCTGGAGGGACAGATCGATCCCTGGTGTCACTTTATACATCTGCTGAAACTCTTCTAGTGATTGCTCTCAAGATTAGGTTTCTGTCATCAGCCTGGGGGCTCCAGGGAGAGCTCAGAGCCCCTGGCAGGGCCTAAAGGGGCTCCAGGAGAGCTGGAGAGGGACTGGGGACAAGGGCTGGAGGGACAGGACACAGGGAATGGCTCCCAGTGCCAGAGGGCAGGGCTGGATGGGAGATTGGGCAGGAATTGTTCCCTGGGAGGGTGGGCAGGCCCTGGCACAGGGTGCCCAGAGCAGCCCATGCCCCTGGGGAAGCTGAGTTTTGGTTTGTAGGTGGGTGCAGTGTCCTGCTTGTTCTGGACGACCTGTCCCAGAATTTGAGGGTTCCTGCCTGGCACTCAGGAGCTGTGCCCTGCCTCCTTCCCTCAGCAGCATTCCTGCATGTGGGAAATGAGGAATTATAGAATCATTAAGGTTGGAAATGTCCTCCAAGGTCATGAAGTCCGAGCTGTGACTTTGTCACCCAGACCAGAGCACTAAGTGCCACATCCAGGCCTTCCTTGGACTCTCCCAGGCTGGTGACTCCAAACCTCCCTGGGCAGCCCATTGAGCAGGAAAGGGGGAAAAATAAGTGAACCCTTCCAACTTCTTTTTTTTCCCCTTCTCCCTTTTCAGGACTCCAGCCTCACCAGTTCAGATTTGGCCCCGGGGTCACCTTGGCCATGGGAGGATGCCCAGGGCACCCTCAACCTCCATCCTGATGGGAGTGCCCTGGCTTCCCTCTCTGCTCACGAGATGCCATCAGCTGAGGAGGAGGAGGAGGAGGGCAGCCTTTCCATTGAGGATGAAGGCTTTGAGCTGCTGAATTCCACCTACAACAAAATCACCGGTCCCGGCAGGCCAGCGCTCAGGAGAAGCTCAGGTGAGTCCATGCTTTTCCAATTCTTTCCTCCATCCCAATTTCTGGCGATCTGACAGCGCTTCCTCCACCAGGAGCCCCCCGAGCAGCCAAGAAGCAGCGTGGCTCTGAGCCCCGGGAGGAGAACATCACCACGGAGAAGCTGTCGGGGGCAGCGGGCACGGGGCAGCCCCGGCCCGGCAAACCCCGCCCGGAGCCCCGCACCGAGGGGTCCCCATGGCCCCACCGCGGGGCTGCTCCCACGGGAAATGTCCCCAGAGGTCCCCCGAGGGCAGGGACAGCGCTGGGGGGCCCGCAGGCTCCTCCTGCAGCCGGACATCCCGGCTTGTGGGTGGCACCAGGACAGCAGGGATGTGTGAAACCGGGACCGCCGGGGCTGCCCGGACCGCCGGGGCTGCCGGTGAGTGGAGAACGGGAGAGAGGGATGGGGGAAAGGCTGCTGAGGCGGGGAACAGCACAGGGAAAGCTGCTCCAGGGGGGGAACCTTCTCCAGGATGGGGAACCTTCTCCAGGATGGGGAACCTTCCCCAGGGTGGGAACCTTCCCCAGGGGGGGGAACCTTCAGTGTGGGGCACATTCTTCTAGGTGGGGGAACTTCTC
>WEIU01051963.1:756859-799767 GCA_013389925.1 Aegithalos caudatus
CGGACATCCCGGCTTGTGGGTGGCACCAGGACAGCAGGGATGTGTGAAACCGGGACCGCCGGGGCTGCCCGGACCGCCGGGGCTGCCGGTGAGTGGAGAACGGGAGAGAGGGATGGGGGAAAGGCTGCTGAGGCGGGGAACAGCACAGGGAAAGCTGCTCCAGGGGGGGAACCTTCTCCAGGATGGGGAACCTTCTCCAGGATGGGGAACCTTCCCCAGGGTGGGAACCTTCCCCAGGGTGGGGAACCTTCAGTGTGGGGAACCTTCTTCAAGGTGGGGAAACTTCTCTAGGACGGGGAACCTTCCCCAGGGTGGGAACCTTCAGTGTGGGGAACCTTCTCCAGGGTGGGGAAACTTCTCTAGGATGGGGAACATTCTCCAGGGTAGGAAACCTTCAGTGTGGGAAGCCTTCCCCAGGGTGGGAAACCTTTACTATGGGAAACCTTCTCCAGGATGGGGAAACCTTCTCCAGGGTGGGAACCTTCTCCAGGATGGGGAAATTTTCCCAGAATGGGGAAATTTCTCCCGGGTGGGGAACCTTCAGTATGGGAACCTTCCCCTGGGTGGGGAACCCTCTCTGTGCAGGCACAGTGGGGCTGGGCATTGACCTCGTGGAAAGGTTTTTGATATTCCTGGAGAAACTTCACTGAAAACTGGAGAGAGGATGATTCCCTTGTCCTCCCTGCTCTAGAGATGGTCTCAAACCCTTTAATCACACTTTGGGTTTTTATTTCACATTGGTCCAGCCCAGAATTAGGCTGAAGGCATCAGAGGGGACCAAGCCATCTCCAGTCCCCACACAAAGCCCTGGATCCACACATGGGCCCAACTGGCATCACTGCTTTTGGCTTCTTCACCCCAAATTGATGCCTGCTTCAAAGCAGAGCACTGAATTTATCTTGTAATAAGTTCTGAGTGTTTTTCAAGTCATTCAGTCCTTGTGGAGAATGAAAAAAGGGAAATTTAGGGAAAAAAAGAGGTAAACTTAGACTAGAGAAAACTTTAGATGAATCATGTCTTCATTGAGGATAAAAAAAAAGAAAATTGTGGAAAAAATGGTAAACTTGAAATAGAAAAAGCTGTAGAGGGATCTTGTCTTCATTGAAGAGTAGCTGAAAAATGTTTTTAAATATTTTTCTGTGTTTGTTTATTCTGCCAAAATTATTCCCCTCATTTGGTTCCATTTTCTTAACAATTTCCTTGGACACTTTAATTTTATTTCCCCATTGAAGTGACCCTGGGCACCTTCTCTTCCCTCTTCCTTCCATCCCTGTGGAAGTTGTGGGCTCTGCCCTGGGGCTCGGGGGGATCCTGCAGTTTCCATGGCTGAGTTGGAGGGACCTGGCACTAAATCCATCATCCCTGAGCCAGGCTTGGTTTAAATTTAGGACTGCTACCTTCCCCCTCAAGCCATCTCCCTTGCTGCTGCAGCTCTTCCCTGCAAAAATAGAAAGAAAATGGCAAAAGGAACAGATGCTGGAGGCTGAAAAAAATCCCAGGAGCAGAGGGAACGTCACGACGTTTGACAGCCCTGCTGTCAGCCGGCAGGAGGGACACAGCCAGGGGGAGCTGCTTTCCTCTCCTGGAGAAAGCCTGGATTTGGGATTTTTGTCCTTGGTCCTGAGTATCCTGGATGGAAACACTGGTACCAGCTCCATACTGTCGCTGTAGGAAAGATTTAAAGGTGCTTGACTCCAGTTCAAAGGCAGGAGAACATCAGAGACTTTATTTACAATTCATCCAGCCTTTTTATAACCTGCTGTGATAAAAAGTCACATTATTGGTGCATAGAACTGACACCTCTCTCCACTGGTTAAGTAACAGAAACAACACCTGGGAGAGAGGTTGTTATGGGAAAGGAATATTGTTTACTTGGAAATGTTATGGGGAAAAGGTATTTATTTACACAGGGTTGTTTGGGAAAAGAAAAACTGTTGAAAAGTTTCCCTTGGGAAGAGCTGGCAATTCTCAGGCTCAGAAATATCAGGCCCACACTATCCCAGCTTTAGGAGTTGGGGAGGTGACAGGAAAGATGGAAAAGGGCACGGAGTGACAGGACAAGGGGAATGGCTTTACAGGGGAAAAGAGGAGGTTTTTTGTGATTACGAAAAAATCTGTGGCTGCCCCTGGATCCCTGGAAGTGTCCAAGGCCAGGCTGGACACTGGGGCTTGGAGCAGCCTTTCTTTAAGTTGTTTTATATTTTTATGGATGGATTTAAAATGATTAGATAAATTTATATATCACATCTTTTTAAAATTTTTACTCTTATGTCTGTGTGCTAATAAGATAAAATTAATTGGGGTTTTGTTTTGTAAGGTTGTAAGTTAACATTTGCTAACATATTACTTAATGTGAGAGAGGTAGCATTGAATTGTTTTTTAGCTAATACTTTAGTCGACCTAGTTGTTTTAGTGCTACTGCTGAATTGAATTATGGCAGTAAGATAGATGCTGAAAACTTTTTTTTTTAACTCTATGGTTGGAAATTATATTTGTAATTTGGACTACATTGATGGATATATATTTTTTTGCTATGTTTTGTGATGGTAGACATTTTTGTATTGGGTGTTAGTAGAGGAAGGTGTCCCTGCCCATAGCAGGGGAGGAATGGGATGAGTTCTAAGGTCCCTTCCAGCCCAAACCAGGCTGGGATTCTGTGTAGGACTGGAGCTCAGTGGTGGCATGTGCCAGCCATGGCCAGAGCCATAAAATGTGTCCCCAGCCTGGCAGCATTCCCAGTTGTCCTGCTGCTGCTCCCAAGGGCTGAGGGCTCTCCCCAGGGTGAGGGAACTGAGCTGGAGCTCTGTGAGCCTCAGCTCTGGTGACCTTCAGGCTCAGGACACAGCTGGAGTCTGGAACTGGAGCTGTCAGACACAGGCAGAGGCTGTCAGGGTACTGACACCTTACAGGGAATTGCTGTTCAGGATCTCCCACCTGGCTGTTTCTGCCTGCACAGAGTCCTTGGTAAGCCCTCAAGTGGGGTCAGCCCTTGGCCAAAATGTGCATTTTTACCCAGGTCACATCTCCCACCAGTTAAAAGCAGCAGATATTTTTGTCCTTGTCCAAACACCTATTGGAGGGTGGATATGATTCAGTTTTAGGGGATTTTTTTTTCCCCCTAACACACTGCCTGCCCTGCCCAGGTGTCAGGAGATGTTCTCCTGCCCCCCTGCCTGTGCTTGTTCAGGATGGCACAGGTCAGCTGCTGGTGCCAGGGCAGGAGCAGCCAAAGCAGGGGGCTCTTCCCACCCCACACTGGTTTTTGGGGTCTTTCCTGGGGACTCAAAGCTGCTGGTTAGCTCTGGATCATCCACTTCAGTCCCTGCCTTCCTGGGGCTGTGGTCACTCAGGCACTTGGGATCTCCCCTTTGGGGTCACAGCTCTGCTCCTTTGCCTTTCAGGGCTGTCCTGGCAGACGGGGACTGGTGGGACCCAAAGGAGACAAAGTGAGTACCCAAAAACCACAAAGTGAGTACCCAAAAACCAGGGGCATATGCCCAGTGTGGGCTGTAGGGTCTGGGGCAAACACCACCGATAGTTTGTGTTGGTTTGGGGGATTTTCATCCAGAGGGCAGTGGGAGCTCCTCAAGCTGCAGGGTGGTGCCCCTATCTGGGGGTTTGGAATGGGAATAAACTGGGTTTAGTTGGTACTTTAAGCCCAAGCTCAGGATTTAATCTTGAGTTCTGGGGAAGTTTTGAGCACCACAATATTAAATAAGGGACATTAAATTATAAGAGTGTTCAGAGGAGGGCACAGGGATGGGGAAGGGTCCAGAGGGGCCCCTGAGGAGCAGCTGAGGGCACTGGGATTGTTCAGCTGGAGCAGAGGGAGGGCAGAGCTCCCCGGGGGCTGCAGCTCCTCCCGAGGGGCAGCTCCCAGCTCTGCTCTGGGCAGGGACAGGAGCCAGGGAAGGGCTGGAGCTGGGCCAGGGCAGGCTCAGGCTGGAGCTCAGGGCAAGGTTCTTCCCCCAGAGGTGCTGGCACTGCCCAGGCTCCCCAGGGAATGGGCACGGCCCCGAGGCTGCCAGAGCTCCAGGAGCCTTTGGACAGCGCTGCCAGGGATGCCCAGGCTGGGATTGTTGGGGGTCTGGGCAGGGACAGGAGATGGATTTGATGATCCTGGTGGATCCCTCCCAGCTCAGCTTGTTTGTGATTCTGTGTCTGAGCTGCTGCTCTCTTCCCTCTGAGCACTCAGTGGGAGATGGAGCAGCTTCAGCTGAGGTCACCTGGAGGAGGGACCCAGGGATGTCCCAAAGCCCAGCCCCACTGCATACCCATGGAATCACCTTGCAGGGACATTTGTCCTGCAGCCCTGAGGCTCAGACCCTGACACTGAGTCAGAGCCCGTGCCCAGCCTGTGCTGAGCCCCAAATCCCCACTGGTTTTAAGGAGCTGCCCTTGTCTGTGCAGGGACACCCTGGGGCCGTGGGGCGCACGGGCCCCCCAGGTCACCCCGGCCCCGCTGGCATCCCCGGCGTCCCCACCATCGTCCTCTGGAGGAATTCCAGGGAGGACTGGCAGTCCTTCACGGTGAGTCACAGCCACAGTGCACAGGGGCTGCACTCACAGCTTCCCAGCTGCTCCCTGCACCCCTCTGCTCTGCTGGGACAGGATCCTTGAGATGGGATCCATGGGATGGGATCCTTGGGGTGGGATCCAGGGGATGGGATGGGATCCATCCATGTCCTGTCTGTGCTCGGGAAGCCAGAGCTGGAGAGATGCTGGACCTTTGCTGTGGGCTCTCAGAGTTGTCCCCTGTCCCCATAGCTCTGTGCTGTCCCCTGTCCCCCAAGCTCTCAGAGCTGTTCCCTGAGCTCTCAGAGCTGTCCCTTGTCCCCCGAGCTCTCAGAGCTGTCCCCCGAGCTCTCAGAGCTGTCCCCTGAGCTCTCAGAGCTGTCCCCTGTCTCCTGAGCTCAGAGCTGTCCCTGAGCTCTCAGAGCTGTTCCTGAGCTCTGTGCTGTTTCTGAGCTCAGAGCTGTCCCAGTGCCGGTCTCAGGGAAGGCAGTGACAGCAGAGGGGCCCTGGGCCACCCCAAAGGACATGGGGCCATTGTGTCGGTGTCCCCGTGACCCCGCTGGTGCAGGAAAGCGCAAAGCCCCGGGCTGGGATTTGCCGATCTCTGTTGAGATAAGGCCGGGCTGGAGCTGGGGCTGCTCTGGGGACGGGGCTGGCGGTGCCTGCAGCCCCACAGCCCCGGTTTGGGGCGGTGCTGCTCCCCTGGAGCGCATCCCGCTGCATCGGGGGATTTGGGATGCCCGGGGGCTTCTTGTTGGCTCAGCCTTTGGAAACGCAGGGCAGGGAAGCCGCCCCCCAGGCTCAGGGACACTGAGGAGGATGGGCTGGGAAAACAAGGGATGTGCTGTCCCAGGGCAGCTGTGGCTGTTGTGCTGCTCAGCAGCCTCTGCCGCTGCTTTCCCGTGGAAAAAAAAAAAAAAAAAAAAAAAGCCTTTGTTGTTAATGGGAATCAAGGAAAAGCAGCTCAAGGCCGCTGTGATTCCTGCCCTGTGTCTGTGCTCCCCATGTGTTGACAGAGGTTGGCTTTGCCAAGAAGCTGTCCCGGTGAGCCTGTGGGGGCAGGAACTGCTGCTGGCTCGTTCTGGAATTGGCTCCGGCAGTGGGGAAGTCCCAGAGTCCTGGGAAGGAGAACTGGAGCTCCCACAGTTTTTGGAGAGCTTAATCTGCAGCAGCAGAGTCCTGTCCTGTCCTCAGCCCAGTGCCTGTGAAAGCAGGAGTCAGGCTGGGGAATGGGGCCTGGGAACCTCAGAGGGAAAGAAAAAATGACCCATGAGAAAAAGAGGGAATTTCTAGGGATGTGCTGTTACTGCATGGTTGGCATCTGCCACGGTGGGGGTGGCACAGGGGGGGATGGCCATGGGGTGACTGTAGAGGGTGGCACAGGGTGACACAGGGGGACTGCAGAGGGTGGCACAGGGTGACACAGGGGGACTGCAGAGGGTGGCCATGGGTGACTGCAGGAGGTGACACAGGGTGGCCATGGGTGACTGCAGGAGGTGACACAGGGTGGCACAGGGTGACTGCAGGAGGTGACACAGGGTTGCCATGGGTGACTACAGGAGCTGGCACAGGGTGACACAGGGGGTGACTGCAGGAGGTGACACAGGATCCATCCCAAGCTGCTCTGCCAGGCCTGCTCCCCAGGGCTGCCAAGGCTCCTGTGCTCTGCTCCCAGGCTGGAGTTCCCCAGGAGCACAGATCCCACGGCTGCTCCATCCCCTCCTCTTGTGCTGCTCCCCCCTCCCGGAGCTGCAGCAAAGCTCCCAGTGTTTCCTGCAGGAATTGCAGAGCCAATTTACTGCTCCAGCCCTCCTTGGCAGCTGGTGCTCCGAAATCCGAGCCCGTGTCTCACGTGGGGTTTTGTCTTCCCTCTTTTGAAAAGGTTGGATGAAATAATATCCTGTCCTGAGTGAATCGGAGTTCACTGATTCCTGAGACAAGGCAAAAGCGCTGGCAGTGCTCCAACCTCCTCCAGAAAGGTTTTGGGAGCGGATTTTGAGGGAAATGAGAACTGGCTGGACAGGAGGAGCACGGTGCTGGCAGGGGCTGCACCCGCTCAGCCACGGAAATCAATTTGGGATCAGCTTGACAGGAGCAGGGATGCCATCCATCATCTGCTTCCAACAGTGTTGGGCATGGCTAGGAATATTGCCATCTGCTCAAAGCTCTGTGTTTATTTCCCTTCATGAGTTCCTTGGCTTTTCCCCTCTCTCCCCACTGGTATTGGGGACAGATCCTTGGAGCAGGGGACAGGAGGGGTTTCCCAGTGCTGTGGAGGATGAAATTGGGGAGCATGGAGGAATCCTGCCCCTCCAGCTGCCTGGGATTGGGATGATGCATCAGGAAAGGGATTTCTTGGCCATTGATGTGAGCCAGGATTTGGAGGAGCTGCCTGGACCATAGGTCTGGGGTCACCATGGGAAGGAGGAGGAAAAAGGAAAGGAGGAGGATTTTGCCTCCCTATGCTGCTGGTAACTGGAGATGGACATTTAATTTCCTGGACACCTCCCAAAATTTGGGAAAACCTGGCTTGGAAGTATGCAGAGAAGAGGCTGCACCAGGTGGTGTTAGGAGCTTTATGCTGCTTTGGAAATATGATGGGATTACCCATGGCTGGGATGGGATTAATCCACCTTGGCACTTTCAGGTGGGTTTTCCCCTCTCTGTGGTCACCTGATCTTTGGAAACATTGGAAAATGCCTCCAAGATTTGGCTTCTGGGAGAAGCAGGAGGAAAACCTACTGGGCATCTGCTCCTCTGGGTTTTCCAGAGGCTGCAGGAGATTCCCCACCTGGAGTAACCTGCAGCCTCAAACCAGCTCATTTTAGTTTAAAATCTGACAGTCCCTGTGCTCACCACCTCTGTGTTTCTGACCTTTCCATATTCCAAACATTTCTGGTGTCCCAGGGCTGCAGGGCATCTGTGGAGGAGCTGAGTTTCACCAAACCCCAGGAGAAGTGGGCTCTCTGCCTGATTTTCTACTGAAGTAGTTCCTCATTTCCTACACATCATCCTCAGATTGCCCTTCCTCCTGCACCTTGCATGCCCAGAGAATGAAATAAATGAATTAAAGGAGATGTTCACTGCTGCATCTTGCCTAGACAAAAAGAAAGTCCTTACAGACAGCACAAAGGGATTTGGGATTATTTTTTTTTAACATTTTGCTTTTTTCCCCTCATTTTTTCTTTCAGCAATCATCATTTTACCAACTCCTGCATGCGGGCTGGCCGGTGAGTGATGCTTTGGTAACTTTGTTTGCATTTTTCCTTCTTGGCAGCTGAGTTCTCCTTGCTCCAAGCACTTGATGGGTTTTATCAATTTTTATTTCTTTTTATTTTATTTTATTTTTTAATGCAGAGAAAACCTGGAGCTCCCGGGCCTCCAGGACATCCAGGGAAAACAGGAGCACCTGTAAGTACAAAAGCCCTGCTGTCCCTTTGGTGGCCTTGCTGCCACCCTGGCTGCCCTGGGGACACTTTCAGGGTGGATGTCCCCAAGCACTCAGGCTGTGGCTGTAATTAGGGGCTTTGGGATTGGGTTTCAAAGCAGCCTAATGGGTTTCTTGTCTGCTTCCCACTGAGACCCGGGATGTTTGATACCCAACTCCCAGGGTTTTCCTGGCAGCCACAGCTCCTCCATCCCTGCAAGCTGAGCAGGGCTGGCTTGTTTTCCTGGGGAATCAGGTTCCAGCCCTTGTTTTTGGGGAAGGGACCATGTGGATCCCTCCCAGAGGCACAAAAACAAGGCAGGGAAGGGCTGGGGCAGGATTTGTGTGGGGCCAGCCTGTCCTGGGGGATCTCAGCCCCATGGCCACCATCCTGGCATTGCTGGGTGATGCTTCCCCCCTATCTGGCCATATGGCAAAGGAAAGGAAGGCAAAACTCCCTGTCCTGACATCCCATCAGGAACCAAAGCAGTGGAAAAATGGATCTGCTGCTGACTCCAAACCTGCCCTGGGCACAGATCCTGGCACGGTGGGCAGGGTGGGGGTACCAGGGATGGGAATTCTCCCACTCTGCCCTCCCCAAGGCCAGCTCTGGGCATTGCTGCTTGTCCTCCCAGCCTCCACAGGTCCTGGGGCAGGATGAGGGGACACCTTGGGTGACACAAGCCCTGTTTGTGCACAGGGACCCTGCGGAGCACCCGGAGAGCCGGGGGAGAAAGGCCAGAGGGGCTACACGGTGAGTGAGGGCTGTGGGGACACTTTGGAAAGGTGAAATGCACCCTCAGGGCTGCCTGGGACCCTCAGGAACCCTGCTCCTCTCAGACCAGCCCCTGGCTGGGTTGGGGACAGTTTGGGAATGGTGTGCCTGGTTTGGAGGTGATGGGATTGATGCCCTGGTGCCCTCCCAGCCGTGCTGTGCCAGGCAGGGGTGGCTCTGCACAAAGTCACTCCCTCAGCACAGCTCAGCCCCTCTGGGACACTCCAGGTGAGGCTGTCCCAGACAGGTGTCCCAAAGTCCTTCTGTCACCCTCTGAAACCCCCAGCTCTGGGTGGCACAGGTGAGCTGAGCCTGTGCCCCTCCATGGAGTCCCCCATGGGATCCCATCTCCCCTGGGACTGCCCAGCTCAGCCCCTCTGGGGACAAGGAAAGGAGGACAATGTTCTCAAAGGAGAACTCTCACAGCTTTGCTCCATGCTGCTCTGCAACCTGCCTGAGGTCAGGACTGCACTGAGCTCGGGGTGAAGGCAAAGCTTGAGCTGGTGATGGGTCCTGAGATGGATCTGCTCTGACTCCTGCACCTGGAAAGGATCCTGAGATGGATCTGCTCTGACTCCTGCACCTGGAAAGGGTCCTGAGATGGATCTGCTCTGACTCCTGCACCTGGAAAGGACCAGGAGCAGCTCTGAGCAGGAGCTGATGTAGGAGCTTTCACTCAACCTTCCCTCACTGCATGGCTTCTTCCCTGCCCTCATGTTGCTTCCTGCTGTAGAACTCCTGGCTCCAACCATCCCAAGGTTTTGGTGGAGGACCTGGACAGATCCACGTGCCCAACACTTGCAGCCCCTGGATGCACAGAGCTTTTCCCCAGCTCCAGAGCCAGAGGCAGGCAGAGCTCAGAGTTTCATTTACTGCTTTCACAAGGAGGATTTTTAAATCTTGTGTGCTTGGATTTTTCTCCCCAGGGGGAACCAGGGCTGCAGGGCCTGCCAGGACGTGTGGGATACCCTGGCTCCAATGGCTTTCCTGGCTTGGATGGCAAACCTGGGCCCTGGGGGCTGCCAGGGGAGCAGGTGAGCTGTGGGCAGGCAGGGAATGGGCAGGATCAGGGGGAATCTGCAGCTCCAAACCCTGGACAGAAGACAGGGAGCTCCTAAAGCTGTCCTTCCTTCTCTTGCCTCCTTTAGAATATTTCTCCTCAGCCCCAAGGCAGGTGTGGATTAGTGCCTCGAGGTTTAGGTTTCCCAGGAATAAAAGGGTTGTGGGGCATCCCACATGTGCTTTAAGGGGCTGGGATAACCAGAGCTGGCTGTGGTGGGACTGAGTTCCTTGTGGAAAATAACTGCAAATCATGGAATGACTTGGGCTGGAAGGGACCTAAAAATCATCTCATTCCACCTTGTGCCATGGGCAGGGACCCCTTCCACTAGAGCAGGCTGCTCTGAGCCCTCCAGGGCTCAAAATTTGGAGGGTGACCAGGAAATGAGAGTAATTCCAGAATGCCTGGATATTGTCCAATCCAGGAATCTGGTTCCTTGGTCCCTGTCCTTTTCCAGACCCCTGGCAGCAATCCTTGGGGAATACAGACAACACCCCTGGGCTTGGGAGCTTCCTCAGGGGGATTTGGAGGCCAGGGATGGATGGTGCTGGAAAGCTTGGGGCTCTCAGCAGCTGCTGGGGAGGGGGGTGGACACCAGCAGCCCCTCAGTGCCTGCTCTGCTCCTTCCTCCCTCTTCCCAGGGCCTCCAGGGCTTCCAGGGTGACCGAGGGCTGGCTGGGGACAAGGGAGAAGAGGTGAGTGGGCTCTGGCTTGCACAGCCACGGGCAGGAGGAGGTGCCAGCCCCAGCCCCTGCCTGTGCTCCTGGTGCCAAACACCAGCACCTTGCATCCCTGCTTTCACTGCTCCTGCACCTCCTCCCCAGGCTCAGCCAGGCCTTTGTCAGCCAGGATGGAAAACATCCATTAAAAAGTGAATGCTGGTGGTTTGTCACCCTTTAATTTTTAAATTTCCCCATCACTTAGTCCTATAAAGGCCAAAATGTTTGGAGCTGCCCAGGAGATTTTTGGGCTTCTCCAAGGTCTGATCATCCTGGCAGCTTTGAGACTTGATTTGTTCTATTTGAAGCAGCAGTCCCAGGTGGATTATCAGATACGTGTCCTGTGCTCTGCCACCCTCTGTGCCAGCCCTGTGCCACTGCTGTGGGTGACACGGTGCCACAGGAGCTGCAGGGAGGTGACACCAGGCTGGGTGCCCCATTCAGCACAGCCTTGAGGGTTCCACCCTCCTGTCCCACCCTGGATGTGTCCCTTGAGGCACAGTGGCCACAGTTGCACTCCTGGTGGCCCAGCTGGGGCTTGTCCTTGTTCCCATTTCATCCTTGTTCCATTTCAGGGTTTCCTGGGAGACCCTGGACCAGCTGGGGACAAAGGAGAGAAGGGAGTGAAGGTGAGGGTGTCTGTCCCTGCTCCCCAGGGTGGGCAGGGGTCTGTCCTTCCCTGCCACAGCCCCCCAGCCCCAGGTGCTGCTCTCCTCCATCTCTCAGGCTGCTCTTGGCTTTTCCAGGGGGTGAAGGGAGAGAATGGGCTGCCAGGTCCTGCAGGGCTCCAGGTGAGTTACCTGGGGCTGGGGGTGTCCCACACCCGTCCTGCCCTGTCCCCTGTCCCTCTCTGTGGTGTCCCCAAGCTCCAGCCTGGGCTCTCCTGGCTTTGCAAAGCCCTTGTTGTTAGGGCAGCCACAACACACAGAGTGACACAGTAAAGTCTTCAGAATGCTCTTTATTCTGGCCCCATGCTGTCTTATATACAGTTCTTACAAATCTCATGGGCTACTTTAATTGGTTTATAGCTTTCTTGCTAATTATTCTATTGGTTAGCAAAAGGCATTCTACTTGTCCATCAAATCTCTCTATTCTTGGATTGTTTACATATTTTCTTTACTGATTCTCGTGGGACAAATCCCTTGTTGTTACAGGTGCAGTTGTTTTTCACTCTCAGAATAGATTGCTGTGTTAAAGGAACTTCTCATTCTCAAAACAGCTTCATATGGGAACTTGCAAATTGCTTGTTAGCTGCACTTATGAGAAATGCCAGGCCAGCAATGGCTCTGTCCACCAGCCCTGGTGCTCTCTGTGTCCCTGCCCCTCCTGTGAGGGAGGGGACAATGGCAGTGCCACCTCAGGGTGCTGAGCCCTCATTCCTGGCTTCTCTCCCAGGGCATGGCAGGGCTGAAGGGTGTCATGGGCTTCCAGGGCCCTGCAGGGCCAGAGGTGAGTGCATTTACCTTCCCTGTGCCCCCTGCCCTCCCCAGAGGGGTGCAGGAGCCGGGGATTCCCACTGGGAAGAGGGGACTGAGCAGGGATTGGCATCCAGGCACGTGGGGGCCTTGCCTCCAGCATTTCCCATCCCTGTTCTGGCTGGGAATGAGGAGAAATGAGAAGAAATGAGGAGAAATGAGGAGAAATGAAGAGAAATTAAGAGAAATGAGCTTTTCCAGAGCACTTTGGGATTTATTTTAGGTGGCCACCTCCAGCTGAGATGAATCCCAGGCTGGCAGTACCTGGTTTTCCCAGGCTGCTCTCAGCATATGGATAGCTCAGTGCTCCCACACAACTGGGAGATATCCTGTCCAGGAAAGGGCTGGAGAAGGATTTGAAAGGAAAATTGAGGTGTTTTGGTGGTGAGTGGATGCATTCTCCCACATGAGAGGGAGCTGGGGTTGGTCAGCAAATGTCCGAGAGGGCATCAAGCAGCTGATGTGAGGAAATGTGAAAAATGATGTGAAGGAAAAGGGGAATTTGGGATGAAGGAGAGAATCAAAGCAAAAAATGGCTTTTTTTTTTTTTTTCTTTTTCCCTCCTGCTGCAGGGAGAAGGAGGCTCAGTGGGTCCCCCAGGCCCTGCTGGTCCCATGGTGAGTCTCAGGGGTTTGATACAGAGGGAAGCTCAGGCAGCAGAGCTCATCCCTTCTAACTTACACCTAAAAATGCTGCATTTGGTTCAAATCATCCCTGGGAGCGGGGTGGGGAAGGATTGCAAAAGGACCAGTGGTGTTAAAGCTCAGCAGCAAAGCTCTCCAGCATGCCCACAGCCCGGGGATGCTCAGGAATGCTCAGGAATGCCTGTGCTCCTCCCCGGGGGCTGAGCAGGGTCTGGCCTTGCAGGGAGAGCCGGGCCAGGCGGGACCCGTGGGATGCCCCGGCATCAATGGATCCCAGGTGGGTGCGTGCCCTCCCCAGCCTTTGTTATTCGGGATTTCGCCTGGATGCGCTCACACCGCCCCGCCCCGCTCTCTCCGCAGGGGGAATTGGGTCCTCCCGGCCTGCCCGGGCCCCGCGGCCCCAGGGTAGGTGATCCCGGGATGGGGTGTGCTGGGATGTGGGGTGTCCTGGGATGGGATGATCCCTGGGATGGGATGTCCTGGGATGAGGTGTGCCGGGATGGGGTGTGCTGGGATGGGGTGTGCTGGGATGGGGCGATCCCTGGGATGGGGCGATCCCTGGGATGGGGCGATCCCTGGGATGGGGTGTGCTGGGATGTGGGATGTCCTGGGATGAGATGATCCCTGGGATGGGATGTCCTGGGATGGGGTGTCCTGGGGTGGGATGATCCCTGGGATGAGATGATCCCTGGGATGGGATGTCCTGGGATGGGGTGTCCTGGGGTGGGATGATCCCTGGGATGAGATGATCCCTGGGATGTGGGGTGTCCAAGTCTCTCCAGCCCAGAGTGCTCTCCTCCATCTGGGATGTGATCCCAACCCATCCCAACGCTGCAGGGGCTGGGAATCCTTTCTGCACCCCTTAGCGTGCCATAAACTGGGAGCTCCTGAGCTCCTCAGCACTGGGGGCTCCCAGGAGAGGGAATTGTGTGTCCTGCAGGGATTTGATGCTCATGGCAGCTCCTGTCCCTCCCCTGCAGGGACCCCAGGGCTTGCAGGGCAGGCGTGGCCCCCCCGGCCCCAGGGGCTCCCAGGTGAGTGCTGCTGTCCTGGGATGGGTTCTCTTCCAGGAACTGCTGGGATTTGTCCCCTCTGGGTTTCTTTTCTCCTTTTGTAAGAGTCTGGAATGAATGCTCAGGTGATGTTTTGTGTTTTGACTCAGATGTTTATTAATTCCTATCTATGTTACAGTCTCAAGCTGGGAGCTCTAGATAGCAAAGTAGAAAATGGCTCAGTCTCTAACTCTTTCCAAAGTCTTTTAAGCACAAATTGTCCAATTATGAAATGACACCTAAATTATTTTTACTTTTAACCCAATAACCAACCACCCATGGCCTGCAATACAGATTTTTCTATGTAATTACAAAATACCACCCAAACCATGAAGAAGAAGGTGAAAAAGAAGGACTGGCCTATGACCTAAAACCTCCATCTTGATTTGTATATATTACTATATTCTAAAACCTTTAACTCTTAAGTTTTCCACCCTTTTACACACTTCTATTCAAACCACACACCCACAGTCCCAGTGCTATCACTCAATTTTGGAAGCCTTTTCCAGGGCCTCAGTTTGCCTGGGGGTCAGTGCCTGTCAGCACAGAAAATCTGAAATTCCCAGTGCCCAGGGTTCCAACAGTCCCTTGTGTACTTTGGAAGTGGATGCAAAATCCTTGGCCTTGGGGGTCCTTGTGGCCCCCCAGGAGTTGGTGGGAGGGAAGGGCTGTGTCCCCTGCTGCCCTGCTGGGGACATTGTCACATTGTCACATTGTCACACTGTCACACTGTCACATTGTCACACTGTCACACTGTCACACTGTCCCTGAGTGTGAGGCAGCTCCTGGGCAGGTTCTGTGGGCTGGGGTCTCACCCCCAGAGCAGGACAGGGAGCCATATCCCCCTTCTTCTCAGCACCTGCCTGCCTTTGCTTTTCCCAGGGGCCAGCAGGGCTGGAGGGATCCACTGGTCCCAAAGGAGACACAGTAAGAGAGTTTTTCTGGACCTTGGTGGGGATGAACGCCAGGTTGGAAGGATTTCCCTTCAGGGACTGGAATATGGGGTTGAGGGGGTTCCTGTTCCTGTTTTTGGACGGGAGAGGGGGCAGCACTTCCAGCTGACCTCCCAAATTCCACCTGGAGGTCCCTGGTCACCCTGGGGAGGGGACATGGAGGGGCTGGGTGCTCTGATGAGAGCCCCCTTCAGTCTGGGCAGGGACAGGAGCCAGGGAAGGGCTGGAGCTGGGCCAGGGCAGGCTCAGGCTGGAGCTCAGGGCAAGGTTCTTCCCCCAGAGGTGCTGGCACTGCCCAGGCTCCCCAGGGAATGGGCACAGCCCCGAGGCTGCCAGAGCTCCAGGAGCCTTTGGACAGCGCTGCCAGGGATGCCCAGGCTGGGATTGTTGGGGCTCTGGGCAGGGACAGGGGCTGGGCTGGGTGATCCTGGTGGGTCCCTCCAGCCTAGGACAGGGTCTGTGATCCCAGGATTCTCTTTCAGGGAACAGATGGTGCCCCTGGGGTGAGGGGACAGCTGGGACAGGAGGGCCCTGGGGTAAGTGCATGGCAAGGGGGTCTCATCCTCCCCCCACAGCCCCACAAAATCCTGCAGGGAATGTTTCCCCCAGTTTCCCACAGGGCTGGAGACGCCAGCCACATCCCTGTGGCTGCACTCATCATCCCCACAGCTCCTCTGACCCTCCTGCTCTCAGGCACCTCAATTTTTCCTCTTTCCCTGTGGATTTCTCACCAGAGATGGCCCAGCCCTGCTGATCCCTTCCCCAGGCAGCCTTTCCCAAGGGGTTTGGGTGCCCAGCTGCCCTTTCCAAAGGCTTGGGACACCCTGACCTTCCTCCTGCCTGGCCCAGATGTCCCTTTCCATGTCCTGGGACCCGAACTCATGGAGCTGAGAACTGGGGCTTGGAATGGGATGAGGGGTGCAGGATGGGATGTGGGGGGTGCATTTTGGAATTGAACAAGGACCTCATCCTCATCCAAGCTGCCTTGGGAGGGTTTGTGCATCTTCTGGTCCTTTTTGGGGGAACAAATCCCACTGGGCCATTGCAGCAGCAACTCTGCAGAGCCAAACTGGTGCCTCCCACTTGCCATCCCAAATCACATCCCAATCCCATCCCTGTGCTGTGGGAGGGTTGTCACCTCCAGGAGCACAAGCAATACTTCCCTTCATGTTTTTCTTTTTTAACTTGCATTGTCTCTCTCTGAAGGGTTTTCTTGGCCTGCCAGGTCCCAAAGGCCCCCAAGGAGAGCGGGTGAGTGATGACATCCATGGGATCCCTGCTTTGGAAGCAGGAGAGCCCTGGCAGAGCAGCCCAAAGCTGCAGCTCCCAGTTCTTTACCTGTGCTTACACTTGGTGTTTGAATAGGTGGCAGCTGGAGCTGTTTGGGGAGGCAGAGCTGGATTTGGGCTCTTTGTGCTGTAATAAGAGGAGCTTTCAGACTTGGGAGTGTCCTAAGGGATCAGGTGCCGTTGGGAGGCTCAGGGAAGTGGGAATGCTTTGGCCTGAGATAAGGGACACAGCAGTGACAATAAGACACTGGTCATTGTTTTGGTGGTGCCAGAGATGCCACCACCAGCTGGCACTGGCACGGGGTGCTGGGGTTGGTTTGGGGGGGATTGAACCCAAAAACCCTGGAGCCTCCCCCCCTGAAGGAGCAGATCCAGCAGGTCCCTGCTCCCAGCTCAGAAAGGCCCATCCAGAGGAAAGCCCTGACTGGAACAGGGCAAAATTCCCTTTATTTGGTGCCAGGATCCGAGCACAGCTTGCACCAGGGGTTTCCCAGTGTAACCTCCACTGCTCTTGCAGGGCTGTCGAGGTCCAGATGGAGCCAAGGGAGATTTGGGAGCCAAAGGAAGCAAGGTACCAATTCCCAAGCCTGTGGTGCCTCCTCTGTTGTGGGTGAGGCTGCCCCAGGACCCTGGGCCCTGCTGGGATTTGGGATTTGGGACATCCAGGCAGCTCATTTTGTGCTGATCCCACCACCTGAGCCATCCCTCACTGCCCCATCTCGCTTTTAAAAAAATGCATTTCCCCATTTCTGGTGCCCCAGGGATGCTGGGGGAGGGAGGAGGGTTTGGGATGCTCACCCCTGGCAGTGCTGGCTCCTCCAGGGAAATTCCTGCCCGGAGATCAGGGAATTGCCATCCCTGCTTTGTGACATTCTGTTCTATTCCTCCGAGGGCCCCCGAGGAGCAGCAGGAGCAGAAGGTCCTGCAGGAGCCCGGGGCCAGGGGGGCCCGCAGGGATTTCCCGGACCCCGAGGGGCAGAGGGGCAGCGGGGCCCGGAGGTGAGGTCTGTAGAAATGTGATGGCCAGGGTGGAGAGAATTCCTGATCCAGGGCAGCTCTGGACCATGCACTTTATTCCATGGGCTGTGGGGGCCAGAGCTTTGCTCAAGCTGCCAGCCACAGCTTGGAGCGTGCCCGAAAGAGAAGGAATTCCCTGTTACGTTTTATCTTCTTCTGTGTTGAATATTCTAATTTACAGTAACCAACCCGTACTGAACACAAATCCTACAGAATTTACATACAGCCTATAAGAGCTACTACATTACCATACCGTGCTACATTCTAAACCCCTAAGCTAATTTCTAAACCCTTTTCCTGCCACCTTGCAAGTTCCCTCCCCCTTGGTATCCCTTTGTCTGCTAGGGGATTGCTCAGTCCCAGGAATCTCGCCTTCAATTTACTTAATCTTTGTCTTACTGTCACACAGTAACTTGGCTTCTTACATCCCAAAGCTGGCTTGCATCCCTATTTCGCTTATAGGTTGTATATTCTTAAAATCCTCTGCCAAGCAATCCTATCTGTAAAGCTTTCCTGCTTCATCTTTCTGAACAAGTGTCACTGCAGGGAACAATGTCACTGCAGGGGACAGCCCTGAGGGGCAGGCACTGCTGATTTATGGGATCTCTCCTAAGGGATCCCTTTAACAGGGGAGCTCGACCCAGAGCCCCCAGCCTTGGGCAGCCTCAGCCCCAGCACCCAAACCGCGCTCTGCTCTGCCTGCTCCACGCCCCTTCAGCCCAAATTTGGCTGCTGGGTTCGCTGATGCCAGAGCAGCCCCAGGCAGAGAATTCCCAGCCCTCCCCAGCTGCCTCAGCCCCACAGCTCGGCAGGATCCCGCTGAGTCCCTGGGTCAGCTCCTTTGCAGCTTTTGGGAGCAGAGGATTCGTGGATTGCTCATTTTGTGCCCCTCTCTGACTCCTGCCAGGCTCTCTGCTCCTGGAGCCGTGCTGGCAGCCCCGAAAGGCTTTGGGAATGCTTTTTCCTGCAGTGCATGCCCTGGGTGACTGAACCCACCTCCAGATCCCTGTTTGGGCTGGGAACTGAGGCCAGGCTGGCTGCTGATTTCCCAGCTTCTAAGGAAAAGGAGGATTATTTTCCCACCCACCTTTCCAGTCTGCAGGGGATGCCCTCCCACTCCCAAGGCTTTTGGGATTCATTCCTGGATCTGCTCTTTCACTCTTCAGGATGATAACAACTCCTCCCACCTCTCCAGGAGCTGGGGATGCTGCAGGAGTCATCTCCTGCCTTGTCCACCCTCCCAGGCACTGGCACAGGGGCTGGAGCAGGCAGCAGCCTTGGCACAGCAGTCCTTGGAATTGCCTGGGATTTGTCCACCAGGAAGCAAAAATATCCAACTGTGTTGCTTTGGGCCACACCAAACTGTTGAGATTTTTCTTTCTGCCTGTTGTTTTATCCCTGGGGAATGGGGGAAGTCCCCATTCCCACCAAAGCTCAACTGGTGACATTTATTTATGTCACCTCTGGTCACACTCGCAGTTTTTCCCTACACCAGCAGCAGGCTGGTGATTCCCTGGGATCAGAGGCTGTGTTTTCCCTGGATGATCCCTCCCCTCTCTCCTGGCAGGGAGAAGAAGGTCAGATTGGCCCTGCAGGGCTGAACAGCAGCGAGGGACCCAAGGTCAGCACAGAATTTGCTGCTTTCCCACGGGCTGCCCAATTCCTGGCATGGAAAACAGGGATGTGCCCACCCTGCCAGGCTTCCAGCACCCAGGGACACCATCCTAGGGAGGGTCTGCAGCCCTCCCTGTGCATGGCATCCCCTTGACCTGCCCCTACAGGTTTGCCATGTCTGTGCTTTCCTTTGTGTGAATTTTAGGGATGCCAAGGACCTGATGGCCCCAAGGGAACCCCAGGACCACGGGGAGCCCGGGTAACTGATGGGGTGCTGGAATTTGGGGCTGGATCTTGGAGCATCTTTGGCTGTGGGGGATTGAACCAACCCTGGATTGAAACATCCCTTGCTTGGCTTGGGATGTGCTGGGGCACAGCACATCCTTCAGGCACAAGGATTTTCCTCCACATCTGCAGCTTTACTGCTGGCAGATGGATGGGTTTGTGATTCCTGCTGTTTTCCAGGGCCGTGTGGGGCAGCGTGGGCTGGTTGGAGTCCCTGGACTGCCTGTAAGTAAAGGATATCCCCCCACATCCCTGTGCTGCCATGTGGAGCTGTCAGCTCTGGGAGCAGCATCCTGGGATGTGGCCAGACCAGAGGGTTGGGAATTTGCACAGGAAAAGCTGGGGATGAGCAGCTCACGTTGCATTTTGACAAAACACCTGCCTGACACCACAACTTATTCTGGAACACTGAGCACAGAAAATTCCAGGAAAGAACTTTATAAGGAAGCTCTGTTATCCAGAGCTGTGGAGGGTGAAGGAGCCAGGAATAAACAGCTGGGGCAGGAGGAGGGAAAGCCCAGCTGAGGTGTTCCTGGTGGGAATGGCTCCCCTCCCACATGGAGGTCATTCCCATCCCAAGGTGGAGCTGCAGGAACTGCGTGGGATGAGCTGTGCACTGAGGAATCCACAGCTCCACACCTGCCAGGCAGTGCCACTGCTGTGTCCCACACTGTCACCCTGCAGGGAGGCCCTGGGGCTGGAGGAGCCCTTGGTGGGGCTCCCATGAGACAAAATTCCCTTTGCAGGGCTCACGGGGCGTGCCGGGAGCGGAGGGCGCAGAAGGAAAGCCTGGTACACAGGTTCCCATCCTACATCTGTACTTGGCTGGGATGGGCTGGGATGGGGCCAGCTGAGCCATGGGACCCTTCCCAACCTCCCATCCCATGGCTGTGTGGGACAACACCTTGATACAATCCATGGGGACCCTTCCCAACCTCCCATCCCATGGCTGTGTGGGACAACACCTTGATACCATCCATGGGGACACTTCCCAACCTCCCATCCCTTGGCTGTGTGGGACAAGACCTTGATGCCATGGACTTTGCCATGATGGTGGCTGGGAGAGGCTGTTCTGCCTCCTCATCCTCATCCTCATCCTCATCCTGCAGGGTCAGCCAGGGATCGTGGGCAGCCCAGGCAGGAGGGGACCTCTGGTGAGTAGAGCTGGTTCCTGCCCTTCCATCCCTCTGCTCAGCTTTATCCCTTTGGGAATGTGCCTCCAAAGTGTGTCCATGAGATGGGGTGGAGCAGGAGCAGCCAGAGGGGCTCCTGTGGGAATCCTGCTGAGGGGAGAAGGATGGGGAACAGGGCAGTGGGATTTCCCACTGAACAGATCCAGCAGCAAGACCATGGCTGGCAGTAGGTTTTCCCTTCTGCAGGATTTCATATATTTATCTTCACTCAGAAATTTTAAAAAAATAATTAAAATAAATCTGATGCTTCTCTCAAAAGAGAAGATGAAAACTGGGTCAGAGACACAGCTGAGTGCTGCCAGCATCACACAGTGTCTGGGGGCATGGGTGGGTGCTGGGTCTGTCCACACACAGCTGTAGTGATTCCATGAGGAATCCAGGAGCTGGATTTTAAGGAAAAGCCTCAGTGCTGCCTTTCCCAGGCTGGGCCCTTCACATTTGTGCTTTGGGTGGGGCTCAGACCCAGGCCTGAGTCTCTCATCCTCTTCTCCCTCCTTCCCTCCATGGCTTCTCTGCTGCCCTTTCCTCCAGGGATCTGCTGGTTTGCCAGGGGGCCGTGGGCACACTGGAACTCCTGGATCCATAGTAAGGAAAATAAAATGTTCTACATGAAATGTGTGTTTTTCTAGGTGGGATGTCAGGGGGGCTGGTGCTGCTGGTGGGAAATGTGGGACTTTCCTTGGGAATCGGGGCATCTGTAGGATCTGATCTTACCTGGTTGATAAAAGACATTAAAAATCCTCAGTGGTGGAGACAACTGGGGCTAGGGAAGAGCAGAACCATTCCCCCAAGGAATCAGCCTGCCCCAGGAACTGTGCAGCCTCTCTGAGCATAGTAGGGTGTCCGTGGGGAATGGCAGCTCATGGAAACCCTCCATGGCTGAGCAGGAGCTGGCTCAGGGTCCTGGAAGGAGATCCCAGTGGCAGAGGGTGGCACAGACTCAGGGAAAGGGTGCTGGGCACTTCCCAGGGAATGGGCACAGCCCCGAGGCTGCCAGAGCTCCAGGAGCCTTTGGACAGCGCTGCCAGGGATGCCCAGGCTGGGATTGTTGGGGGTCTGGGCAGGGACAGGGGCTGGGCTGGGTGATCCTGGTGGGTCCCTTCCAGCTCAGTGATCTGGGATGGAGACCTGGAACAGCTCCTCCCTGAGAGCCTGCACTCAGCTGGGCTTGGTGATGATGTTGGGAGCAAGGATTGTCACTTCCCTGGTGACAGTCCTGCCAGCCATGGGGTCAGTGTGCAGGAGCCACCAGGAGCAGCCACAGTGGCCGAGTTTGTCCCCTGTGACCCTGCTGGCCCCAGGTGACCCCTGACCATGAGCTCAGGGCCAGCAGTGGGGATTGGCAGGGCTCCTCTCAGCCCTTGGTGACACCTCCTCCCCAAATTATCCCAAAGGGCTCTCCAGGAAAGCCTGGACCTGATGGAGACCTGGGTTCCTTGGGCCCAAAGGTGAGAGCTGGGGTTTGGGGTTAGGGGTGATGGTGATGAGCAGCCCCCAGAGGCTCTGGGCTGCCCAGGGAGGCCTGGGGGGATCCCATGGATCAGCCCAAGGCTCCTCAGATCCCATGGGATCACTGAGGAGGGGAGGGTGCCTGACTGCATCCCAGGAGTGGGGATTTGCTGATTCCCCTGTTTTGCCTGGCAGGGGCTGCCCGGGAAGCCTGGCTTGGAAGGGCCACAAGGACCTGTGGGCTCCTATGTAAGTGATGGGGCTGCCCAGCAGCATCCAGCTCATCCTCCCAGGGCTCCTGCCTTTCCCTCAGCCACCTCCTCCCAAAAACACAGAGGTGCCAGGCAGCCCTAGCTGCCTCCTGACCCTGAGCTCTTCCCAGGGCTATCCAGGACCTGCTGGAGACCGTGGGAGGTTGGGACGCAGGGGAGACAAGGTAGGGATGGGACACCCACTCCAGCACTGGAAGCATTTTTGGGATGAGGTTTGAGCCCAGTGGATGGGTTTGGATATGCCTACAGTCTCTATCAGCCACACTGGGAGGAGAGCAGCTGGATCTGTGGCACTCCAGCATCTCCTCTGCCCCAGCACCTCTGGATTGTTCTAAGAGCTGGGTTTTGTTTGTTTTGTTGTGCTTTTTAAAGAGGTTTTTTACTTTAAAACACATGGATGAAAGGAAATATTTCCTGCCTCCTAACAGGGAGAAAGAGGAGCTCAAGGTCCACCAGGATTTCCAGGAAAAGCTGGTCCAAAGGTAAGATCTGTTTGCTGCTGCTCTGGGCAGCTCCAGCCCCCTGGAAAGCACCAAGCAAGTTCTCCCTGCTGGGCTGGGAATGGGCAAAATGGGAAACCTTTGCCATGGGGAACTTTTGCCAGTCTTAAATTGGGAGGGGGCTCAGCCAGGGCTGTGTCACTGATGATGCTCTTGTCCCCCAGGCCCTGCCAGGTCCCCCAGGTCCTCGTGGTGCTCCTGGCTCCCAGGTAGGGCTCTCCCTGCTCCCAGTGCTGCCTGCAGCATGGATCCCTCTGTGTGACCTGCAGTACATCCCCTGTGCTGCCTGCAGCATGGATCCATCCCAAACCCCTTTCTGGGAGCAGGCAGGACCCCCAGAGTTCTGTTCTGCTGCAGCACAGACACTGCTGAGATGGTCCCAAGGCACGGGGATTCCTCTGAGCACAGCCTCACCCTGATCCCAGCTCCCTGGCCCCCATTCCATGGACACACTGCTGAACATCCTTCTTTCCCCAGGGCAGAACAGGTGACCCAGGTCCTCGGGGGCTCCCAGGGCTGCCTGTAAGTGCAGAGCTGCACCTTGCTGGGCTGGGCTGATGTCCCACAGGGTGTCAGGTTCACCCCAAACACTGTGTGTGGGTGGGGACAGCAATGTCACTGCTGTGGGGACAGCAATGTCACTGCTGTGGGGACAGCAGTGTCCTACACCTGCAGGGATGGAGCCTGGAGCAGGTGGCACCTTTGCACCCCGATCAGCCATGGGGCTTTCCCTGCCTTAGCCCTCCCAGAGCTGTGTTTTGGGGGGCCTGAGGGGCTTTTTGGCCTTGCAGGGTGTTCCTGGCACAAGAGGGCTGGATGGCATTCCTGGGAAGCCTGGCTTGGCTGGAGAAAGAGGAGCTCCTGGAGCAGCTGGTGCTGCTGGCCCTGCTGGGTACCCAGTGAGTGCTTCTGGGGATTAAGGATTTTGCTGGGGATTAAGGATTTTGCTGCAGGAGCACCTTTGGGGAGCTCTCTGAAGCACCTGCAGGGAGGGAAGGAAAAGGGAGGCTGTTGCAGGGGGCTGGAGGAGCTGGAGCATGGATCCTGTTCCCGTGGCCATGTGTGGTGTGTCAGGATATCCCAGACCCCACTCAGGAGCTGGAAAATCCCCTGAGTTGGGGCCAAGCCTCTCTGCTGATGTGGGGTGTTTGTTCTCAGGGCCGGGAAGGTCCAAATGGACGTGAAGGGCCTGCAGGGATGAGAGGAGAGAAGGTGAGGACAGAGGAGAGGATTTGGTTTCTCTGGGAGCTGCCCAGAGCCTCACTGACCTCCCCAGGGCTGTGGGGGCCAGCACTGCTCCCAGCTGGGCCCCATCCCTGTGGAGTGGGGATTTACATCTCGGGGAGCTGCAGAGACACAGAACCACCGTGGTGCTTGTCCTGATTTTGTGTCCTGTGCAGGGTGAGGTGGGAGATCCCGGGGCAGCCGGAGTCCGTGGGCTGGATGGGGAGCAGGTACAGCAGCTGGAGCTGTGTCCCCACCCTGATGGGGCTGCTCCAGCCTCCCCCTCCTCACTTCCCTGCTCCAAGGATGGGGAAGGATGGGAGGAGGCTGCTGATCCTCAAAAAAGCCAGCAGGTTAAAGCTGGGTCAACGAGCTGTGCTAGGGCTGGGCTTTTCTTTCCTCTGCAGGGACCACCAGGACCACCAGGAGCAGAGGGTCAGCCAGGGCCCAAGGGTGAGCAGGTGGGTGCTGGGGGTGGTGCTGGGCTCACCCCACTCCTGCAGGGTCACACAGGCACCTGAATCCATGGCAGGGGTTTGAAATCCCCAGCACCTTCCTGACATTGCTGGGCATGGCAGGAGGGACCCATAAAAAAACTGGGTTTTTCCCAGTATGGGAAATGATGGAGGGCAGAGCCAGGCTCAGCTGGAAAAGGCAGCCAGGAGTCATCCTGTTCATCTTCATCCTGTCCAGGGAGAGGCAGGAACACGTGGAGCTCCAGGCATCAGAGGGAGCCCTGGGGAGCCAGGGGACAAGGGGACAGAGGGGCCACCAGGACGGCCTGGGAAGCAAGGGAAGGAGGTAGGTGTGGGATTGACCCCACAGGGAATGGGAATGGGAAAGCTGCTGCCTCTGGACCCTGCCCAGGCCATGGCTTTGCCCCACAGAGCCTGGGATGCTCCCATGGGACCGGGGGTTGATGCTTTGGGGTCTGTGCTGGGCAAGGTGTGCTCAGCCTTTTGTCCCCACTCACGTTTGGGGTAGGGGGGTCACAGCTGGGGTGATCTCACAGGAGGTGAGGCTGTGCCTCGCCCAGCATCAAAATCCCAGCCAGGGGAGGGTGGAAAAGCCCATGGAAATCAAAGCCCTGCTTTTAACCCCCCCTGGGATGGGGCTGGGGAGCAGCTGCTGTGTCTGATGCTGGCAATTCCCGGGCAGGGTGACAGTGGTGACACCGGAGACCCTGGTGAGCCAGGACTGCAGGGACGGAAGGTGAGGGCTGTCACTAACTCTGTCCCTCTTTCCAGCACCTGGGGAACAGCCCTGGCCTGCTCAACCTCTGCTGTCCATGGTGGGGACAGAGCAGGACAGGGGTGTCCCCATGGCTGAGGAGCACCCCAGGGTGACCTCACCTCCTGCCAGAGGGTGACACAGCTCAGCTCTGAGCAGAAGCTCATTTATTGCTGTTCCTTTTTCCTCTTTGTGGTAACACTCATCTCCATCCCTGAACAGGGCAATGCTGGCCCCAGGGGCCTTCCTGGAATTCCTGGTCCAGGAGCTGCCACGGGGAAAATTGGAGGGAAAGGCCAGAAGGGAGAGAAGGGCCGAGAAGGTTTGCTGGCAAGTACAGCTGGGGCTGGGCTGCCTCACCCTCCTGTGTCCCCAAAGGCTGGGTGAGGGGTGCCAAGGGGGGACTCACCCCTGGTGGGACACCTTGGGCTCTGGGAGCTGCAGAAAATCCCAGGAATTGTCAAATCTCCATAATTAGGGAGTTTCATATCTCACAGGCATCACACCAAAACTAGGTCTTGTTGGCACAAAAGGGTGGTTTGGGTTTGTGGGGCAGTTTGGGGTAATGCTGCCTCCAGCCAAATTCCAGCCCCTGCCAGGCTGGGAACACGTGTCCCTCTGTGTGCCAGGGCCAGGGCGGTGTCACCGGAGCTGCAGGAGCTGCTGGAGCCAGAGGATGGTTTGTAAGTCAGAACATGTCCCCTCTCCCCTTTCAACCTGTCCCTGACCTGGTCTGGGGGATGTCTGTGTGACTGGGAGCACTGGCAGAGCCCATCCCTGTCCCAGAGCTGGCAGGGGACATTTGTGTGACTGGGGCAGGTCTGGTGAGGGGACATTTGTGTGACTGGGAGCACTGGGCAGGACCCATCCCTCTCCCAGAGCTGGTGAGGGGACATTTGTGTCACTGGGAGCACTGGGCAGGGCTCATCTCTGTCACAGATCTGGTAATGGGACATTTGTGTCACTGGGAGCACTGGGCAGGGTCTGTCTCTGTCCCAGAGCTGGTGAGGGGACATTTGTGTGACTGGGAGCACTGGGCAGGGCTGTCTCTGTCCCAGAGCTGGTGAGGGGACATTTGTGTGACTGGGAGCACTGGGCAGGGCTGTCTCTGTCCCAGACTGGCAGGGGACATTTGTGTGACTGGGGCAGGTCTGGTGAGGGGACATTTGTGTCACTGGGAGCACTGGGCAGGGTCTGTCTCTGTCCCAGAGCTGGTGAAGTGACATTTGTGTGACTGGGGCAGGGCTGTGACCCTGTTTCCTCTGTTGTGCCCTGCACAGGGGGGGACAGGACTCCGAGGTCCTCCTGGGCTCGACGGTGCTGAGGGACAGAAGGTAGGAGGGATGATGGCTCCAGCCCTCACCTCTGGGTGAAACTCCTCTGCTGGCCTCTGCCCAAGCTTTCCCAGTGGGAATGTGCTGGGAATGGCTGCGTGGATGTCCTGGGCAGGCTGGTGACAGGGACACCTGCCATGGGACACCCCTTGCCTTGTTGCTGAGATCCAAAGCCAGCAAGGCAGGAAGGGTTTTTTCCATGGACAGAGGTGTTTCCCCTCCTTTCCCAGGGAGATCCAGGGCCACGAGGTGTGGATGGACCTGCTGGGGCTGCAGGATTCGAGGTACTGATGTCTGGAATGTGGCTGAGCTGGGAATTGCCAAAGGCTTCCCTAGCTCTTCCCAATTTCCAGTAAAAATAAAGGATTTATTGCCCCTTCACTGGCCATGTCAGGAGGCTCAGGAGTGAGGGGGGCGTTTAACACCTCAGCACTGACTCCCTAAAACCCCAAACTCCCAGTACCTAAGCCCCTCAAATCAGACCCTTTCCAGCACCCAGTGGTGCCTCTTGGAAAACCTGTTCCTGCTGCTGAATCCTGTTCACTCCCACGTGGTTCCCAGTGCTGTCTTGGCCAGCTGAGCGTGGGATGTGGGACAGGATGCTCTAAATCCCCACAGAGGTGAAGGACACGGTGGTGAGGGGATTTTCCTGAACCCCCAATGTTCCCACAGGGACTGACTGGAGATGATGGAGCGAAGGGAGATGGTGGCAAGCCCGGCCCAGTGGTGAGTACCAGCTCTGCCCCAAAAAAATTCCCCTGGGAAAGAGATTTGGTGGCATTTAGGGATGTGTCACACCCTGGGGGTGGCTGCAAAATGAGTTCTGCCAACCTGGCCATGGCTCCCAGCTCCTGCCCTGGGACTGAGTCACTGCTTCCTTGGATTTCCCACAGCAAAAGCTCCCTAAAGGAATTTTAATAGAGCTGTTAAAAGCTGTGCCAAAGTGCCAGGGCTGTTGCACAGGTAACACTCAGCTGCTGGAATCTGCCTGAGGCACCTCCAGGGCTCTGGATTTCCCCCTCCTTGGAGCAGACCCAGAACTGTCCCTGTGGCTCTGGGAGCTGCCCAGTGCCTGGAACACTTGAGGTGCCCCAGGATGAGATTATGGTCATGACAGAGAGCCACAGACGTGCTGTGGATGCCCTGAGCTCAGCTGCAGGATAAATCCCACGTGCACCCCAGTTTTCCCACGTTGCAGAGCTGCTCTGCCTGGGCAAGACGTGCCCTTACAGAATCCCAGAATCCCAGACTACTTTGGGTTGGAAGGGACCTCAAACCTTATTGGATTCCATCCCCTGCCATGGGCAGGGACATTTCTCACAGACCAGGTTGCTCCCAGCCTTTAGTTTGGGCAATTTGCTGGGAGAGATCAGGCTGTGGAATGAACTCCAGGGGGATTTGCTGTGGAATAAACTCCAGGGGGGTTTGCTGTGGAATGAACTCCAGGGGGGTTTGCTGTGGGGTAAACTCCAGGGGGGTTTGCTGTGGAATGAACTCCAGGGGGATTTGATGTGGAATAAACTCCAGGGATTTGCTGTGGGGTAAACTTCAGGGGGATCTGATGTGGGGTAAACTCCAGAGGGATTTGCTGTGGGGTAAACTCCAGGGGGATCTGCTGTGGAATGAACTCCAGGGGGGTTTGCTGTGGGGTAAACTCCATGGGAGTTTCCTGTGGAATGAACTCCAGGGGATTTTGAGAGCTCAGTGCAGCTGCAGTCCCTGCAGGGGTGAGGATGGGTGAGCAGTGTCCCACTGTGTGCCCTGCAGGGCTCTCAGGGGGCTCAGGGCCAGGCAGGGGTCCCTGGGCTCCGGGGATACACGGGCCACGAGGGAGCCAGAGGAGTGGAGGGCACCAAGGGACAGCCAGGCCGGCAGGTAACGCCTCTGCTCCATGGGGACGGGCAGGGGACAGCCCTGGCACAGCTCTCCCTGGGGACAGCAGCCACAGCTGTGCCCTCCTGCCTTCCCCTGGTGCCAGCCTCGTGTTTTGTCCCCAAATGATCCCAGGGGACTCTTGGGCCACCGGGCGAAGCTGGAGCCACGGGGCTGAGCGGCGCCGAGGTGAGCGGGCTCCTCTCTGCCCCTTTCCCTGCTCCAGCTTTTCCAGATCTGTGTCCCTCTGCCTGGAATTTGGGCAAATAACCCAGAGCTTTGGATTTGTCTTGAATTCTATTTTCCTTCTTAGGGGCTGATGGGTGCAAAAGGGGAGCCAGGCAAGCCAGGCAAACCGGGACAAACGGTGAGGAGTGGGATGGAGCCATGGTGGTTCTCCCTGAAAGAGGCTGTGGAATGCTGGCATCTCCTGGATGTGTAAAAGTCCAATGCAGGCACCATCTCCTGCTCCTGTTGAGCCCTCCCACAGCCCCCTTCTGCCCAGCCTGCTCAGAGAGAGGGAAAATCCCAAAGGGAAGATCCCAGCTTGGAGCACCTTCCTGTGCACCTGGGGCAAGGCAGGGAGGGAAGCCAGGAGGGGCATCCCTGGCACAGCATCCTCACAGAGGGGTTTCCTTCTCCTTTGGGATTGTAGGGGTCTCCTGGACAAGCTGGTCCCAAAGGATGGAAAGGCCACAAAGGAGAAAAGGTACCCAAAATCCTCCCCTGGGCATGGCACCTGAGGGGGGCCGACTGCCCAGGGGGCATGGGGTGGGCAAGCCTGGTCAATCCCATTGGGGGCCATGGAGAGAAAACTGGGAATTGCCCAGGGGGACAATTTTTCCCCACCTGGATGCCCTGGGGCTGTTTTTTGGGTGAGGGGCTGGCAGATCCTGCCCCCAGCCTGGCTCAGGTGGCCCTGGGGGGCACAGGGGCCTCCCCAGCCCTTGGTGCCCCTCTCCAGAATCCCCCAGTGCCTGGTGGGCTCTGTCCCCATCTCCATGCAGGCAGCAGCTGCTCTTCCCCAGTCCTGGGATGTGGCTGAGCTGCTGGAGACCCACATCCCCCATCTCTTCCTCCCCCAGGGCGATGCAGGGCAGGAAGGGGCCCAAGGGGTCCCAGGAGAAGCTGGCAGACGGGTAAATGGCACTGCTGTCCCCATGGAGGGGGCAGGGATGGGGAGCTGCTCCTCAGAGCCCCTGCAGGGGGGTCCCAGTTTCCTTGGGGCTCAGAATCCCTGGAGAGGGGATCCTGGAGGGATGAGGGGTGTCTGGATTAGTTTGGAATTACCTGTGAGTCTTTCATCTGTGGTCCCCAGGGCAAGCGAGGCAAGATGGGCCAGCAGCCCCCCCGGGGTCCCTGGGGACACAAGGTAGGTGGCTTTGTGAGGCTGCCTTGCCCCCCTGGCAGTCTGGGGGTGCTCCCAACTGCCTGAGCCCCAGTTTAGAAAAGAATAAACCATGATAACTGAGGGCTCTGTCCCCCCAGAGCCTCCCAGCCCAACAGCCCCCGTGGCTGCTCTCCCTGCCCTGGAGCATCACCTGGAGCTTCTCCCTTTGCATTTCAGGGCTACCCAGGTGACAAAGGACTTCCAGGACCCCAGGGCCCCCAGGGACCCTATGTGAGTATCAGCTTGGAGTTTTGGGGTGCTGGCTTGGAGTTTTGGGGTGCTGGCTGCTCCCTGTTGGACCCCACTGTGTGACCCAGCTGTGCAGGGATCCTAAGCAGGGCCCTGTTTAAAATGAGGGAAGTTTTTAAGTGGTTCATCCATCTCCTCCTGTCTTCTCCTCCCAAATTAACATCCCAGGAGTGTGTGTGCAGTCAGACAAATCACATCATTCCCAAAATGTGGTTCTGGAGGCCAAATCCTTCTTTTTAGGTATATGTATGATTCCAGGCAGTGCTGAGCACTGGTGGGACTGTGCCCACCTTCCCAGAGGGCTGTCATGGGACAAACTGCAGCCAGCAAGAAGGACTCAAATATTTATTTTAATTACTAAAAATTGTTTTTTCTCTGCCTAAAGTAAAAAAAGGCCAACTCTGGCAACTTCACAAAAAAAATCTGGATATTGTCAGCCAGCTAAGGCACCCCCAGTGCATTTTTAATGGGCTTTGCTGAGGGGTCCTCCTGAAATCAAAAATCAAAGAAACAATGAGAAAATGCCTCAAAGTTTCTAAAGCTGCCTGAAATCCTCAGGTGTGGGGAGATCCCTCCTTGCCAGGGGCTGAGAGGAGCAGCTCAGCTGCAGGGTGAGGCAGTTCCATGTTTCTCTCTTAGGGCATCCCAGGGCTGAAGGGCATCAAAGGAGACCCTGGACCAAAAGGACACAAGGTAGGGACACGTGCCAGGCACAGCAGGGACGCTGGGCACAGGGTGGCATTTTTTGCTGAATTCCATCCCTTATTCCCCTCTTTTTGAACCCTGATGGCTGCACCATCCTTCTCTGGGGGCTGACCACCAGGTCCCCAGGTGCTGGGACATGGAACTTTTAGATTTTCTCCCAAATCCAATCTTTTTCCAGCTTTCCCATCCTCCTGGAGTTGCAAGCAGCAGTGTGGAGCCTTTTAATCCCTGCTCTCAGCATTGATGCTGATGCACCATGAGCTGAACCTCCCTTGTGCCATTCCTGATGGATCCTTGGCTAGATCCCATCCCCATAAATAAGAGGGACAAGCAGTCCCTGGCAGTGAGGAGCTGCTCAGAGCCTTCAGGAAAATGAAACCTTGGGAATCACTAAAACTTTATATTTATTGTGAGCAACTCCTGGGAGAGCAGGCAGGAGAGAGGCTGTGCTGGGATTTTCCCCCTGCTTCTGGTTTCAGCACACCAAGAATCTTCTTTATTCTCTCCAAGTGCATCCTGGCAACTTCCAAGGTTTTCCTGAGAGATATTTCAGTCTGGGATGATCCTTTCAGTTCAGAGCTGATCATCCCTCCTGCTACCCCACTGCAATGTGGGTGCAGGGAATTCTGTGGAACCAAAAGGATGGGAGTTTGGGGGATTTTGCCCCAGAAATTTTGCAGCCAGCCATAACTGGGAATTTCCCCAGCCACACTGGTGTCCTGGGGGTTCTGTCCTTGCCTTTGCCACCAGAGCTCTCCCTGACTCTCTCCTAGGGCGAGAAGGGCAGCAGGGGTGACCTGGGCCAGCAAGGGGACGATGGCTTCAAGGTGTGTGACAGGTTTTGCTCTTTTCCTGCCCCCCCAGTCCCTTGTCACCCTGTGTGACATCCTGCCACGTTTCCCAGGGCAAGCCAGGACCCCACGGTGCCCCTGGGAGGCCGGGACCCAAGGGAAAGCAGGTAAGGGCAGGGTGGAGAGGATGTCAGGGGCTAAAATGAGTATTTGGGGGGAATTTCTTATTTCCTTATGAAATCCACCTGGGTTGTTGAAGGATGCAGAGCTGGGGGATGTCCTGAGCTCCTCTGGTGTCCTTGCAGGGTGACACTGGCCCCCCTGGCCCACGGGGACACCCTGGAATTCCAGGGACACCGGTGAGTCCCTCCTGCAGGTTTGGGGTTCACTCCTGGCCCCACAGGGATGCAGCTTTGACCCCACCTGCCTCTCCCTTATCCTCCTCTTGTCCTTTCCTTCCAGGGCTTGTCTGGACCCAAAGTAAGCAGTGGGAGTGGGATCAGCCCTGCCATGGGATCCCTTCCCTCCTTCCCCCTCCAGGGGTGCAGGGGGGCCCGTGGGGGTGCAGCTCAGCACAGCAGCATTTCCCACCTTGCTTCCCTTCCCTTCTCCACCTCCTCCTTTGGCAGGGGCTCCGAGGCTTCCCGGGGCTGCCAGGCCCCAGGGGCACACCGGGAGTGCCGGTAAGCAGAGCCACAAACGCCCCCATCCCAAAATTTGGGTCCCTCTCTCCCCCCCAAACGTGGCAGTGAGGCCCTGCCATGCCATGCTGCCATTCCATGGGGATATCCAGCTGCTGGCACTGGTGGAGGAGCTGCTGAGGGGCTGGTGGGTGGCAGCCAGTGCCACCAGCACTGTCATTGTCCCCAGGGTGTGGCCGGCCCCCCTGGGCCCAGAGGGCCTGGGCTGATGCTGTCCCAGGAGGAGCTGCAGGTGAGTGCCCCTGACCAGGAGGGATTCTGGCCCATGTCCTGCTGCTTCTGAGGTCCCCTGTGCACCAGGAGCAAGAAGATCCAGCTCCTCCCTCTCCCCCCAGGCTTGTCCTTGTCCCCTGCATGTGCCACCCCTTCCTCAGCACCTGATGATGCTCCTGGTGGGGGATCCATGGTCAGCATGGTGACATCCCCTCCTTTTCCTTTCAGCACCTCATTTATTCCTCCAAGCACCTGAATTACACCGTGGTCTGGGCTCTGCTGGACACCCTGAGCCGGGAGCTCCAAGCCCTCGTGGAGCATCCCAATGGCACCAAAACCAACCCAGCCACCACCTGCAAGGAGCTGCTGCTGGCCCACCCTGGCCTGCCTGATGGTACCAGGGGCATGGGAGCCCCCTGGGCCTGCCCCAGAGCCTGTGAAGGGACAGGCAGCTCTTTGGAATAGAGGGGGAATAAGGATTTTGGGGAATGAGGTCAGGTGGGCTTTGTGGGCATCCCTGGAGAAAGGGGCTAGCAGCCACAGCTGGGGGGGTGGCACATTGTGGCACCTCCCTGTGCCAAACCTGGGTGCCAGGGGCTCTCCTCTCCCCCCTGCAGGGCAATACTACATCGACCCCAACCAGGGCTGCCCCCAGGACGCACTGCTGGCCTTCTGCAACTTCACAGCTGGGGGGGAGACCTGCATAGCCCCTGTCCACAACCAGGTACGGCCTGGCTCCAGTGGGGCAGCCCCCAGGGACCCCTCAGGGTGGGTGGGGACAGGGACTGGTGGGGCTGGAGAGGGACAGGGTGCCCAGTCAGTCTGTGTGGTGCCCAGTCCATCACTCTGGTGCCCAGTCCCTCTCTCTGGTGCCCAGTCCCTCTCTCTGTGGCGCACAGCCCCTCTCTCTNNNCTCTGTGGTGCCCAGTCCCTCTCTGTGGTGCCCAATCCCTCTCTGTGGTGCCCAGTCCCTCTCTCTGGTGCCCAGTCCCTCTCTCAGGTGCCCAGTCCCTCTCTCTGGTGCCCAGTCCCTCACTCTGGTGCCCAGTCCCTCTCTCAGGTGCCCAGTCCCTCTCTGTGGTGCCCAGTCCGTCTCTCAGGTGCCCAGTCCCTCTCTGTGGTGCCCAGTCCCTCTCTCTGGTGCCCAGTCCCTCTCTCTGGTGCCCACTGCCCTGGCAGGGAGCTGCTGGAGCACTCTGGAGTGGAAATCCTGCTCACGGTGTGTGCCAGGCTGCAGGGCCAGGCCCGTGCTGGCTCCTCGTCCTGTCAGTGCCACTCTCCCCTGCTGGGACAGTGACAATTGTCCCCTCTCCCTCAGGTCCCCATCAAGGCTTGGCTGAGCACCTACAGCTCCGAGAACACCTTCGAGTGGTTCAGCACCCTGCCCGGGGGCTTCCTGGTGAGTGCCCAGCCAAGGGGACACAGAGGTGACATCGGGGGTCTCCAGGTGCCACCCCGCCGTGCTGTGACACACCCAGGTCCCCCGGCTGTGCGCAGAGGGCTGGGACACCTCCTCCCGCGCGCTTTGTCCCCCCGGCAGGGTTTAACCTTGCGGGGAAACGGCAGCCCCGCTTCCCGGTGTTCTCTCCCGCTGTCCCCGCAGCTGGAATACGCGGGGGCCAGCCCGGTGCAGCTGCGGTTCCTGCGGCTGCACAGCCAGCGCGCCTCGCAGCAGCTCTCGTACTCCTGCATCCCGGCCCCGCGGCGCGGCCCGCCCCAGCCCCGCAGGGAAATCCGCTTCCTCACCGATTCCCGGGATCGCAGCTATGCGGCCAGCCTGCAGGGCTGCCTGGTGAGCCTGGAAAAGCTCCTCGATGTGCGGAGAGCCCTTCGGAGAGTGGTGGAACCCCCGCGGTTTGGGATGGAGCGGGTGGATGAGGCTGCGCACGCTGGGATGGGGATGGAGAACATCCTCCACTCCCCGGGCCCGAGGAGCTGCCTGGTCTTGGGATGTGGCAAGGGCTGCAGTGGGACCACCCTGGAAAAGCCGGGAAGGGCTGGGGATGCAGAGCGGGTGCATCCAAGAGAGCTCCAGGCCCTCAGCTGAGGAGTTCGGTGCCACTCAGCTGTCCCTGGTGGTCATTTCAGCCGGACAACGAGTCCTCCATCTCCGACACCATCTTCCAGTTCAGCACGGAGGAGCTGTGGCTGCTGCCCCTGCGGGACCTGGCTGTCTTCCACAACGGCGACGCCTCGCACCAGTTCGGTTTCACAGTGGGGCCAGTTTGCTTCAGCTGAAAGCGGCGCCACCCAAACCGAGCCAGCCGGTTCTGTCCCCGCCCAGGGGCCAGCCCAGTGGGGACAGCTGGAGGCTGGGGGTGGCACCGGGCTCCCACCTGCTCCGCAGAGATGCTCCAAGCTCCCTGCTTGGAGATGTGTTATGCCCCGGACTCCATTTCCTTCTGGAGCACAGGAATATTGTTTACAAAAGTCATTTCTCTATAAATTATATATATATATTATATATGTATATATTATATGTGAGAAGGTGCTGACTTAATGTCTGCTTGGGGGAGGTTTGTGTAATTATAATTGCTGGGAATTGTCTGTAAAGAAAAAAAAAAAAAAAAAAAGGGAAAAAACTAAAAANAAAAAAAAAAAAAAGGAGCAAAACTAGTGTCAGCCTGGGGAAAGGGGAAGGAAAGGGGCTTTTCTTTGCCAGGGTCAAGTGCACAAATAGCTGGAGCATTGATTCCCCAGGACTGGGCTGGGAAGTGGCCCTGGTGAGCCTGGGAGAGTTCAGTGTGGTTCTGCTCCAGCACCTCCATCCCTGCCAGGCCCCAAGTGCTGCAAAGGGGTGAAAATGTTAATCCCCCCCAAATCCTGCCTCTGTTTTGAGCCTCCATCTCACTGAGAGGCATTTTAGTTGTTTAGCACTGGGTGCCTGTGTGGGCATCTACACCTGCTGGCACTTGGGGAAACTGAGGCAGGGGCAGCTCAGCACTCCCTGTTCCCAGGTGTGATGGGGATGGCTGGAATGTCCCAGCATGGAGAGAACATCTGTGTGCTTCCAGTCACAGCTGGAAGGAAAGTTACCCTTTGTTCCTGCCTGTCTATAGGGAAAATAAAATCATAGAATCCTAAATGATTTGGGTTGGAATAAACTTAGAGACCATCCAGTGCCACCCCTGCCATGGCAGGGACACCTCCCACTGTCCCAGGCTGTCCCCAATGTCCAACCTGGCCTTGGGCACTGCCAGGGATCCAGGGGCAGCCACAGCTGCTCTGGGCACCCTGTGCCAGGGCCTGCCCACCCTCCCAGGGAACAATTCCTGCCCAATCTCCCATCCAGCCCTGCCCTCTGGCACTGGGAGCCATTCCCTGTGTCCTGTCCCTCCAGCCCTTGTCCCCAGTCCCTCTCCAGCTCTCCTGGAGCCCCTTTAGGCCCTGCCAGGGGCTCTGAGCTCTCCCTGGAGCCTTCTCCTCTCCAGGTGAGCACCCCCAAAAAACTTTCAGCGTTTTTAAGGTGCAAACCCCGGGTGCCACCCGCGCTCCGGGTACCTGGGCAGCAGAAAAACCCTCGGGAGCTTTAGATCAGCTGCGGGAGCGGGATGGGGCGGGGGGGAAGGCGGATGGAGCCGGGAGAGAAGGGAAAGTGAAACCCGGGAGGGCGCAGGGACCGGGACACGCTGTCCCCAGGGGATGATGCGGGAGGAAAGGACGGACAGCGGATGATGCGGGAGGAGGGGACAGGCAGGGGATGATGCGGGAGGAGGGGACAGGCAGAGGATGATGCGGGAGGAGGGGACAGGCACGGCACCGCCCCGGCCCGCCCCGCACTACAGCTCCCGGGGAGCCCCGCGCGGCCCCGCCGCGACAGCGACGGCAGCGCCGCGACAACCGCGACAGCGCCGGGACAGCGACAACAACAGCGCCGGGACAGGGACAGGGACAACAACAGCGCCGGGACAGGGACAATAACATTGCCGGGGGGGACGGGCCAGCCCCGCGCCCGCTGCCACCGCCACCATGCAGGTGAGCCCCGGGACGGGCACGGCACGGCCGGTACCGGAGACCTTCCTGGAACCCTGTGATTCCCCCTGGAACCCTGTGATTCCCACTGGAACCCTGTGAATCCCCCTGGAACCCTGTGATTCCCCCTGGAACCCTGTGATTCCCCACTGGAACCCCGTGATTCCACCCTGCATTCCCTTAAATCTCCCTTGAACTCCCGTGAATCCCCCTGGGACCCTGTGATTCCACTCTGAGATTCCTTAAATTTCCCTGGAACCCCGAGGCTCTGGAACCCCACGAATCCCCCCAGAACTCCCTAAATTTCCCTAGAAGTGTCCAGGGTCGTGTTGGACGGGGCTCGCAGCACCCAGGGATAGTGGAAGGTGTCCCCGCCCATGGCAGGAGATGGAACAAGGGGAGCTTTATAGGATCCCTTCCAACCCAGCCCATTTCATGGTTCTATTTGATGTTTAAGGCCCCCAACCCCCTTGGTTTGCTGGCTCCAGCAAGGCCTGGAGGGTGGAGGAGGATCCCAGTTTCGGGACACCCCCCTGGCCCGAGTGTCCCCAGGGCTGCAGGAAGGCAGCTTTATCCCCAGGTGTGGGATCCCAGCTGGACTGGAGCAGCAGGCTGGGCTGCAGCCTTGCACTGCTCTGTGCAGGCACCACTGGTTTTGCTAAGAATAACCCCAAAGCTGCAGAGGATCCAGCCCTAAATGCACCTTGAGCACGGGAGGTTTCCCAAGAGCTTTGTTTTCTCCTGGTGTGAATTCCTGCGGGGGAGGAGCTGGGTGCAGCCTCACCTGGGCTCCTGCTCAATCCCTGCTGCGTGGGCAGGTGGGGGAGGACAGCATCCCCTCCCTCTGAACAACATCCCTGAGCTTGGGGCATCCCTGGCAGCAGTGGCTCTTCCTTGTTGGGAGGAATGCAGGGATTTTTAGGATTTTGCCCTCTTGGCCTTCACCCACTAAGAAATCTTTCTGTGGCTTCGCTGTAGGACAGGAGCTGTTGGCCCAAGAAGCATAATTTTGGTGTCACACCCACGCTGGGCACCCAAAAATGTGGAAATCAAAGGGATTGTCTGGATCTCTGGAACAGGCTGCCCAGGGAAGGGGTGGAATCACCATCCCTGGAATTGTTCAAAATACATGGAGCGGTGGCACTTGGGGACAGGGTTTAGTGGAGGCCTTGGCAATGCTGGGTTAATGTTTGGATTTCATGACCTTAGAGGGCTTTTCCAAAGTTCATGACTTTGATTCTGCCCATCACTTCTGTCTCCCATCCCTAAAACAGTCAGCTGCTCCTTCCAGTACTGTACAGACCTGTGGGTGAAGGCTGTAAAGGAGAAATTGCTTCATTTAAAGGCTAATTATCATTAATCTGTGGCCAAAGGAGGCTTAAAAGGGTGAGCCAATTAGGTGTGCTAATGTGCTTTGGGTAACAAGGGCCGAGGGGTGTAACTGGAGCCAGGCTGTGGCCTCAACACCCACAAGGAATTGGATGGTATTTGTGGCTGAGGCCAGTCCTGGTCCTGTCAGTCACCTCTGGTGTTGGAAAAGGCAGAGAAGAGCAGCCAAACACGGATCCAAACACGGATCCATGCAGGAGAGGAGCAGCTGTGAGCTCCACAAACACCTCCCAGAGAGATTCACCAAAGGGAGCATGAAAATCCCAACAAAATTCCACCTTTGAGCAAGACCTGGCAGCTGGGTATGAGCTCTGCAGCTGATGTTACACAAGAGCAATTCCTGCTCCTCCTGTTTCAGCAGGGTGAAGGAGGAGGGGTGGTGCCTCTGTAGGTCCTGGAAGTACTGGGATTGATGCTCCTCTGCCAGGGAGGCAGCCCTGGGCCTGGGCCCCATCACACTTGTGGCTCTGGGTGCCTTGGTGGTGGAGGTTTTGGGTGTCCTGGCAGAGCAGGAGGTTTCTCTGTCCCTCAGCTTCCCCTCAGCCTCCTCCAGCTGTCCTCAGGGACCTTCCTTCCTCAAATCCATGTGGGAGAACTCCTAGATTCATCTCTCTTTGTCACATTGGTAAACTGGCTTTTTGTCACAGCCCAGACACTCACAGGAGCAGCTGCTGGGTGGGAATTGTCCTGCTGGAGCTCAGGGGAAGAGTTCAATGCAGTGGCGTGACTGTGATTGTCTGTGCAAGTTCCTCTTCCCCTTCCAGAACTGGGGACAGAAACTTGCACCACTTGGTGAATCCCCAGAGGAGCACCCCGGGGTGGGGTGCAGGGACCTGCTGGCAATGTGGGCACCCATTCCCCTGAGGGCCCCAGCACTGCCCCTTCCCTGGCCTCTTTTCCAGATGACCTTCTACTTCTCGGACACGGTGGTGCTGCTCTTTGACTTCTGGAATGTCCACAGCCCCACAGGTAGGCTGCCAGCACTGGGACATCCCTCCCTCCACCCCCTCACTGCAGAGCTCTGGGCTCCTCACAGCCTTCACCCCACAGCTCCTGGAGCAGTTTTTGGCAGGATCTGCCCTGCTCTCTCCTGTGCCCCAGGCAGGGGTTGATCCTCCCAGCTCAAGAGCAGCAAACAGGGAGCTGTGTGAAGCACCCCCCTCAGCCTGCCAGCCCCCCAGATCACTCAGGGATGGCTCAGCTTCCCACTTTTACACTTTTCTTTCTGGTTTTGGTTATTCTCCCAACATCATGTTTTAACTCCCACGTTTTCTGTGGAGTCAATGCAAAGCTGCATATTTATTTCACAGCATCTCTCTAGGACAAGAGGACACAGCCTTAAGCTGAGCTGGAAGTAGTTTAAGCTGGACATGAGGGAAAATTTCTTCACAGAAAGGGCTTTGGAAGGGGCAGCCCAGGGAGGTGGTGGAGTCACTGTCCTTGGAGGAAGTGACTGGAAGGGGCACTCGGTCTGGGTGACAAAGCGGTGTTGGGTGAGGTCACAGGTTGGACTCAATGATCTCAAAGGGCTTTTCCACCGTGATTCTGTGAATTAAAAAGCTAAATACACCATTTGCTGGCATTTAACAACCAACCCCAATGCCAGGAGCACGAGGACCCCAATCCCCCTGCCCCACCCCAGCGCTGGGAGCCCCGTGGACATTCCCAAACGCCCTGTGCCGGGCCCTGCCGTGCCCCTGCCACCCCCAGAGCCTCTCCCCGTGCGTGGCAGTGTCGGGGTGTCTCTCCTGCAGGGATGGTGCTCTCGGTGCTGGTGATCCTGCTGCTGTCCGTGCTCTACGAGGCCGTGAAGATGGGCAAGGCCGTGCTGCTGCGGAGGGCGCTGCTGGCCCTGCCCCGCAGCCTCAGCCACGAGGCCCTGGCACAGCCTCAGGAGGGGGACAGCGACCCTGCGCAGGGCAGGTACCCAGGGACACCCCAGGGACACCCCAGGGACACCCCAGGGGGCTCAGGGGTGGCTCTGTGGCCCCACGGCCAGCACGGAGGGGAGAGGGGCTGTGGGCAGGAGTTGTGGGCTCCCAGGGAAGCGGGGTGTGCACAGCCTGGGGAGGGGGCTCCAGGGGCAGCCCAGCCCCTCCAGATGCTCTGGGAGATGTCCAGGGTGGTGGCCAGAGGCTCATGTTCCCCTCCAGGAGTGGGTTCAGGAGGGTCCTCCTGGTTTGGGGATGGGCACAAGCAGCAACTCAGTCCCCACAAGCCTGGCCCTGGCAGTTCCTTCCCTTGGAGCCAAGCCCTGGATTCTTCCTTTTGTATTTAATCCCAGATCACTCCTGAGGCTGCTCTTACTGATTTCGGAGCAGGCTTTCCCCCTGAGCTGCTGTTTGCAGCCCCCACCCCTCTCCCTGCTCCCCAAACCCCCCTCTGGCCACTGCAGGCTCCCGGTGGGAGGCAATTCCAGCTGCCCCAGCCCCTCGTTGATGGCATTTCCCATCTCCTTCCCCAGGTGGTTTTGGTTCCACGTGGCCCAGACGCTGTTCCACGTGGTGCAGGTGGTGCTGGGCTATATGGTGATGCTGGCTGTCATGTCCTACAATGCCTGGATCTTCCTGGGGGCCATCGTGGGCTCCACCCTGGGCTATTTCCTGGTGTACCCCGTGCTGGGCCGGGGTTAGAGCCCCCCACCCTGGTGGCACTCGTGTCCCACCTCCCGCTCCTTCCTCTGGAATCGCTGCTGTCATTTCTGCTGGCTCTGCCTCTGTCCCCGTGCTCCGTGGGATGCAGAACCCCAAGGATTTGCTCTGGGGACAGGGATTGCCGTGGCCAGCACTGGCCTGGGCTGGTGGCCCCCCCCGGCTCTCAGGGACCTTTGTCCGGGTGGTGACAGCGGGGCCGTGCTGGCGTTTCCTCCCTCCCCCTCCCGGCTTTTCGAGGAGTTTCATCCTGGCTGGAACGGGAAGGATCCGGCGGCTGGCTGGGGACAGGGACCCCTGCAGCGAGCCCCTCCTCACACTGTGCCTTTGGGGACACTGGGGGGGCCCTGCCACCCCCACCCCGCCCCTGTGCAGCGCTTCAGGGCTGGGGCTGGAGCAGCCCCTGGGCCGTGCTGTGGCTGTGCCAGGGGGAAATGCTGCTCCAGGTGCCTCTTGCTGCTTCCTCAGGACACCCCTTTGAATAAAATCATCTCAGCTCCGCTCCTGGTGTGTGTCACTGCTGGCTGGGCTCAGGGTGTGACACCCCCGGGTCACACTGGGACCCCCAGCCCTACCCAGGGAGGCGGTTCAGCAATAAGGAGAACTCCTCTGGCTTTAAATAAAGCTTTTCCATTTTATTAATTATTATAAGCACATCTTTAAACATTTGTATAACTTTCTTAATAAAATATCCTGGAAGAGACAGGTTTGAAGTTCACAGAGAAAGGCACTTGGAGGGGGGCCTCCCAAGGCACTTTGGGGGCCCCCCCGAGTGGGTTAGGCTGGGCACCCCCCTTCTGGGGCAGGAACGGTGGCACCTAAGCACAGGTGGGTGTCAGGGTGCTGGTCCCTGCTCCAGGTGTGACACCCAGGAGTGTCCTGCAGACCCCCAGCACCTCCAGGGCTTTTGGCATCACTGTGTGGGGGCTGCAGCAGTCCCCAGCCCCAGGACACAGGAGGGGGTCAGCAAACCCCTGCTCTTTGCTCAGCCAGGTGCCCAAATCTGCAAAGCTGGAGAAACCATCCATGGAAGGTGCCGGGGAGACCTGGAGCAAGGGCTGGGATCTCTCCACAGTGAGCTGAGCCTGGAATTATCCCAGCCCTGCCAGGCACAGCTGGGACATGGCCTGAGTGCCACCTTCCTCCAGAGATTGAACTCTGAACTTCAAATAGCTCCTGGAAGACCCTGGGGTGAGGATGGCTGGGCGTGGGCTCTGGGTGCTGTGAGCCCAGTGTGGGTACCAGGAGCTGGGCCTGGATGCTGTGAGCCTGGCCTGGGTGCTCTAAGCTCAGCTTGGATGCTGTGAGCCTGGCCTGGACGCTGTGAGCCCAGCCTGGATGCTGTGAGCCTGGCCTGGATGCTGTGAGCCTAGCCTGGGTGCTCTAAGCTCAGCCTGGATGCTGTGAGCCCGGCCTGGGTGCTGTGAGCCCAGCCTGGGTGCTCTAAGCTCAGCCTGGGTGCTGTGAGCCTGGCCTGGATGCTCTAAGCTCAGCCTGGATGCTGTGAGCCCAGCCTGGATGCTCTAAGCTCAGCCTGGGTGCTGTGAGCCTGGCCTGGGTGCTCTAAGCTCAGCCTGGATGCTGTGAGCCTGGCCTGGGCACCAGCAGCCCATGCCTGTCCCAGCACTCTCCCCCTTGGCAGTGGCTCAAGCCCCCCAGCGTTGCTGTCCCTGTTTGCCATCCTGTTTTCCATCATCCTCTGCAGCCCCTGCTCCCACTGGTACTCCCAGGAACATCCCCAGGTGGGATGGCACAGGGCAGCTCCCAGGAACACCCCTGGGTGAGATGGCAGAGGGCAGCTCCCAGAAAACACCCCGGACTGGGGCAGGGACAACCCCGGGGACATCAGGAGCGTCCCCACACCCACNCTGGACGCTGTGAGCCCAGCCTGGATGCTGTGAGCCTGGCCTGGATGCTGTGAGCCTAGCCTGGGTGCTCTAAGCTCAGGTGACGATGTTGGTGTGAGGCCTGGGTGCTGTGAGCCCAGCCTGGGTGCTCTAAGCTCAGCCTGGGTGCTGTGAGCCTGGCCTGGATGCTCTAAGCTCAGCCTGGATGCTGTGAGCCCAGCCTGGATGCTCTAAGCTCAGCCTGGGTGCTGTGAGCCTGGCCTGGGTGCTCTAAGCTCAGCCTGGATGCTGTGAGCCTGGCCTGGGCACCAGCAGCCCATGCCTGTCCCAGCACTCTCCCCCTTGGCAGTGGCTCAAGCCCCCCAGCGTTGCTGTCCCTGTTTGCCATCCTGTTTTCCATCATCCTCTGCAGCCCCTGCTCCCACTGGTACTCCCAGGAACATCCCCAGGTGGGATGGCACAGGGCAGCTCCCAGGAACACCCCTGGGTGAGATGGCAGAGGGCAGCTCCCAGAAAACACCCCGGACTGGGGCAGGGACAACCCCGGGGACATCAGGAGCGTCCCCACACCCACTCCCAGCAGGGCCAGTGCCAGCCCCCCCGGCAGCCCCAGGCAGCGGTATAGGGGGCAGATAAAGCTCTTCAGTAAAGCATCTCCTCAGTAGAAAAGAAAACAAGGCAGAAGAAGGACAGAGCAGAGCGCAGGGGGTGCCCCGTGCCCGACTGGGGCCGCCCCCGGTGCCACCCGGCGGGGCTGTGGCCGTGGGCAGCCCCGTTAGGCAGCGAGGCCTCGGTGTCCCCATCCCCTCCCCTCCCGCGGGGCTGCTCTCCATCCCGGGGGCTCCTCTCCCCGTCCCCAGTCCATGGCAGGGGGCTGGGGCTAGAACTCAGTCTGCACCCCCTCACCGCTCCCCGCCGTGCCCCGGGGCTGCGGGGGGCTGCGCTGCTCCGGCTCCTTGTCACTGCGCTGGGGACACGCTGGGGACGGGCTCTGGGCTCCGGGTGGCGCTGCTGTGACATGGGGCACCTCGGCCTCCCGGGGGCTGGGTGGCACTGCTGTGACATGGGGCACCTTGGCCTCCCGGGGGCTGGGTGGCACTG
>WEIU01051963.1:812161-822267 GCA_013389925.1 Aegithalos caudatus
TCCCTTCCCTTCCCTTCCCTTCCCTTCTGCCCATGGCAGGACCCAACCAGCACAGACCCCACACCCCACTGTGGGAATGGGGCTGTTCTCCTTCCCTACAACCCCACTACCCCAAACTGCCACTTCCCAAAGGTGCCCAGGGATGCTATATCCCCAAAAAACCCCATTCCTGAAGGTCTTCAAGGATCCTACGCCCAAACTTCACTTTTTCCAGAAGGCCCTCAGGGATTCTACACCCTAAATGATCCCTTCCAGCATCCCCAGGATGCTGCACCCTAAAACCTCTTCCCAAGGTCCCCAGGAATGCTACACCCAAACCTACCACTTCCAGAAGTTCTTCAAGGATGCTACACCCCAAACTCACATTTTCTAGAAGGTCCTCAGGAATGCTACACCCCAAAATCACACTTTTCTGAAGGCCCTCAGAGATGCTACACCCCAAACCCACCTTTTCCAGAAGGTCCTCAGGAATGCTAAACTCCAAACTTACCCTTTCCAGTAGGTTCCCAGGGATGCTGCACCCCAAACCTACTCCTTCCAGATGGTTATTATGGATGCTGCACCCCAAACCCACCTTTTCCAGAAGGTCCTCAGGAATGTTACACCCCCAAATCACACTTTTCTGAAGGTTCCCAAGTCTACAACACCCCAAAATCACACTTTTCTGAAGGTTCCCAAAGATACAACACCCCAAAATGACCCTTTTCTGAAGCTTCCCAAAGATACAACACCCCAAAATGACCCTTTTCTGAAGCTTCCCAAAGATACAACACCCCAAAATGACCCTTTTATGAAGGTTCCCAAAGATACAACACCCCAAAATGACCCTTTTCTGAAGGTTCCCAAAGATACAACACCCCCAAATGACCCTTTTCTAAAGGCCCATGGGGATCACAGCCCCCAAACCCCCCCAAAGGTCCCCAAGGGCTGCCCAGCAGCTGGAGGGCCCTCACCAGGCAGGCTGTTGTTGACGAGCTCCAGGTACTGCTCCACAGAGGTGAGGACCTTGTAGCCAGCACTGTTGACCAGGACTCGGGGTGGCAGCTCCCGCTCGTAGGCCTGAGCAGGAGAAATGGGCATGGACAGGTGTTGAAACCCTGGAAACTCAGGATTTAGAGGTTTGGTACATGGTAATATGGGTAAGGCAATATGGAGGGCTTGAGGTGTTGGCCAAGTCCTTTTTCTTCACCTTCTTCTGCATGGATTTGGGTGTTTTTTTCTAATTGGGTGAAAGACACTGCAGACCTTGGGTGGTCACTTATCAGGTTAAAAGTATAAATAATATAGCTGTCATCTTGTTATTGGGTAATTACTGCTTAAAAGACCTTGGAAAGAGTAGAGGTGCTCCATTTTGTACCTTTTTAGTTAGAGCTCACAGTTTGTGAGGCTGTGCTATGGATAAGAATTAACAAACACCGAGTCCAAACACAAAACTGAGACTCCCGTGCATTAATCCTGGCTCTAACACAAAGAAAAGAAGCCAAGAACCCCACAGACAGGGTGTTCCCAAGGGAATGACCCTGCTGAGGTGGGTGCAGGGGGATTGTCCTCACCAGTTTGTTCTCATAGAGGACCAGCCCATAGTTGTGTGGCACCACGCAGAAGCGGTTCCTCCACTTCTTGTTCTCCTCGATGTACTGGAAGATGTTGCCCGAGTAGATGACGTGGTCCTCCAGTGGAACCTGCAGGGAAGGGACAGGCATGGGGGTCAGGGAGGGGACAGCTCTGCCCCAGGGAGCTCAGAGAGGTCCATCCATGGTGTCTGGGTGGGGGTTTCTGCTCTAGGGGTCCCCAGTGATTACCTCCCACTGCGTGGCAAATGTTGGTGCCTGAATTGGTGCATCAGGGCAGTGTTTTGAGGGGCACCACAAAGGCACAGCCCTAGGAAAGCTCAGAGGGGTGGCACCTCTGGTCAGACCTCTGGTGACACCTCTGGTGACGCCTGTGCCCCTGGCATCTCCCCTCTGGGACACACTGAGCTCAGCTGAGCCATTCCAGCCCCCCCTGGCTGAGTGGAAGGTTGAGCAGAGCTCTCCAGCTGCTCTTCCCAGCCCCAGCCACTGCAGTTTCCCTGGCTGGGGGCAGGGGAAGGAGGTGTGGCACTGCCAGGGCCATCTGCAGGTGGCAGGAACCAAGCCTTTCCCAGCAGGGTCTCCAGGTGGGACAGGGCAGAGGAAAAGCAGGAAGCCACCCCCCAGAGCCCAGCACCAATGCTCAGATGTTCTGGGCTTCTCTGGGACCAGTGACAGCTTTTTTAAACTAGGAGAGATTTTGAGAGGAGATTGGGCAGGAATTGTTCCCTGGGAGGGTGGGCAGGCCCTGGCACAGGGTGCCCAGAGCAGCTGTGGCTGCCCCTGGATCCCTGGCAGTGCCCAAGGCCAGGCTGGAAGGGGTTTGGAGCAGCCTGGGACAGTGGGAGGTGTCACTGGGTGTCACTGGGTGATTTTAAGGTTCCCTCCAACCCAAACCATTCCATGATCCATGACAGGAACAGGCCAAGGACACTCTGTTTTGCCCCCCTGGCTATGCAGCCCCTCCCCAGCTCTCCAGCACCTTTTGGCCAGCAGCATTTACACCACCCCAAACACAGCCTGCCTGAGGGAGCCAAGAACTGTCCCAGGAATTTTTATGATCCCAGGAACATAAACAAGAGCTGAGAGCTCTCGTGAGGGCTGGAGCGTGCAGCAGCCGCCTCTGCTGCTGAGGCCACCCACTCCTCCACCATGGNGGCTGTGCTATGGATAAGAATTAACAAACACCGAGTCCAAACACAAAACTGAGACTCCCGTGCATTAATCCTGGCTCTAACACAAAGAAAAGAAGCCAAGAACCCCACAGACAGGGTGTTCCCAAGGGAATGACCCTGCTGAGGTGGGTGCAGGGGGATTGTCCTCACCAGTTTGTTCTCATAGAGGACCAGCCCATAGTTGTGTGGCACCACGCAGAAGCGGTTCCTCCACTTCTTGTTCTCCTCGATGTACTGGAAGATGTTGCCCGAGTAGATGACGTGGTCCTCCAGTGGAACCTGCAGGGAAGGGACAGGCATGGGGGTCAGGGAGGGGACAGCTCTGCCCCAGGGAGCTCAGAGAGGTCCATCCATGGTGTCTGGGTGGGGGTTTCTGCTCTAGGGGTCCCCAGTGATTACCTCCCACTGCGTGGCAAATGTTGGTGCCTGAATTGGTGCATCAGGGCAGTGTTTTGAGGGGCACCACAAAGGCACAGCCCTAGGAAAGCTCAGAGGGGTGGCACCTCTGGTCAGACCTCTGGTGACACCTCTGGTGACGCCTGTGCCCCTGGCATCTCCCCTCTGGGACACACTGAGCTCAGCTGAGCCATTCCAGCCCCCCCTGGCTGAGTGGAAGGTTGAGCAGAGCTCTCCAGCTGCTCTTCCCAGCCCCAGCCACTGCAGTTTCCCTGGCTTGGGGCAGGGGAAGGAGGTGTGGCACTGCCAGGGCCATCTGCAGGTGGCAGGAACCAAGCCTTTCCCAGCAGGGTCTCCAGGTGGGACAGGGCAGAGGAAAAGCAGGAAGCCACCCCCCAGAGCCCAGCACCAATGCTCAGATGTTCTGGGCTTCTCTGGGACCAGTGACAGCTTTTTTAAACTAGGAGAGATTTTGAGTGGAGATTGGGCAGGAATTGTTCCCTGGGAGGGTGGGCAGGCCCTGGCACAGAGTGCCCAGAGCAGCTGTGGCTGCCCCTGGATCCCTGGCAGTGCCCAAGGCCAGGCTGGAAGGGGTTTGGAGCAGCCTGGGACAGTGGGAGGTGTCACTGGGTGTCACTGGGTGATTTTAAGGTTCCCTCCAACCCAAACCATTCCATGATCCATGACAGGAACAGGCCAAGGACACTCTGTTTTGCCCCCCTGGCTATGCAGCCCCTCCCCAGCTCTCCAGCACCTTTTGGCCAGCAGCATTTACACCACCCCAAACACAGCCTGCCTGAGGGAGCCAAGAACTGTCCCAGGAATTTTTATGATCCCAGGAACATAAACAAGAGCTGAGAGCTCTCGTGAGGGCTGGAGCGTGCAGCAGCCGCCTCTGCTGCTGAGGCCACCCACTCCTCCACCATGGTGGCCACCAGGAGGGACCAGCCAGGGCTTGGATCCCACCCTGCTCCAGCAGCAGGACCCTTCTGGAGGAGCTTTTCCCACTCTTCTCCCTGCTCTGCCCTTCTCCTGGCTCACAGGAACCTCTCTGCCTTCCCTAAGCCCTGACCACACACCCCTTTGGGCTGGGGGTGGTCTGGCAACAGCTTGGCTGCTCCTCACTGCTCCTCACTGCTCCTCACTGCCTTCCAGAGCCTTTGGAAGAGGGAAAAAAATGCCCAAAGCAAGCCCTGCAGGGCTGGGGGCAGCAGGAGGAAGGGGAAGCAAAACCCCAAGGCCACCAGCAGGGATGGGGACAGAAAGGAGGTGCCAGCTCTGGGGAGTCCCCAGCAGTGACTCATCCAAGGGGAATGAGCCCTCCTGGACTGGCTCCAGAACCTCTGCCCAGGGCAGGCAGCTGGACAGACCGGCTGCTGATGGAATGAAATCCAGGCTGAGCCCTGACACGGCTCTGGGGACCCTGGAGGGCCACCCTGGGAGCCCCAGCACTGCTGTCCCCTCCTCACACACCCTCCCCGCCCCAGGGAGGCACCCGGGGGCTCCTCCCAGCTCCAGCAAATATTTGGGACAGGCAGGTGTGTGCCAAACTGTGGGGCTGGGCAGGGAGGGGCCAGGGAGCCCCTGGGCTGCCCAAATCCCTGTCACAGGCCCAGGGGACAGAGCATGGCAGGGATGAATTTTCAGGAGCTCTGGATTGTTGGAGAGACCAAGGGCAGATGTGTTTATTCCATATTCTCATTGCTGTTGTGTCTTGCTGGTGTTTCAGGTGCCTGGATCATCCCTCACACCCCTTTCCTGCTGTCCCCTCTGCCCAGGAGGGCCACCAGTGTCACCTCTGGTGTCACTGCTCCGAGCACCACAGAGCTGACAAAAAAAAGGGGAATAAACAACGAACATTTAAAAATCCCAAGTGCCACATCCCAGCTGAGGATGACAGGATGACACCTTCCATCCTTGTGCCATCCACAGCATTTTGGGGCATGTTTGGGGGACACAGAGTGCAGCTGGAGATGCTCATCCCTCATTCTTGTGGTGTCTGGAGTACTGGGACATCCCAGTGGCACTGCCAGGACCCTGGGCAGCACACAGGACATGTCCCAGTGGCACTGCCAGGACCCTGGGCAGCACACAGGACATGTCCCAGTGGCACTGCCAGGAACTTGGGAGGGGCTGGGCAGCACACAGGACACTTAGCAGGAGAAATTCTTATTTACCCACGGGGTTTTTCCAAGCCTTGCAGTGTCCCTGACCTCCCGACCTTGCTGCTGTCCCTCAGACATTCCTGGGCTGCTTGCTGGAGCTTTTTGATGAAGCAACCAACCTGGGGATGGAGGCACCTCCCAGGGGGGGCCTGAAGGCATCCAAGGAACCCAAGGGTGCTGAGGACACTGGGCCCCAGCTCCTCCCCAGGAACCTCCACTCCTTTATTTTTCCTAACACACCCAGAGCCCAGGCAGGTCCCCAGGGGATGGGGCAGGTCCTGGTGCCTGGGCAAGGTGTCACCTTCATGGGTGGGTCAGGGACAGGGCGCTGTGAGCACCCAGGGCTTGGGGCTGAGCTCAGGGGGGCATTTCCTCCATTCCTGAGCACAGCCACCCCTTTAAGCCCCCACAAAAGCAGAAGCCTGTGGCCATGTGCAATCATATCTCCTCCTGCTTTCCCAGGACAGCAGCTCCACCAACCTGGCCAGGCAGGGCCCCAAGAAAAACATGCCAGGGATGTCCCCAAGCCCTGTGAGCTTGAGAGCAGCCACACCTGGAGGTGGGAGGGAGGGGAAGGCAGGATCCCCTGCAGAAACCACGGCCACAAGTCCCACCCCTTAGCCAGGCAGGAGACACGTGGCTGCTGCAGATCAGAGCCACCAAACCTGCCAGGGGGTTCCTGTTCCTCCCAGGTGGGAGCATCACTCACAGCCAGGAGCAGGAGGACACTGCCTGGCACATCAGCTCAGGCTCTGTGGGCACTGAGGGGCTCCTGAGCTCCTGCCAGCCCTGGCATCCAGCACAGACATCCAAAGCCAGCCTTACCCTGCTGGGTGGGAGAGAAAACCACCCGGAGTGCACAACAGCCCAGGGATGGGCTGGAGCAGGAGCACAGGGCCAGACTGCACCCAGCAGGCTGGGGCAGGGAGAGGGGATGTCCCCAGGCCTGGGAAGGACAGGGATGTGGGGATGCAGCCCTTACCTTGCGGTGCAGCAGCTGGGGCTGCGGGCCCCCCGCGCCCTCGATCTCATAGCGCACGCTGTTGAACAGAGCTACCCCAAACTGCTCCTTGTAGCAGCGGCAGAACTCGCCCAGCACCTTCCCCGTCTTCTCTGCAATGGGACAGCACAGCCACGTTAGGGACAGCCTGGCTTGGGGGTCTCAAACCACCCAGAGCCCCCCAGATCCTCCCTCCCACCCCCTGCCCACTGGAGCAGCCTTTGGCACAGAACCCACTGCCCTCCCCGTCCAGCCCAGGCCTGATTCGGGCTCAGGATGATCTCTTTTTGTTTTGGCCTTTTACATTAATTTCATGGATTCCTCTCCCCAGCAGGAAATTCCTGACATTGAGCTGATTCCGGCCCTGCTGAGGCTTCCTGTGCCTTGAGCAGCTCCTGGCCTTGTTCTGGCCCTGCTCTGGCCCAGCTCTGGCCCTGCTCTGCCCTGCTCTGCCCTGCTCTGGCCCAGTTCCTGGCCCAGCTCTGGCCCTGCTCTGGCCCTGTTCAGATGGGGGCAGCCCCCCTTGCCCAGCCCAAACTTCCCTGACACCCCCTGAGCCCCCTGTGCCCCCAGAGGGGCCATCCCACACAGGGGTCCCTGCCCTGCAGCTGGGGAAGCAGCAGGGTTGGGATTTGGGTTGGGGTGAGGGGAATGGACAGGCTGGACCCCCCAGACTCACTCATGTGGGACATGGACCCCCACCAGGACCCCAAATTCTAGTCTGGGATGAGTGCAAGGTGCTGGGAGAGCCTGAGCTGCCAGGTATCCCCCACACTGGAGAAGATCCCCTGCACCCCAGGGCAGCCAATGCAAGGCATGGGGGGCACATTGCAAACCCACCCCCAGCAGCAGGGATGGGGCTTTTCCAGCCCCAGAGGAGCCCCTTGGACACCCTGACCCACCCAGAACCCTCCCCACCCCTGCTCCAGACCCCACAGGGGACTCCCACGCCAAAACCCCATCCCAAAGCATCCCAAGGCTGGAGAAACAACTCCCCCCGAGCTGCTTTTGGCACACAGGGGCCTCGACTTTGAACTCCCCAGTCAACTTTGCCCCAGAGCCTGTGAAAAATGAGGAATTTGAGTCTCCTCCAACAATTTCTGACAGCTCAGGCTTCTCCAGAGCGCCGGCAATGGGCGTGGGGAGGACGGGAGGAGCTGGAGCCAGCACGATGCTGGGGGCAAGAACCCAGACAAAACAGCCCCCACACCAGCCTGGCACAGCCTGGCAGCAGCCAAAATCTCCAGAAGGAGCCAAAATCTCCAGCAGGAGACAAAATCTCCAAGCAGGAGCCAAAATCTCCAGCAGGAGCCGGCCCAGAGCTGTGCTGGCAGCACAAGGAGCAGCTTTGCTGCAGGGTGCTGCAAATCCCCATGGGATGAGCAGCTCCAGAGGAAAATGCTGCCCAAGGAGGGATAAACCCATCCCTGAGGAGATACCAACCCTGCCAGCCACAGGAGCAAACCACAGACCAGCACCACGCCGTGCCAGGGCGAAACCCCCTGAAATTTAACAAATTCAGAGCAGAGGATCAGCTCATCCCAGCACAGCAATTCCTCAGCCTGGAGTTTGGCCTCTCCTCCTGGANTGCCCTGCTCTGCCCTGCTCTGGCCCAGTTCCTGGCCCAGCTCTGGCCCTGCTCTGGCCCTGTTCAGATGGGGGCAGCCCCCCTTGCCCAGCCCAAACTTCCCTGACACCCCCTGAGCCCCCTGTGCCCCCAGAGGGGCCATCCCACACAGGGGTCCCTGCCCTGCAGCTGGGGAAGCAGCAGGGTTGGGATTTGGGTTGGGGTGAGGGGAATGGACAGGCTGGACCCCCCAGACTCACTCATGTGGGACATGGACCCCCACCAGGACCCCAAATTCCAGTCTGGCATGAGTGCAAGGTGCTGGGAGAGCCTGAGCTGCCAGGTATCCCCCACACTGGAGAAGATCCCCTGCACCCCAGGGCAGCCAATGCAAGGCATGGGGGGCACATTGCAAACCCACCCCCAGCAGCAGGGATGGGGCTTTTCCAGCCCCAGAGGAGCCCCTTGGACACCCTGACCCACCCAGAACCCTCCCCACCCCTGCTCCAGACCCCACAGGGGACTCCCACGCCAAAACCCCATCCCANCCTCAATGCAGGGCGTGGGGGGCACATTGCAAACCCACCCCCAGCAGCAGGGATGGGGCTTTTCCAGCCCCAGAGGAGCCCCTTGGACACCCTGACCCACCCAGAACCCTCCCCACCCCTGCTCCAGACCCCACAGGGGACTCCCACGCCAAAACCCCATCCCAAAGCATCCCAAGGCTGGAGAAACAACTCCCCCCGAGCTGCTTTTGGCACACAGGGGCCTCGACTTTGAACTCCCCAGTCAACTTTGCCCCAGAGCCTGTGAAAAATGAGGAATTTGAGTCTCCTCCAACAATTTCTGACAGCTCAGGCTTCTCCAGAGCGCCGGCAATGGGCGTGGGGAGGACGGGAGGAGCTGGAGCCAGCACGATGCTGGGGGCAAGAACCCAGACAAAACAGCCCCCACACCAGCCTGGCACAGCCTGGCAGCAGCCAAAATCTCCAGAAGGAGCCAAAATCTCCAGCAGGAGACAAAATCTCCAAGCAGGAGCCAAAATCTCCAGCAGGAGCCGGCCCAGAGCTGTGCTGGCAGCACAAGGAGCAGCTTTGCTGCAGGGTGCTGCAAATCCCCATGGGATGAGCAGCTCCAGAGGAAAATGCTGCCCAAGGAGGGATAAACCCATCCCTGAGGAGATACCAACCCTGCCAGCCACAGGAGCAAACCACAGACCAGCACCACGCCGTGCCAGGGCGAAACCCCCTGAAATTTAACAAATTCAGAGCAGAGGATCAGCTCATCCCAGCACAGCAATTCCTCAGCCTGGAGTTTGGCCTCTCCTCCTGGAGTCCAGGCAGCACCTCTGTTGCAATTCTCCCAAGCTGTGTGATTTTGGCCAGGGCTCTGGGCAGCCATGCAGACAGCTGAGATTTAAAAGGGCGTTTTGAGGTTTCATTTCCTTTCAGTCCATGGGAAAAAAGGAGCCCCCAGTTCCCGGGCAGGCGAGACAGCTTAGTCACTCATTCTTCCCTGATTAACAGCAGGGCCAATTAGGAGGGTTTAAGCAAATGGAAAAGCAAAAGTCAATTATTTGCAGAGGTTGGAACAAGACTTGCAGTCAAACATCCGAGGTGACTAAATGTCCCCAGGCTCAGCAGGGCTCTCTGGGGTGCTAAAGGGGGATCCTGGGGCCACTGATGCTCCCTGCCTGGTAGCCCTGGTGGCAAACCCAGGGGAGAGAGAGGGACATGGACATCTGGGGATCAGGAGGTGACACAAGAGGGGTGTGCTAGGGCTGGGCTGTGCCTGAGCAGAGGGTGAAGGTGCCCCAGGGCCTCCTGACCCCTCACGTCAGGAACAGCCTTGCAGGGCTGATGTGTCACACTCAGGAACTGCCTCAGCCGCCCACTGCCTCCTTCAGCAGGCTGAGAAAATCCTCCCCGAGCTGCTGGGGCTGTGGGGAGCGTTCCCTGCCAGCACAGGGGAGCTCTGAGGGCTGCACAGAGTGCTCTGTGCTCCAGCTCCAGCACCACAGCCACCCACGAGGGGCTGTCCCTCCAGGGGCAGCTCTGGCTGCACATCCTGCAGGAGCTGGAAGGGTCTGAGGACAGGGGACACAGCCCCCTAGATTGTCACAACCCTTTAGATTGTCACAGCCCCCTTAGACTGTCACAGCCCCCTAGATTGTCACAGCCCCCTTAGACTGTCACAGCCCCCTAGAGTGTAACAGCCCCCTAGCCTGTCACA
>WEIU01051963.1:822330-841527 GCA_013389925.1 Aegithalos caudatus
GATTGTCACAGCCCCCTGGATTGTCACAGCCCTTTAGATTGTCACAGTCCCCTAGAATGTCACAGCCCCCTTAGATTGTCACAGCCCCCTGGATTGTCACAGCTCCCTTGGATTGTCACCTGTCCTCAGACCCCTCAGCTGAGCCCCTCTGTCATGGCAAAGGAGGGAAGGGACCCCCTGCACCCCCCTGGGTGTGTGCTCAGACTCCCACAGAGCTCCCTGGCAAACAGGAGCACCCTTGGGGACCTCCCAGTGCCGGATGTCCCCAGCCTGCCACCCACAGCGCTTTCCCAATCCCCGTGTTTGCTCCCACGCCCTCCCCCTGCCACCAGCCCGTCCCTGTCACACCCAGAGGGGTGGCACAGGCCCTGGCACGTCCCCTGGCTGCTGTGGCTTCCCCAGGCCTGGCTCAGCAGGATCCCTGTGCCAGCACCTCTGGTCACAGAGCTCCTCTGTCCCCAGCCTCCACTCCCTCCGGCCTCTCCATGACTCAGGGGCACGTGGTGGCTCCAGCAGGATGGAGATAAAGGGGCTGCACAGCCCAGAGGGCACAGGGAGGGCTCTGGGCATCCAAACTCTGGGCAGGGCTGGATGTGGGGCTGGGTGGGATGCTGGCAGCAAGGACAGGGCTCAGCCAGGCCACAGCAGCTCCCAGCCCTCCCTGCCAGGTCCCCAGGGCCCCCACACCCTGCAGGTGGCCCTGCAAGGACATGGGGACAGAGCAGGGAAGCACAGGTTTGTCCTTGGCCCCGATGATGCCCCGGGACTGCAGAGCCCGAGGCTCCTGGAGCTGAAACCAGCCAGGAAAGGATCCTGCCCATCCCCATGTGCCACCAGAGCTGTCACCAGCCCAGGGTGACAGGCAGGGCCACAGCCCTGCAGCAGTCAGTGCCCCCAGGGCAGGTGCAGCCCTGGAAAGCTCAGAGGTCATGGCCAGGCCAGCACAGCCCTGGCTGGGTCTTGGTCCCTCTGAGCCAGGGCAGGAGGTGGATTTTGCCTTCAGGATTCCAAAGGCAAACTGTCCAAGCTGGTCCAGCAGCCTGGACCGGCTGTGTCCTGCCCTTGGAAGCATCTCCAGCACTGTGATCAGCCCCACACAGGGAATCAAGGATTGGTCTGGGCTGGAAGAGACCTTAAATCCCATCTCCTTCCACCCCTGCCATGGCAAGGACACCTCCCACTGTCCCAGGCTACCCCAATGACCAACCTGGCCTTGGGCACTGCCAGGGATCCAGGGGCAGCCACAGCTGCTCTGGGCACCCTGTGCCAGGGCCTGCCCACCCTCCCAGGGAACAATTCCTGCCCAGTCTCCCATCCAGCCCTGCCCTCTGGCACTGGGAGCCATTCCCTGTGTCCTGTCACTCCATCCCTTGTCCCCAGTCCCTCTCCAGCTCTCCTGGAGCCCCTTTAGGCCCTGCCAGGGGCTCTGAGCTCTCCCTGGAGCCTTCTCATCTCCAGGTGAGCAGTCCCAGCTCTCCCAGCCTGGCTCCAGAGCAGAGGGACTCCAGCCCTTGGAGCATCTCCATTGCCCCCTCTGGACTCTCTTCAACACAGACTCATTCCAAGGCTCTGATCCAGACCTCCCATAAGACCAGAGCCAGCTCTGAGAGGTGGGGAACAAAACCCTCCATGTGCTGCAGGTCTGCTCCAGAGCCCTGATCACCTTGACCTTGCTCTTCCCTGCAGCTGCTGCATTTGCTGCCAGGTTGTTTCAGCACATTGGGAAGAGCAGAGCTGCAGGAACCCACCCCACAGCCCCAGGCTCACAGAGAGAGCCCTTCCAGCCCCAGTGTGTGTCCAGAGCTCGTTTTCCTCCTTGCCCTTGAGATCATGTGAAAACAGGAGTGCTGCTGTAAATAGCCCAGGCTGTGGGCAGCCCAGTCAGCAGACCCAGCCTCAGGGAGGGCAGTCCTGCACAGGTTTGCTCCCAAATTCCCTTGTCCTTCCTCCTTCTCCTTGTTCTTGTTCAGCTCAACACAGCCAGGGCCTACAGGGGCATCAGGGAATGCTGTGTGTCCCTGGTGGGACAGAGCCTGGTGGGGACAGGGACCTGGCTCAGCCCAGGTGTGTTCCCAGGGCTGTGGGGCTGAGGGGCTGCAGCAGCACAGGCACAGCCATCAGCAGGGAATTAGGGAATGGTTTGGGTTGGAAGGACCTTACAGCTCATCCAGTGCCACCCTGTGCCACCCCTGCCACACCTCCCGCTGTCCCAGGTCTCTCCAAGCCTCAGCCTGGCCTTGGGCACTGCCAGGGATCCAGGGGCAGCCACAGCTGCTCTGGGCACCCTGTGCCAGGGCCTGCCCACCCTCACAGGGAACAATCCCTTCCCTGTATCTCACCTAATTTCCCTTTTTTCAGTTTGAAGCCATTCCCCCCTGTCCTGTCACTATAATTCCTGACTAAAGCCCCTCTCTGGCTTCTCTGTGACCCCTTCAGGGACTCTGAGGTCTCCCCAGGACCTGCTCCTCTCCATGCACACACACCCACACACGTGTGCTCCCACATCCCTTGGAGGGGCTGGGGGCCAGCAGCTGGCAAATCCCAGTGGGAACAGTCCCCTGCACCCCCCTCTGAGCCCACATCCCAATTGGCACCCACAGTCCTCATGTGCCCACTGCCCTTCACATCTGCCTGGGGCCTTTGGGATCCCAGAAGGCCCCTGGGATGATGCAGAATCATGGAATCATGGAGCAATAGATTGGTTTGGGTTGGAAGGGATCTCAAAGCTCATCCCATTCCAACCCCTGCCACGGGCAGGGACACCTCCCACCATCCCAGGAGTGGAATGACAGCAGGGGCTGGGGCAGGGTACCCAAGGGATGCCTCACCCCAGGCAGGGAATTTTCCCCTTGGTCCAGAAAAAATTCAGAAAAACCAAAAGGCCTGAGCAGCTCACTGAAGCAGAACCCCAGGCTGGGGGCAGGGCCTGGCCTGGCTCCTGTCCCAGCCCTGTGGGACAGCCAGACTCAGGCCCCAGGGGCTGTGTCCCATATCCTGTGTCCTGTGTCCCGTGTCCTGTGTCCCGTGTCCCATATCCAGTGTCCCGTGTCCCGTGTCCTGTGTCCCCCAGCCCAGCCAGGGGCTGGCAGGGGTGGGCTTGCAGGGCACTGCAGGAGCAGACACAGAGGCCATGTCCTCATGTCCCTTAGCTGGGGGTCCCTGCCCTGGTGTCTGTCCCCCTGTGCTGTGGAGGCAGGTGACACGGTGGGACAGGTGACCCGTGGGCAGCCAGGGCTGGCCTGGCCAGTTTGCCAAGGCACCTGGGGGAGGAGTTAATTACTAATTTAGCCCGTAAATGATTAGTGAGGGGAGGCAGTTACTGGGGGGAGCACAGGATCCCAGCAGCCCCAGACCAGGGACAACCACCACGGTGGCATTGACAGGGACCAGCCCTGAGCAGCACCCAGACACGAGGTCCCGTGGCCATGGGCTGTCCTGGCTTATCCCAGCCTCATCCCAGCAGGAATTTGGGAAAGGCTGACAGCAGGAGGTGGCTCCAGGCAGGCTGAGCAGTGACAGTGCAGTGACAGCCAGCACAAGGGACAGTGCCACCCTCCACGGGGCACAGGAACCCTGCAGAGCCAAGGGTGCACACAAAGGGTTAAGCCCAGCCGGCAGTTCAGGGTTTCGGGAATTTGAATGTGAGCTCATTTCCACCCAGAAACACAAACTCCTTCACAGGGGCCTGACTCAGCCGGGCTGAGCATCCAGGAGATGCCAGCGCTGGGGAAGTTGGGCACCAGTTCCTCCCCCGGGGGCACGGAGAGGGGGCTGGAGGAGGTTTTGTTCCTGAGAACAGCAAACCCAGGGGCTCACCCAGCAGCTCTGCCTGCTTCCTCCTCTCATCCAAACCAGGAGAGGCTGGAACAGGGAGAGAAAAGTGGGGAGAGCAAAAACTGGGAGAGTTTCTTTCCCCTCTGACCTCCTTGAACCCAAACGCACCCTCGACACAAACCCACCCAAACCCACCCCGGGGTGCCCTGCTCGGGGCTGCCCTCAGGACTGGGACTGACCTCGACTGTGACACACAGAAAAACTCTAAAACTCAGAGGCAGAGTTTTAAAGGAGGTGGAACCAGTGGGGAGCAGAGGCTGCTCTGCTGCTCAGCACCAGGGATCCGGCAGCACAGGAGCACTGCCGGCCTCCAGCACCGCTCCAAATCCATCGGGAATATTTGCAAAATCGCAAATCCTGCCCGGAACCAGCTGAGAAAGGCGGTGGGGGTGGGAAGGGAGCGCACGGTGCCTCCCCCAGGCAGCTGCCCTGTGACTCAGCCGCGGTGGGAAGGGTGGGCTGCAGGAAGGGATGAGGCAGCGGAGCCTCTCCGGAGAAACCAGCCGGGGCCGGGCCTGAACCGGTTCATCCTCTCTGGCCGTGCCTGTGCCGGGCCGGGCTCTGCCCCCGGATGAGTCAGAAGCGCCCGTGGTGCCAGCGCGGGGCTGGGGCACCCGCCGGGGACACGGCTGTGCCGGAGTGTCCCCATCCCCTGGGACCGCGGGGATGCTCCCAGGGCTCTGTGCCCACCCTGGAGCCCCCAGCCCACCTCCCGGCCCCATCCAACCTGCCGGGACACCGCCGTGCTCCCGGAGCCCTGCCAGCCTCTGGAGACAACCACGGGATGCGCGGGGCTGAAAATGGAGCAGCGCGTTCCGCAGCAGCTCCTCAGCCTCCGAACAGCTGGAAAACACTGCGAAACCACTCTCGGGCAAGCTTTGGACACCTTCTGCTGCCTCTGGGGACAGCGCTGCTCCTGCACCCCGATCCCCACCGCGAGCTGGGCTCAGCCCCCGGCCCCAGCCCCTTCCCGTGCCCCGGGGTCAGCTCCAGGCCGGCAGGACAGGGATCGGTGCGGGGCCGGCCGCGGTTTTCCCGTGGCGTGGGTGCCGCTGTCCTGCTGCTCCCTGCGAACGGGGCAGTGCGGGGCTGCTGCGTGCCAGGAATGTGCCTGTGAAGATCAAACAGCGCTGGGCTGATGCCTGCCCTCAGCCTCCCTGCCCCAGCAGCCTCCGAGGGATGGGGGAGGAGGAGGAGATCCCTGCCCCCACCCAGCCTGCAAGCCCCCTTTGCCCTTGGAGCAGCCTTTGGGGCGATGCTCCAAAGCCGTGGGGCACAGGTGCCCTCTCGGCGGGGTTAGAGCCAGCCCAGCCCTGAGTGCCACCTGAACAGGTCCGTGCCACCAGCAGAGGTGGCTGCACTCCCACACTGTCAGGGTATGTCCCATGGACGGGCTGGTGGCTGTGGGAGGAGGGAGCATCGCTGTAGAGCAAACACCAACCCCAAACCCTGAGCTTGGGCAGCACCCACTGCCCTCATCCTGGCTGCAGCCACATCACCCCACACGTCCCTCGTCCCCCTGGGTGCCACCAGCACCAGGGTGGAGAGGAGCTGCCACCCCTCTGGCTCTCCCCACAGCAGGGTGGGACCCAGCCCCAGCCCTGCCCAGATAAGCTCGGCTCACCCCCAGCACCGGCCGGGCAGCATTGCATCCCTGGGGAATGGCGCAATCCCGAGCCGGGCTCTGCACCGGCATCCACATCCTGCAGCCCCTGCGGGCTGGGGACAGCCAGCTGAGGTCCCCACGGCAGAGGGGACACAGCAAACCCGGGCATCTCCTGTACTGGGGCAGCTGGGGTGGGCGATCCTTGCTCCAGGATGTCCCAGCAGCCGCTTTCCTTGTGTCCCCTCATGCCCAGCCCCAGGGAGAGCAGCTGTACCTGGCACACTGCCCCTGTGCCCAGGTGGGCAGTGCCAGTGGGAAACCCAATCCAGCCCTAGGGCAGGACACCAAACAAAGATTTGTATGTGCATCTAAAAGAAACAAACAACCCAGCTAAGAGGGATTTGAAGAAAACAGACCTGAACCTGCCCTGGAGCTGTCCTGGAGCTCCCTCCCCTGCTGCTGTGTCCAGCTCCTCCCCTCAGGATGCTGAACCACCGCAGTTTTGGGGTCTGGGAGCCGGCTCACCACAGCTTTGGGCACATCCCTTCGTGCAGGAAAACCTCTCAAGGGGCTGAGCAGAGCTGGCAGACAGAGAAAGGAAGCCAGGACAAGTGTCCTGTGCCCCAGGAGCCACCAGCACAGCGGGAGATGGGCGAGATCCTGCCCAGGGATCCTCCAGGGCAGTGTCCCCTCCTTGCTGCCCTGTGGGGATGTCCCATCGGGGACTCCCCTAGTGAAGGGGCTGGAGTTCCCGAGAGGAATCCCCCAGACAGATCCCTGCCAGGGAAGGGGCAGAAGGGGACAAAGAAGGGCAGGAGGGCATGGCAAAGGTCAGGAAGGCATGGAGAAGGGCACCGTGCTCTATCAGAGCGGGGACCTGTGTCAAATGTCGCTGCTCTTTCCCTTTGAAAAGGGGGAAAAGGTGGAGTTTTATTCCTTCCTCCCCCGCCGGTCCAAGAGACTGGGAGGAAGCGACGAGCTGCTCTGCTCTGCCCCTTCCTCTGGGCTCTCCATGGAGCCACTGCAGGCACAGCCAGGCTTGGGACAAGGCTCCAAGGCCAGCCAGGGGCCGGCCAGGGGGCACAGCCCCTCACCAGGGGGGCTCTGGGGGCTGCAGCCGCAGGAGGAGGTGACATCCCCCACAGACGGGGTGGAGGGAGCAGAGCTGGGTCCTGCAGGGGCACAGCAGGTCCTGGAGAGCTTGTCCTCACCTGCCTTCATTCACACCGTGCCCCAGCAAGTGCCTGTGGATGAGCATCCCTGGATCCCTCCTGCGCTACTTCCTGCTGGAAAGCTCGGAGGCCCAGGAGCCAGGAGGGTGCCAGGAGGGTGCCAGGAGGGTGCCAGGAGGGTGCCAGGAGGCATCGAGCCCCTCTGAGCCCTGAGCAGTGATTTGGGGAGGAGGGGAGGCAAAGGCTCGGGAAATCCCAGCTCCTGCCTGTGTCTCTGCAAGGCTTTCGGGGTGTCTGACACTGCCATGGAGGTGTCCCGGTGCTTTTCTCTCCCTGGGCTGGCCCGAGCAGAGCTCCGAGCTCTGTTCCTCCTGTCCCAGCCCTGCTGCCCCCAGGCAGAGCAGGGATCCCCTCCCTGCGTGCCCCAGCTCGCTCCAGCCGAGGCCTCCGGCTAAACCCTGCCTGGGGGAGGCAGGGAAAGCCCTGCCCGAGGGAAGGCGGGCGGTGCCCCGGGGCTGAGCACGGGCACGGCCCCGGGGCTCCCACGGCCCGCCCAGGACCGAGTCCCCTGCCCCAACACGCCGGCTCGGAGCGAGCCCCGTGCCCCGACACGGCGGCTGCAGGTAAAACCCCGGCGTGCCAGGACCAGCCCTCGCCGCTGGCAGGGAGCCCTGACGTGCCAGGGGAGTTATTTATTTGGCGATGAAAGACACACATCTCGTTGGGAGAAACCACTCGGCGGCTGAGCGCCGAGCCCTCGGAGCCTCCCTGCACGGCTGCCCCCGGGGCAGGGTGAGGGCTGCAGCCTCAAGACCAACCCCAGAGCCCGGCAACCTCCACCTCCCACGCCGGCTGGGGCTGAGCTGCGGCAAAGGCTGGGAAATGAGTGTCACGCTTAGGGAAGCCACAGCGATCCTCCTCCTGCTGCCAGCAGCCTGGATCCCTGGGGCACACCACAGCCTGGTGCCTGCTGGTGTCTGCCAGGTGCCTCTGGAGCCCTGCATCCCATGGATCCCATCCCATGGATCCCATCCCATAGATCCCATTTTTCCCATCCCATAGATCCCATTTTTCCCATCCCATCCCCTCCCATCCCATCCCATCCCATCCCATCCCATCCCATCCCATCCCTGCTTGCTGGGATCAGGGATATGCAGACACTGCTGCCCTACAAGGCTGGTTGGAGCAGGGAGGCTGCAGGCCCGGCCCCAGGGATGAGGCTCGGTGTCACCTCTGCCACCTCTGCGTGGGCTGGTGCCTGTGGAAGTCCTACCCTGAAATTAGCAGCTGCTCCACTCCGTAATTAACGGGCTGGTGACTCCCCGGAGATGCCAGAGCAAGGTGTGAGCTCCCAGGGACCCTCCCTGTGCTGCCACCCACCCCCACAGCCCGTGGAGAGATCCACCAGCTCCTGCTGCACCCCTGGGCTCTGCCAAGCACCCAGGATGGCACCAGGAGCTCCTGCTGCACCCCTGGGCTCTGCCACCCATCCAGGATGGCACCCAGGAGCTCCTGCTGCACCCCTGGGCTCTGCCAAGCACCCAGGAGCCCCTGCTACACCTCTGGGTGCTGGCACCCCTGGGCTCAGGACCAGCAGCCCCACCCAGAGCCAGCCAGCTCCTGCCACCCAGCTCCTCACCTCAGCCCCCAGGAGGAGGGCTCCATGGGATGCTGCAGGGAAGGAGTGATTCCAGCATGAGGGAAGGGCATCATCCAATCTCATGCTGAGGGCACTCCTTGCCCTGGACATGAGAGGACACTGTGCAAAGTTCCAGGGCACCCAGTGACATCCTGGTTTCCCAGGACACCCCATCCCTGCCACCCTGGTGTGCCCAGGTGATGGTGCCCACGCTGGGCATCCTTGCACAAGGAAAATGAGCCAGTCCCTGCTCCAGCCCACAAAACAGCATGGGAGCAACTCCCAACCCACATCTGGGAGGAAGAGGAGGAGGAGGAGGGCAGCTGAAGGGTGTTGACAAACAAACTGGATGAGTCAAGCAGGAAGATGTCCAAACCAGGGTGGCAGGAGGAAGCAACGGGCTCAGAGACCCTGCAGAAGGGAGTGCAGGCAGCTCTGCCACCCCCCACCGAGCTGTGTGGCTGCCCTGACAGCCCCAGCATCCCCAGGGCTGGCAGGGAGCTGCCTCTGGGACTGCCTGCAGCCCTCCAGCCCCACCAGTGCGAGGGCAGACCCTGGTCCTGTGCCACCCAGGTCACCCGTGTGTGGCTCCTTGGTGACATTGGTGGCATGAGCCTCCACAGCCACCACCTGATAGGCTGGGCCAGGGCATGGACCTTCACAGCTAGGCACTGTGGGCATGGCAGGGCTTTTTCCACCTCCCTCCTGCCTTTATCCCACTCCCAGGAGAGGCACAACTCTGGGCCAGGCTCTCCCCAGCAGCTCTGCTGCTCTAAGGGGCTGCAACCTCGGAAAGGACAAAGAGCTCCTGTGCTTCCAGCAGCCAGGGCTCATGGTGGCCTGGGCAGCAAATCCAAACCCCCCAAATCTGGGAGGACAACAGGGAAAGGCTGCTTGGAGAAGGGCTGGATGCCTCCTGGGGCAGCAGCAGCGGAGAACAGGCCGAGCTAGGCAGGAAAACCCGGAGTTTTCCCCGCCACGTTGCTTTGCATGCCTGACAGCAAGTCGTGCCTTGCCTGTTGGGTTCCAGCCCCTCCCAGCTCCGGGGGCTCCTCAGCCAGCCAGGAGCCCTGGCAGGAGCAGAGAGGTGCTCCAGGAGCCCAATTTGCCTCAGTCTCTCCCAGGGAGGTGTCCCAGTACAGGTGTGTGTCCCCTACTCACCCCAGCATGGCATGGGATGTGTCCCAGCCCAGTCTCCATAATCCTATTCCACAGGAATCTTTTTTTTCCTCATGAAATCTTTTTCCCATGAAAACTTTTTTCGCATGAAAAGCCCTCTGCCATCCCCAAGCATGGGTTAAACCCCACCCTGGGGTAACCCCTCAGTCCCTGCCGGGGTGCAGCCATCCAGCCTGGCCTCGCAAACACCCAGCAGAAACAGATTCCTGCACAGGAAACCCAGACAGGCTTCTCCTTGTTATTCTTCAGGATTAGGATCACAGGGGCTTGCACAGGGAGCTATCTTTGCACAGACAACCAGCAAGTCACAGAGAAACTCGGGATGTGCTTTGGATCCAAACACGCCACAGGCAGCCCCGACCCGCTGCAGCCCCGCGGATCAGCCGGGCTGAGCTTTAACTAATGCAAGATGAAAACCCCAGAGCGAGTTCCAAGCTCTCCTTCAAAGCTCAGAAACCTGCTGGCGTCCTGCTGAGCCGCATACCACGTAAGCATTCCTGCCAGGATGGGGCCTGGCAGGGCGGATGGGCTGCACGGCGAGACACCGCGTCCCTGTGCCAGCCCCACGGCAGCTCCGGCGCTGCTCTGCCGGCAGCAGCTTTTCCCCCAGAGCCCTCGGGGACAAAAGGACTCCAGAGCCACTCCCGTGGCTTTATGGCCGCCACAGAGGAGCGATACGGCGGAGTCACCTCCAAAACATCGGCGCTCCTCAGCCCTTGAGCTGCCGGAGGGACGCACAAGGTCCGGCACGGAGCCACCCTGGGCTGTGACACCCGCCCAGGTGCGGCTCCGCCGCCGCGGGGGTGGCTTCACCCGCTGGAGACGAGGTTTTGCCAGCCTGGGGAGCTGAAAGCAAAGCCGGGGCACGGCAGGGCTCGGAGGGCACGTCCTGCCCGCCCAGAAGCCCCGGGGAGCCGAGCGCCCGCATCACGAGTGACGCAGAGTGGCTTGGGGCGAGCACCGGCACGGAGGGGTGACCCCGCTCACAGGGGTCAGGAGGGTCACCACAGACCCCAAATAGCAGCGCCGAGCCCCCCGGGCAGGGTTTCCTGCCTGTACAGAGCCGTAACCCCGCGTTCCCAGGCGGTTCTGGCCAGACATCAGTGCCAGGGGCGAGGCGCTGGACACACGGGCCCTCAATGCGGTCATTGTCACCCTGCCCGTCCCACGGCGCTGCCGGGGACACTGCTGTGTCCTGCCTGGGGACAGCCAGGGCTGCGGCCAGTCCTTCCCTCCGCCCCAGAACCTTTCGGGGGGGCTCTCTAAGGATTTCCCAGCGCTGTGAAGGGGGATGAGGTTCGTGTGGCAGCCGGCGCAGCAGTGCCCGTGCTGACAGCGCTGTCCCCGCGCTGGACCCGGCTTCCAGCATCCCTCGGAGCACAGCTCCCCTCTCCCCTCCCCGCGGCCCGAGGGGTCCCCGAGCCCCGCCGCCAACACAAACACCCCCGGCACATCCCAGCCTTTCATCTGGGAGCACACGGGCACCCCGGGTACCACCCCCCCCACCGAGCTGTGCCGGGGCAAAACTACGGCGAAACTAAAAATTCAAAAGTTTACAGAGCGAGAGAGAGGCGAAGAGCAGGCGTGGGGGTCCCGGGAAGACTGAGCGGGGGGGTTCCCGAAGGAATTGAAGGAGGCACGGGGAGATCCCGGCGGGGATGAGCGCGGGGATGAGCGCGCCGGGGGCTCACCCGCGATGTGCTGGCGGCGACCCTCGTCCAGGTGCGTGGAGACCACATCTCCCATGGCGAGCGGAGCCGGGCCGGGCCGGGCGGCGGGAGGAGCGGCAGGAGGAGGAGGGAAAAGGGAGAAGGAGGAGGAGAAGAAGGAGGAGGAGGAGGAAGGCAGCGCTCAGGGCGGCCCGGCAGCGCGGCGCCCCACGGGCCCCCCCNCGTGCTGGCACCGCGCTGCTCCAGCCCCGGCATTGCAACACCCGGCTCCGTCCTACCTGCGCCCACACCCCGCAGCCTTGACCTTGGTGCCAAACTGCAGGGCGGGCGTGGGAGCCGGGCACAGCCAGGGCCCCTGGCCCTCCCCAGCCCTTGGGAGAACGGGATGGGAACGCTCGAGTTGATTTAAAACCCGCTCCAGACACAGGTTTTTGCAGCAGGAGCTGTCCCGGGATGGGGGCTGGCATCTCCCGGGTGAGCCGGGGAGCAGGAGGGCACGCTCACAGTGGGACACCGAAACCGGGAATGTGCCTGCCATCCTGCCAAGTCTCCTCGGACCCAGCCAGGGAGGAAGCGGCTGGAGCCGCGGAGCTGGAGGAAGCGGTGGAAAAGCTCCTCCTTCCTCTTGCAGCCGCTGCCGCTCCTTTCCCGAGCGCAACAGGCGGAACAGCCCTGCAGGATCCTGCCGGGCACCATCCGCGGGGAGGAAAGGCCTGGCCGCCGTCATTCCCAGAGCCCGGGCACCGCCAGCGGCTCGGGTGGGACCCAGGGAGGAAGAGGAGGAGGAGGAGGAAGAAGAAGGAGGAGGTGGTGGCGTGACCATAAAGTTCAGGCTGTTCCCAGCTGCGAGGCGGCTCCGGGGAGTCGCTGCCGAAGTGGATGCACGCCTTGGCATCACTCTGGTTCCCTGGATGCTCCCAGACCTCTGGAAGTTGGGGCCGGGCCGGGCTCAGCTGCTTGGCTCGGTGTGGGGCAGCCAGCGTGGAAACGGCTCCAGGAGGCTTTTCCTGGGCTGGACTTGTTTACCCGGGAGCGGCGGGAGGGAGGGAGGGTGGGAAGTGGCCGGGCTGGGAGCGAGGCATCCTGTTTATCCTCCTGAAATAGCTGCCCTGGGCCTCCGCGGGGCTGGGCGGGGGGCGGCGGGATAAGCGCAGCCCTCCCCGCCTGCTGCCACCGCCCCGGGGGACACCGGCGGCTCCTGCCCCTCGCCGTGCCCGGGGGATGCCACCCTGGAGCCGGGAATCCTCCTTTTTGGGCAGGGATGCGGCTGCGCCCGTGCCAAGCTCTGCCGAAGCCGAACTCTCCCCGCCCGGCCAAAACAATCAGGACATCAACTGGCACCCAGATGCCACCTGCATTTGTCCCAGCATCCTGTCCCTGCAGGAATGCCCGCAGTGTATCAACCTTTTCCATCCTAGCGCTGTTCTCACCCCTCGTTTCGACGGGAAAATAATTCCAAAGCTGGGATATTTCATTCCCCCCCCCCCTTTTTTTTTTTTTTTTTCCTGATATGCCCCATAAGAAGGCTTTATCCTTAGCACGGGGCTTGTTTGCAGTTTGTTTGCCTGGCCAAAATGCTACTGATATCAAGGGATTCTCGTGGGAAATTTATCTGCAGCAAAAATCTCATTTCCAATAGAAAATCGTTCCACTGGAGGCTTCCAAACACTTTCCCCAGTGCTGATCCCCGAGGAGTCTGGCTGTGAATTAATTTGAAATTCTGTCTTAGTGGGGTGATGGTATTTAAGAGGCGATAAAAATGCATCCAACCCCTTCAAATTGAAAATAAATGGGAATATCTACCCATGTAAATAACTTCATTATTGGAAGCCAAGCTTCATCCCTTCCAAAAAAGCAATGCATGGAATATGATTTAGGCAGTGCACACACAGTCCTGCTAAAGAAACCAAGTAAGTGGTTTGAAAGCCTTATTTTTGAAAAATCCACACAAGCACCAGAGCACTGAGTCATCACTGCTTCTTTTACCCACCGGTGTGTTCCTTAAATAAAAAACTAAAACCTGAATGAAGAGGTAAAAAACAGACAGCACTGATATTGTTGATTTGCAGACAGGAAGGGGATGTTTGTGGCACACAGAAATAGCGTGTCAACAGAGCCTGGAGGCTGTCACACACACACACAGGCTGCTCCTGGGGCTCCAAAAACCACCCCAGGATGGGCACCATGTCCTGGCACCACGTGGTGACACAGGAGTGAGCTTTTGGCACAGCCTGGCTGGGGGCAGAGACAGGCTCAGCTCTAAAGCTTGGGACAGGAAAGTGAAGACGTTGTCTGAGGGGTCTTCTTGTGACTGCAGACATTTGGAAGCTCAAAACTCAGCAGCTGAGCACATTTTGGATTATTCCCACATGGTCAGGTGCAGAGGGGATTGTCCCCAGTGTGCTCCTGGTCAGGGTTTCCTTCATCCCCACCACCCCAGGGGGTGCCTGAGCGGAATGGGAATGGGGATGGGGTCGGGAATGAGGGATGAGGTGACAGGAATGGTTTGTCCTTCCTCTCCAGCTGCAGTTTCTGGGAGCCCAGCCTGGCCCTGCCCAGGCACCAAGCCCACCCTGCTGAGCACAAGGGGTGCAGACACAGCTTCCTGCTGCCCTCCTGCCTCCCCTCCTGGCTCCATCCTTCCCGGGGATGTCTTTAAATCCATCCCCCTTGGCAGGTTCAGCTCCCAGCTCCCTGTTGTTTCCCCATACCCCTCTGCAGAGGCTCCAGGTAAAGCCCCTGGGTTCAGGAGGACAAACCACCACTTCCAGCAGCACAAGAGATGCACAAATGGCTTTGTCACACCCTGTCCCACAGCTGTCCCACGTGCTGGGGCTCCGAGGGAGCCAGCACAGACGTCCCTCCCATCAGAGGCTGTGCAGCGTTGGAGTTGTACAGAAGTGCAGCCTGATAAAGTCTAATCATGGCAGCTAATTACATCTCACTGAGCAGATGGAAATAATGCTTATCTGCCTGGAGCTGCCCGAATTATCTATCCCAGCTTGGAAATGAAGGATTTCCCTGTGAATACAGCTGAGGAGAATAAACACTCCTGTGGTTTCAGGCAGCTCCTGGGGTGGTGGAGATGGCCACAGAGAGGTGAGATAGTTCCCAAATTATTAAATCCCTTAAAGCCTTCAGTGCTTTTGCATCATGATGAGCAAAGTGTTCCATACCTGTCCTTCACCTTCCCAGGACTTCTCCTGGATGATCCTGGTGCCACAATCCGTGGCTGTGACAAAGCATTAAAAATAAATTGATTATATGGGATATTTTTGCTGATTTTGACTGTTCACAGCAGTCAAACCAAGCCTGACAGGGTCTGTGTGCTCAGCTCCCTGCCCTCCTGCCCCTCTGGATTCGGTGCCTGTGGGGAGGCTCATCCCACCTTGCTCCTGTTGGATTTTCCATTAAGTCATTACCAGGGTGTAAAACCTGACCTCCCGGCAGCAGAGGTGGTGGATGCACCTGCAGAGCACCCAGAACAGGCTGTTCCAAATCACTCCCCACCTCCAGAATCCTGTAAAATTCCTGCAGCCACTAAACATTGCAGGATAAATCTTCCAGCCCAGTAAATGTTTATCTCCCTCTCACCGACACAAGGAGCAGCCGGTGGAGTTTTCCTCTCACTCTCAGTGACCCTGGCACAAGGATCTGTTTCCACCTCACCAGATCACCGGGAAACCGGATCGGGGAAGGGCTGGGGAGGGTTTGAGGCAGGAGATGCAGCCAAAGGGAGGTCGGGGTGTCCTTCAGCTGGGCTCAGGTCCCATCCACAGGCTGGGGAGGTTGGAAAACCCATCTGGGGTCACCTCTGAGGCCTTGGAGGTGCCCAGGACGTGTCCTTGCTCAGGGACCCGCTGTGCCCGGGGTCCGAGCCGGCCCGGGCTGGGCGGGAGAAGAACCCGGCAGAGAAGGGGGTGGAGGTGCCCTCGGCGCCGGGGGCCGCTCGCCTTCCCCAGAACTGCTCTCGGTGCAATTAACAGCGGCGTAATTGCAGCAATAAAGCTTCCCAGCGCTGATAAAGGCGAGGGCAGCTCTGCCCAGCCCCGCGAGCGGAGCTGCCGTCCCCGCGGGGCTGCTGCACCCTCCGTCCCGCTGCTGACTCCAGCGCTGCGCTCGCAGATAACAGCGTGATTAAACAGTGCTGAATCAGGGCTGCCTCGGCGGCTTCTGCTGAATCAGGGGTGAATCCATCAGCTCCAGCCCGGGAACGGAGCTCTGAGCAGGATCCATCAGCTCCAGCCCGGGCACGGAGCTGTGAGCAGGATCTATGAGATCCAGCCTGGACACGGAGCTCTGAGCAGGATCGAGGAGATCCAGCCCGGGAACGGAGCTCTGAGCAGGATCCATCAGCTCCAGCCCGGGCACGGAGCTGTGAGCAGGATCTATGAGATCCAGCCTGGACACGGAGCTCTGAGCAGGATCCATCAGCTCCAGCCTGGACCCGGAATCCTGAGCAGAAGGATGACACTGTCTGAGGGCACCTGGGGGGTTCCCCAGCCTGGACCCGGAATCCTGAGCAGAAGGATGACACTGTCTGAGGGCACCTGGGGGGTTCCCCAAACCCCCCAGGCCGGTGCCACGGGGCTGTGACGGGCAGCACAGGGGCGGGGGTGTCACCCCACCCTCACCCCGGTGGGTGAGCGCCCATTGCCCACGGCGCTCCAGGGCAGGGGGGGCCGGGGGAGCGCAGTCCGAGGAGCGGAGGGCACGGGAGGAGGAGGAGGAGGAGGAGGAGGAGGAGNGAGGAAGAGGCAGGCTCCTGCGGACCGTCATTCCCCTCTGCTGGTCGGCACTGGGATAACTGGTGGCCGCCAGCCAGGCGTTGGCAGGGAGCCGGGATCGGCTCAGCCTGCGGAGGGTGCGACAGACTGGCGACATCGGCACCGGCGTGGGCACCGGCGTGGGCACAGGGTACGGGCACGGGGACAGGCACCGGCATGGCACGGGACACGGGACACGGGACTTGGACGTGGGACGTGGGACATGTGACATGGGACATGGGACGGGGGACATGGACACAGGACACGGGACATGGGACTTGGACATGGGACATGGGACATGGGACATGGGAGAGGGGACATGGGAGAGGGGACATGGGACATGGCCATGGGACATGGACATGGACGCAGGACAAGGGACCCAGGACACGGGACATAGGACACGGGACAGGCAGCACAGCCTGGGCACTGGGATGAGCACAGGGGTTGGCCACAGACATGGCATGGTTCTACTCCTTGCTGTGGAATATTGGGAAAAGTGGTTTTCTGCCCCACTTCCAAACCCTGGGCAGGTGCAGAGGCTGGTGCTGGGTCACAACTCTGGCGTTTGTGCCAGGGAAAGGAAAAAATTCCATGTTTGAGCAATGCTGAACAGCTGGAAACTGAAAAACCCAAAGCACCGGAGCAGGAGCTGCTCAGCTGCCAGCCCTCACTGCCTCCAGCACAAACACCGGCTCTTGGAGGTGATTAACCCCGAGCAGCTGTGCCCCAGGCAGCCCCTGGGGACACAAACAGCGGGTGACACTGGCGTGACACTGTGCCCTCCTGTCCCTACAAGCACCTTCCCCCGGGACACGTTCCCAGCCCCGGGGCCGGGCGTTTGACAGCCGGCATTGCCTCTGCCTGCACTCGGGGGAGGTGGAAGTGCCCTCCCCATCCCACATCCCCGGCCATGGAGGCATTCCCCAGCAGATACTGGACACTCCCACAGTGCCCTAAAATCCCAGATGTCCCGGGGGAGCCCCCAAAGAAGATGGTGAGCAGAGCAGCAGGGGCTGCCAGTGTTTTCCCCTTCAGACTCAGCAGTTTGTGGGGCACCCCCATTTCTGCCAGTTAAACACATTTCAGCATCTTAAATCAATTTTAATTGAATTTTTGGGGTTGAAAAAGCCCAGAGCTGGGTGTCCTGGCCTAGACTCCTTAGGAGAGGAGGGATCAGGATGTGGCCCCAAGGCTGCTGGGGGAGGCATCTCCTACATCAACTTCCCCTTGGTACCACAGACATCCTTGAACTTGTCTGTCAGGAAAACCAGCCTGAGCCCAACACCAGTCCCTTCTCTGGCCTCCCTTCCCAGAGCTCCATCCCACACCAACAGCCACTGGTGGAGGGCCCAGCTACCAGACCTGGCCATCCCATTCCCATGATTTGGACTAAAAGAGCACAGGATGGGAGTGAGGGGAGCAACCACCACCTCTCCCCATCCACTCTGATGTCCCTTCCAGCCCTGTGTGGAAAGGGGGCAGAGGAAAAGCTGCTCCCCTTCCCCTTCCAGCCCCAGCTCCTCACCCACATCCCCCTGAGCAGGAAAAGGCTTCAGGGGGTCCCAAAGGTTCTGAGTCCTGTGCCCACCAGCCCACAGTGCCTGCCTGGAGCACCCACTGTCCTGAGGCATTCTGCACTCCAGCAAATGCCCTGGGCTGGGAAGCAGCCCCTGGGTCCCAGCCAGCCCCGAGCCAGCAGGGTCCTGGGTGTCAGGATGGACCTGCCCATGTTTGGGCTGTGTTGGCAGGAAAGCCATGCCCAAACCATCCTTCCCTCATCTCTCCACCCACCATGGGGCAGGATCCCATCCCTGCCCTCCCAGCTTTCCCCTCCAAAGTCTCCACCCCCACCCTGACATTTTCCCAGGCAGCCTGTGGAGTGGGGGGCAGTTTGGCTCCCATTTTTTCCCAGTGAAACGAGTGCCACTCTCTCCTTATTTATCTTCTCTACCAGGTGTGATGGATGCCAGAGATCCACCGAGCTGCCAGGGAGCTGACTGTCCCCAAGGGCGAGGGGACACACCTTGGGGACCCCCTCCAGCGGGTCCAGCTCTCCTGCAGCTCCCTCCACGCCCTGGGGCTTTTCCTGCAGACAAGCGATGCTCGGCCCTCCGGGAAGACTGACAGGGAGACGGAGGAGCAGTATAAATACCTCACTCCTAAATAGCCTGCTGGTATTTATAGCCCGCGCTTGGCACCCAGTCCGGTGCCTCTGACAAACCCAACTCCGGATTATTTTTAAGGAAGCGTGGAGGAGAGCAGGTTTTGTATCCAAGGACTGGGACCCGCCCGGCCTGGGGCTGCCCGAGCTGGATGGAGCACGGCCTTTGTCACTGTGCTGTCCCTCGGGGCGCTCCTTTGCTGCCCTGTGTCCCCAGGCACCCCGTGACAGGGTGAGCCTCTCCATGGCCACACACACGCACATTTAAATACATCCACATGCACGCACCTGCGGGCACAGCCTGCCTCTGCATCCCTGCCCTTTGCTCCGTGCTAGCATGCTCCATGCCGTTCCCCAGCTCCTTTCCCGTTTTCCCCCCTTCACACGCAGCCCAGGCTCAGAAGGGGAAGCACAGAAGCGCCCAAATCCCCTGGGCACAGCGCTGGGAGTCAACACAGAGTCTGGCAGCCAGCCTGCAGGGAAAGCTCATCGGGTGAACACACACCCTTTGCCCCCAGATTTACAGCCCTGCCGTGCCCGGCGTGGAGGGCTGGCAGCGGGTGACTGATCCGTGTGTGTGTGATGATGTTTTAATAAACCCGATTCACCCCAGGGACTCCTCCCCACTGCAACCCTGGGGTGAGGGGGGCAGGTTCCCTCCAGCCCCACCGCGGGGTCGGGGGCAATGCTTTGCTTTGGCAGAGCTGAGCCCTGGGGCACGGGGAGGGGCAGTGCCGGGTGCGGGGGTGATGCTGGGTGTGGGGGTGCGTGTCCGTGGGTGATGCTGGGTGTCCGTGGGTGATGCTGGGTGCGGGGGTGCGTGTCCGTGGGTGATGCTGGGTGTCCGTGGGTGATGCTGGGTGCGGGGGTGCGTGTCCGTGGGTGATGCTGGGTGTCCGTGGGTGATGCTGGGTGCGGGGGTGCGTGTCCGTGGGTGATGCTGGGTGTCCGTGGGTGATGCTGGGTGTCTGTGGGTGATGCTGGGTGTCCGTGCGTGATGCTGGGTACGGGTGGGATCCCGGGTGCGGGGGGATGCCACAGGTGCGTGTGATGCTGGGTGTGGGGTTCATTTCCGATTTGGGGGCGTGCCGGGTGTGTGTCCGGGGGTCATTCCGTGTGTGTCTGTGTCTGTGTGTCGCTCAGTCTCCGTGGGCGACACCGTGTGCAGGG
>WEIU01051963.1:842860-865937 GCA_013389925.1 Aegithalos caudatus
CCCCTCGGTTTGATCCCCCCCTCGACCCCCGTGGCCCCCAGCCTCCCGAAGGGCCTCTCCCCACGGGGGGCTGAGCCCCATGGGGGGGCACAGAGGGGTGCAGACCCCCCCAAACCCTCCCCCAGCGCAGTGCCAGGCCGGGCCTTCCCGCTTTGTCTGCAGTAAATCCCGCTCAAACGCTGGGGTTTATTCCATTATTATTATTATTATTATTCCTATTATTATCATTATTTTCCCGGATGTACCCTGGCTGCCCCAAGCCGGTGGTGCCCCTGTGTGTGTGTCCCTTCCCCGGGCATCCCTTGCCCGCGGGGGTCCCGCTCCCCCGCGCTATTCCCGGCCGGGAATATTCCCGGGAGCCGCGGGCGGGGGCACGGCACCATCGTCCCCGGCTCCGCTTCCTCCTTCCCGGCTGTTGCAAGGCGATATTTTTCCCGGGGGAGAACGCGGGGGGGGGAGGTTGTTCTCCAAAAACACCCGAAGCTGGACGAGGAAGGAGGGGCGCTCCTTTTCCCGGCGTGAAATTAAGGCGAAAAAACTCCGCATTAAAAAAAAAAAAAAGAAGAAAATGAAAGGGCAGGAACCGGTGGGAACTTCCCCCCGCAGCCATGAGCCTTCCTCCTCCTCCCCCTCCTCCTCCCCGCCTCTCGCAGGGTTTATTTCCGTGGCACCGTGGCCGGCCGCGGCCGGATCTTGGTGTTTTGTTCGATTTTTGGGGTGATTTGGGGGTGTTTTTGGCGTGCCATCCGTGCCCGTGGCCATCCCCCCGCCCTCCCGCGCCCGCTGCAGATGGCGCGGCCGGGGCTGGTGGTGTGATCGGGTGGGTGGTGATGGCGAGGGGAGGAAAACGGGGGGGATCCCCCCGGATCCGTGGCCCTGCCACCCTCCCGGTGTCGCCTGCCGCGGGGATGGGGGGCTGCGGAACACCCCCCCCCGCCCACCGCGGGTGCTGCATCGGGGACAGCGCCCAAAATGGACGGGGAAAGGCAGGGAAATGTCCCGGCGGTGCTGTGCTGCAGGATCCGCGCTGGGAAGGGGGGGCTGGCCGGCTCCGGGGTTTTGCTGGGGTTTATTTGGGGGTGCTGGTCCCCGAGTGGGGCCGGGGGATGCCCCCAGCCCGGTGGGATGCGGGATGGGGGGGTCGGAGCCGCCGCCCCCGCAGCCCCTGGCGGGGCCACACGCGGTGCCCTCGCCGGAGAGGGGACAGGGAGCAGCGCCACTGCGTGTCCCTTATTCTCATTCATTGTCTCTGCTCCGGAACGGGCTGGCAGAGAGCGCAGACACACACACAGACACGCAGAGAGAGGTTCTAGGCGGCATCAGGGAGATCTGACTTAATCCTCCCCTTCAGGGTTTAGTGACAAACCGCTCCGTTCTTCCCCTGAAAAACATCATTCCAGACTGGAAATGATAATGTGGAGCCGGGCAGCAGCCCCGGCTGGCGGGGAAGCGTGGGTGGCTGCGAGGGGGGAGCCGGGTTTGTGCAGGCGGAATGCTGCAGAGGAGCCGGGGCTGGCACCCGGGGGGAGCGCCCTGGGGTCCAGCCCTCCTCCCAAAGGGAACAGGCTGCTCCTCACCCTGCCGTGGGGAGCTCCTGGCCTTGGTGCATCCCTGCCTGCCTCAGGGGGGGCTGCTGCAGGTGGAGCTGCTCCCCCAGAGCTTGGGGCAGCCTGCAGGGTCCCCAAAGCTCCTGTCCCTGGGCACCGGTGCTGCTGGCATGAGATTCCCCGGGCTGCACCAGCCTGGCACTCCCTGGAGGGATTCCTGCAGGAGATGTTTGCTCCTGAGCAGCAAGAGGGGCAAGCCTGGGGCTGACCCCGAGGCAGGACATGTCCTGTGGGCTCCTTCTCCAGGAGGAAGGGCAGGATGGCTGGATGGAGGGGGAGGATGAGGAGGATGCTGCCGCGTTGCCGTGGCTCGCTCCACCACTGCCCCCCCCGAGCTGCATTCTGCCCTGGCTTCCCTCCAGACCCGGATTATTCCTCTGACCAGCTGGTGCCATAACAAGACAGGGTTTGGAGGCCTCTGGAGAGGTGGGAGGCTGTGGGCAGGGGGAGAGGTGGGCCAGGGCTGCAGGAGGAGAAGGGCAGGAGCAGATTGTCACCCCCTGAGCTGTAGGGTGTCCCTGTGACTCCCCGGGGTGTCCAGCCACGGTGACTGCGTCCTCCTGGACCCGTCTGGATGGGGTTGAAGCTGAGTGTGCTGCTCCCCAGAGGTGATGCCTGAGGGCCAGGTCCTGCTGCTGTGTCCCTGTGTCCCCTCCCAGGGAGAACTGGCCCCTCTGCCCTGGTGCTGGTTGGGAAAACCTCCCCAGAGAGTGGCAGCTCTGAGGACACCAAATCTTCCCCTGACATCCCTCCCATCTTCTCGTGCCCCTGGGATCTTCTCAGGGCCACCTTCCCTGAGCTTCCCTTGCCCAGCCCAGTGGTGGCTCTCCTGCAGCAGCCTGCAGTGAGGAGGAGGAGGAGGAGGAGGCTGGATTTACTTCACTGAACTGTCAGCAGCGAGGAGAGACGGGCCCTGCTGCAGGGGTGACACCTGTGCAGCGCCTGCCACGATGGAGCTGGAGCACCTGGGTGTGATTCCATGCTGGATCCAAAAAATCCTGCACCCTTTCCACCTCCCCAAAGGCTCCTTTTGCTCCCACTGCTGTCACGGGCAAGTGGCAGAGGCGGAGGAGCCCTGGGATAAGGAAGCACTTTGCAGAGACAGCAGGAAAACACCTTTCCCCCAGGGCAGCAGGTGATCCTCCCACAGGTGAGGAGCAGCCTCACCTGCACAGCCTCCCCCAGAGCTGACCTGTGCCCAGGGCCCCACGGCAAATCCTGCCTGGACAAGGCCTGGCACTGCCCAGTGTCACTGTGTGTCCCCAGCTGGGCCTCTCCAGGGTCCCCCCTGCCTGGGGATGACTCAGGGGCTCGGGCTGGGGTTGTGCTGCACCTGCAGGGACAGGGAGGAGGCTGGGGTAGGGCTGGGGACCTGACTCAGCCTGGCTTTTGGGGACCTTGCAGCTGCCACCAGCCCCTGCTGGGGGCACAGGGAGCTTTGCAGGGTCAGGTGCTGCTCGTGGAGGATGTTCTGAGCCCGTCCCAGTGCCCAGGGGACACGGCTGGTGTGCTGCCCATGCCAGGCCTGGCAAGGGCTGTGCCAGGCAGAGAGGAAGAGGAGGCAGCAAAGGGCACAGGGACCATTGGAGGGGTGCCCATGGCATCCTCTTGCCTGCACAGGGCACAGCTGTGACCTCAGCCTGCTGCAGAAGTGGATGGGTGAGGAGCAGGAGGTCCCTGCACGCTGTTCCCCCCATGGGTGAGAGCAGACCCTGAATCCAGTGGCTCCCTGGGCAGCCCAGCCTCCCAATTCCCACTTCCCAGGAGTCCCCGTGGTGCCACCAGCCTGGTGTGTGGGCACAGGACTGGGCACAGCCTCTGCTGGGGCTGTAGCTGTCACCGGCTGTGTCTCACCCCCGGTGTCAGCTCAAAGTTGGAAAAGCTTGAAAAAATCCTTGTAAAATTCAGCATTCACCAGCTCAGGCATTGCAGAACAATTTCAGTCTCCAGCCCACAGTCTGCATCAGGGGATGAGAAACTCCTGCCCATATGTGACCATGGAAGGTGACCAAGAGTGACAAACCTCAGTCTGGCAGGACTGCATCCACTCACCAGTGCCTGCATGTGCAAGAAGATTTAAAAAGCCACTAACAGAGAGGATTTACACTCTTTCCTTCTTAAAAAGAAAAGAAAAAGCAAGGTTTGTGTCTGATTCCCCTTCACCTCTTGGAGAAAGTGTCCCAGGAGAGATTCCTTCCTTCTTCCCACAAAATCAACACCTTTCAAAGGAGGATCATCACCATCACAAGGCTCCTGGTCGCACGCTGAGGAGCAGATGCTGCTCCCTCCAACTCACGGTGCAGGGAAGGAGCTGGGCTCTGGAGAGTGCAAAAATAGAGCAGGGCTGAAGGTGCTTTCATTTGTGGGCTCCCACGTGCCCCAGGATGTGAGGGAACCCGGGAATGTGCACACAGGAACACGGGGATGCCCACACTCCTGTGGGCACCTGTGCTAGGGGATCTTTAGTGGGGCCATCAGATGGTTTGGCCTTGGATCAGGGAGCAGCAAGGAGCACTCAGCCACATGTCTGCTGCCCTCCAGCCTGTCCTGGTGTCCCTGAGGGCACAGGAGACCAGCCCAGCCTGGATTCCCACCAAAGAACCACAATTTGGTGGTGTTTTCCTCTGTTTTTGTACCAAGGCAGAGAAGAATCAGCTCAGGAGGTCATGGCCACACGTAGGAATGTGAGGGTCACCTCCCCTCAGGGACACTGACACTGTGTGAGTGTTTCCATCTGCTGGGGATGGAAACATCTGGAGCAAGAGGACAAGTGTTGGTTGGTGAGGGCTGGTGCCTTCAGCAGGGTCCTGAGGAGCTGTGGGTCACTGATTGTACCCAAACAGGGAAACTCTGCTCAGCTCCCAGATCCTTGGATCCAAGGGAATTGTCTGGAGTTCCCACAGAATATCCTGAGCTGGAAGGACCCACAAGGATGTCAAAGTTCAGCTTTTATCCCTGCACAGGATAAAACCATCACCCTGTGCCTGATCCTGCAGTGAAAACCTCGTGTTTCTCCGGGGCACTCAGAGGGTTCATGGGTGTGATCATGCATTTAATTTCCCTTTTTCACTCCTGGCTGTGTTACTCAACTTCTACAGAGTTCAAGAGCTCCAGGTCTCCATCCTCCTCCTCCTCCTTAGGCTGTGCAGCTTTCCCAAAGCTTTGCCCAGCAGGGATAAATGTGGGCATCCTCCATGAGAGCAGTGCAAACAGGAAAAGGAGGAATTAAACACAGGTTCCACCATGACTGGAACTAATCCCTGGATCCCTGGGTGAGGAATGTGTCCTCCAGGGAGGCTGAGGGCTTCCAGTGGGCATCATCCAGTGGGAAAAATGGATGTTCAGGACTTGGGCTGCTGAAGGGGAGGTGTTTGAGACTTGTTTGGGTTTTGGGCACAGCAGTGCCCAGACTCAGGTCACCCCTGGATGGTTCTTAGCCAAGCTGAGGGCATCAGCTGGGCTTGGTCTCCTCTCAGTGATTTCCATGTGCTGGGTGGTGCTGGTGGCCCTGGAGGGCCATTCCTGCCACCCTCTGCTCCCTGTTTTATTTGGGATGGCCCCTGCAGAGCCCTGGCTGGGCTGTTTGGGACATGCTCCTGCCACCCTCTGCTCCCTGTTTTATTTGGGATGGCCCCTGCAGAGCCCTGGCTGGGCTGTTTGGGACATGCTCCTGCCACCCTCTGCTCCCTGTTTTATTTGGGATGGCCCCTGCAGAGCCCTGGCTGGGCTGTTTGGGATGTGCTCCCCTCTGTCCAGCCGTGCTGGGATCTGTGCAACATTCACACTGGCTTGAGCAATTAGTTAATGAACCAGCACAAAAGCAGTTGCCAGGCCAACCCAAAGCCAAATGTGTCAGTCTGGGAGATGCAGCCTGACAGCTTTTTAGGGGAAGTGGGGCTCCAGCAAACCTGGCTGTGGATTTCTGTGCTCCAGCTCTCCGGAGCTGCCCGGGGATTTGGGATCCCGGGGTCCAGGATGTGTGGGGAGAGTGAGAAGCTCATGGTTGGGATCAGTTCCTGCCCATCCATAAAGCAGCTCCACCTTCCTGTGCCACATCAGGCCCCCAGTGAGGTCCTGGGATGTGGCAGTGAATATTTCTGAGCAGCAGGAATTCCCAGCAGGGAAGGGCTTGGCCATGGCTGCTGCCACTGGGGTCAGCACTGCCCTGGAGTGTCCCTGGTGTCCCAGCATGGCCAGGACAGGGCTTTGCCACTGCCCCCAGGGAGGTCAGGGCTGCTCAGCGCCTTCCAGGCCTGTTCTGGAGCAGGTTAATGACCTTGGGGAACCCCAAAAAGGGTCCATCCCTTGGGGAACCCCAAAAAGGATCCATCTCTTGGGGCATCCCAAAAAGGATCCATCTCTTGGGGCATCTATCCCAAAAAGGATCCATCTCTTGGGGAACCCTAAAATGAGTCCATCTCTTGGGGAACCCCAGCAAGGGTCCATCCCTTGGGGACACAGCTTTGTTTGTCCCTCCTTCCCCAGCCCCAGTGGCACACGTGGGGCTGGCTGTGTTTCCATGCCCAAGGCAGGGCTGGGGGAAGGCCAGGGTATAAATAACGTGGGATAAGCCTCTTGGAGGGATGGATGGGCTCAAGTCCTACTAGGCCAGCGTGTCACCTGCCTGGGAATGAGGCAGGGGTCACACCCATGCCGTGTGTCACCCTGAGAACCAGCCTGGCTGCAGCTGCCGGGCTGGGTCCCCAAGGTGACAGCTGCCTGGTGGCACTTTTAGGGCCACACTGCTCCAGGGGTTCTCCATTCACAGCACAGATGTGTCCAAAGGGCTCTGGTGCTGGAGGAGGATCCAGAGCTGTCTGTATTCCCTCTTCTTGGGAGAAATTGTTCAGATTCTTTCAGCCTGAAGGAAACAGCTGTGACGTGGTAGGTCCAGACAAGCCAAGTGTTGGAGGCACTGGATGAGATGCTCATATGGATTTTATTTTTCCCCCTGAAACCTGTTTTTATTTCCAAGATGAAAAACTTGGCTGTGAGCATCACCAGCTGAGGTTAGATCATAAAAACTCTCTGGCCAGATGTTTGAGGACATGGGCAGCAACATCTGGCCTGCTGATATGGAATGGGAGAGCACCACTTCTGGGAGGGGACTTGAGGACCTCAGGACCTCAGCAGCTCCCCTGGGAGCCCAGAGCACCCTTCCCTAAGCTGGGATTAATGGCTGCTGTGGGGACACCCAGGAGGGGAAGTTCATGGCCACATCTCCCTAAACTGACAGCAGTCTGCAGCTTTTGCTCAGTTTGTGCCCTTGGCAGGACCCTGGGGCTCTTTGGAGGATGCTCTGTGGATCTGCCCCTTTCCTGACCCTGCCTGGGCTCAGCTGGCTCTGGCAGCCCCTGGAAGAGCCAAAATGTGGAGTCAGATCTGACCCATGCTGAGGGCAGGAGAGGACATTGATGTAGGGGATGGCTGTGCCTGGGGATCAGGGATTGACACCCTAAACCCACAAAGCTCAGAGGAATCACCCTCTGAAGTGCCCAGTCCTGCTCTGGGAGCCCATCCTGCTTCCAGGCTGGGGATGTGGCAGCCCTTCTTGCAGCCAGGCAGATGTTTCCCCCCTCAGGCATCCTCCACCCAGCCCCACCATCCCTGTGCAGGAGGGACAGGGTGTTCCCAAAAAGCCACAGTGTCCCCTGCTGCTGCTGCCACAGCAAGGACACCCTCAGGGGGGCTGAGGCAGCAATCTGGGAGCCCTTTTTGGGATCTCATGCCCTTGAGGCCACTTTGCTTGTGGGAACATCATCCTCTGGGCCACAGGATGCTCTTCCCAGCCTCCTTCCTTCTGTCCTTCCTTCCCTCTTTCCTTGCCCAGCTCAGTTTTCATTGCAGGGGCAGGAATTCTGCCTGGCTGCTGCTTTTGGTGACCCCATCCATGGGGCACCACCATGGCCCTCTGTGTTTTACTGGGATGGAGCCTGTGGGTTGGGATGGAGCCTGTGGGTTGGGATGGAGCCTGTGGGTTGGGATGGAGCCTGTGGGTTGGGATGGAGCCTGTGGGGTGGGATGGAGCCTGTGGGGTGGGATGGAGCCTGTGGGGTGGGATGGAGCCTGTGGGGTGGGATGGAGCCTGTGGGATGATGATGGAGCCTGCAGGATGGGATGGGATGGAGCCTGGGTGCTGCCCTGCAGACAGCACTGTCATTCTGGATCCTGGCCCTGGGCAGGAGCCAGGTGTGAGCAGTGGAGGAGGAGGAGCAGGGATGTGCTGGCATGGCTGGCATGGCTCCTTCCCAGCTGTGCCCTGCTGCCAGGACAGGGGCAGGGAGCAGCACTGGGGGCAGGGACAGCCCTCTCTGCCCACAGAGGACAGTTCCTGGTGTGCCTGGTGGGCAGCAAGCACAGGCACAGCAGCTGTGCCCAGTTCAGGTACCCAGGTACCCTCCAGCCCCTCTGTCCCAGCCTGGAGCTGCCCTGAGCCCCCTCTCCCCGTGGAAAAGCCAAAGGATGTGACCATGGGCAGGCAGGACATGGAAGGCAAGGCCAGTGTCCTTCTGGAGGCAGGTTTAGCTGGAGAGGTGGTGGGTGTGCAGTGCTGGGAATGGCCCTGAGGAGTGGCTGTTTGCTCCAGGTCTAGCAGCAGGACAGACAGACAGACAGTGACACTCAGAGGCTCCCTGGTTTTCACCTGCTGGCACCAGTGCCAGCTCTGGACCCTGCTGGGAGTCAGCACCCTTGGGGTGACCCACAGGGAAGGCTCCCAAGGCTGAGCTGGCAGGGTGACATCCTCACACCTCTGTTTTCTAATTTAGAGAAACCCCTTCACTGTTTTTTATTGGGCATTTCCATCCCTGCCCCTGGGACCAGGGGCTCAGAGCAAAACCCTGCAGGGGTGAAATCCAGGGAAAATGCTGTGTGAGGACATGGCACAGACTCCTCTCCTCAGGCCCAGCTCTGGGAGGGATGGAAGGAGGGATCTGCAGGGTTTGGGGGGCACATTGTTCCCCCAAAACAGATCTTTGGGCAGGAGGGCAAGGCTTGAACACCCCTTCCTGCAAGCCAGCCCCAAGGGCTGTCCCACTGCCACCTCCTCATGTCCCTGGACTCACAGGGAGCTGGCCCTGGGAGGAGCAGGGGGATTTGGGGTGGGGTGGGCCCAGGGGTGCTGCTGTCCTGCCTGGTTGCATAAGCCTGGCAGCCACGGGAGGTGAAATGGGATTGTCAGGGATTACAAGGAGCAGGCTCAGGCTGCTTGATTCTTGTTTCTAAAAGGAGCTCTTAAGCTGCTGTTGTTTTCCCAGCACTTTGGATTAGGGCTGAACCTCATGGGGCGGCCCCCAGGCTCCCCACAGGGACCCCCCAACCACCACACGCTCCCCACCAGCCTGGGCTCTGTCTGTGAGAGCCAAACACGAGAGAAAAAAGGGGCTGGGGGGTGACCACCCCTCCCTGGGTACCCCAAAACCTCCCCCACCCCTCCTTCACCCCCAGTTAAGGCATGGGGTGAGAGGGGCTCAGTGTGAGCCTGCTCTTGGGTGGGGTTTGGTGCCCCCAGCGGGCCCTGGGGTGCTGTAGGGGGGACCCTGGGGTCTCAGCATCACCCATCTCCCTTTTCTTCCAGAGATTATGCACGATGTGATCCGGAAGGTGAAGAAGAAGGGGGAATGGAAGGTGAGAACCAAACCCAGGGAAGAGAGCGGGGAAGGGTAGGGAAGGTCCTGCTGTGCCCCCAGCTCAGTGAGTGCTCACAGGATGGTCACTGGGTGCTCTCTGGGTGCTCAGGGGCGCTCAGTGGGTGCTCAGGGGTGCTCCCTGGGTGGGTGCTCCCTGGGTGCTCACGGGATGGTCACAGGATGGTCACTGGGTGCTCATGGATGATCCCTGGGTGCTCACTGGGTGATCCCTGGGTGCTCCTGGGTGATCCTGGGTGCTTCTGGGTGATCCTGGGTGCCCCTGGGTGCTCACTGGTGGTCCCTGGATGCTCCTGGGTGCTCCTGGGTGCTCACCTGTCCCCACCTGTCCCCAGGTGCTGGTGGTGGACCAGCTGAGCATGCGCATGCTCTCGTCCTGCTGCAAGATGACCGACATCATGACAGAGGGCATCACCAGTGAGTGCCCCCTGCCTGCCACTTCCCTGGGAGGGGCTCCCACATTCCCTGCCTGCCACTTCCCTGGGAGGGGCTGGATCTCCCTCTGCCCCAGGACACCCGCAGAGGCATCTCCAGGCTGGCACAGGGGGGTTGGCACAGCCCCAGCCAGCCCTGTCCCACTCGGGATGGAGCTGTGGATGGCTCCTGGTGCCAGGCTGGAGTTCCACAGTCCCTCCTCTCCTGCTGGGCCTGGAGCAGCCACAACACCTTGTCTCCTTCAGCTCGAGGAGTGGGCCAGGTGTTGGTTTTTATCAGCCTGATAACCAAATAGCTCCCTGCAACAATTGGGAAGGAGAAGGAAATCCCAGGCTGGGAACTGGGAGGGGTTGGGGATGGTGGGGTTTTGTCTGGTACAGCCAGAACTTCATCCTCAGGTGAAGTGGGATGTGAGGAGGAACCAAGGGAGCAGCAGCACAGACAGATCCATGGCCCCTGGGACCTGGCCAGTGCCCACAGCTCCAGCAGGGACCACAGGGCTGGGATGGGGAGGGCAGGGAGGAGTGGCTGGGGGTGTTCTGGATAGGGAGGGGCTGCCATGGGGCATCCAAGGGCTGTGGGATATCCAACCACAGGCTGTCCAGCAGCCCTGCCTGGCTGAGTGCCCTGCCCTGATCCCTGTTCTTCCCCCCAAGTTGTGGAAGACATCAACAAGCGCCGGGAGCCGCTGCCCAGCCTGGAGGCCGTGTATCTCATCACCCCCTCGGAGAAGGTGAGAGCACTGTGGGACACAGGGACACCTGGCTGGGGGAGCTGCTGGCATGGGCAGCTGTACCCACGGGAAGCATCCTGCCTCCAGTGAGGCCGGTGGTGCCAGCAGGGGATGGGATGGAGGTGCAGAGCTTGCCCTGAGGCAGCAGGGAAGCCCACAGTGCCATCCTGTCCAGCCCAGAGCTTGCCCTGAGGCAGCAGGGAAGCCCACAGTGCCATCCTGTCCAGCCCAGAGCTTGCCCTGAGGCAGCAGGGAGGCCCACAGTGCCATCCTGCCCAGCCCAGAGCTTGCCCTGAGGCAGCAGGGAAGCCCACAGTGCCATCCTGTCCAGCCCAGAGCTTGCCCTGAGGCAGCAGGGAGGCCCACAGTGCCATCCTGCCCAGCCCAGCTGCTCCCTCTCTCTTGCAGTCCATCCACTCCCTCATCAATGACTTCAAGGATCCTCCCACTTCCAAGTACAGAGCTGCCCACGTCTTCTTCACGGACTGTGAGTACCCAGAGGGGAGGGACAGTCACTGAGAGGGTGCCAGCAAGTGGGGAGGGATGAGGGATGGAGAGGTGCTGAGCATCACCCTCCTGCTCCCCCTTCCCTTGCAGCCTGTCCTGACGCCCTCTTCAACGAGCTGGTGAAGTCCCGTGCTGCCAAGGTCATCAAAACCCTGACGGAGATCAACATTGCCTTCCTCCCTTCCGAGTCCCAGGTGAGCCTGGGCTGGGGTGGGATGGGGGTGGGACAGCCAGGGGTGCTGCAGGTGCCTCTGCAGCCCATCTCCAGGTTTGTGTAACAGCCTTGCACCCCAGCTGGCTCCTTGCTCTGCTCCCTGTCTCCTGAGGTGACTTCCCAGGCTGATCCCGTGGGGATTTAGCAGGTGCTGTGCCTTGGCCCCGTGCCCACAGCTGTGCTGGCCAGCTCTGCCACCAGCCAAGGACGCCAGGGAGCTGGCCCTGGGCCATCTGCTCCTGCTGGGGACAAAGGGACCAGGGGACAGACAGTGCCAGACCTGCTTGGTGCCATTAACCCTTCAATCCTCAGCATTGCTGGGAGAGATCTCTTGGCATCCTCATGGGGCACAGCCAGGGAGCACAGTGTGTTTCTGCTTGTCCCAGGTCTCTGCTTCCCTGCCTGGGAGCAGGTAACTGCTGAGGGCAGGGGTTTGTGCCTCCTCTGCCCAGCTGGGAGAGACACATGGATAGGGATCCCACTACCATGAAGCTGGAAATTCCGAGGGGTGCCCTGAGCATCGCTGAGCTCCATCTGCTTGGTCCCAGGCTCGGCTGGGTCCATCTGGGGATGAATCTGGTTTGCAAACCCAGCTGGGGTGGGGCTGCTCCCCTCTGACCCCCTTCCCTCCACACCCCCAGGTTTATTCTCTGGATTCGGCCGACTCCTTCCAAAGCTTTTACAGCCCCCACAAGGCTCAGATGAAGAACCCGATCCTGGAGCGCCTGGCAGAGCAGATTGCCACGCTCTGTGCCACCCTGAAGGAGTACCCGGCCGTGCGGTACCGCGGGTAAGGCCGGTGTGGGCATCACAGGGATGGACAGGCTGCTGGCATGGGCAGCACAGGGATGGACAGGCTGCTGGCATGGGCAGCACAGGGATGGACAGGCTGCTGGCATGGGCAGCACAGGGATGGACAGGCTGCTGGCATGGGCAGCACAGGGATGGACAGGCTGCTGGCATGGGCAGCACAGGGATGGACAGGCTGCTGGCATGGGCAGCACAGGGATGGACAGGCTGCTGGCATGGGCAGCACAGGGATGGACAGGCTGCTGGCATGGGCTGCTCACAGCATAGGGATGGACAGGCTGCTGGCATGGACAGACAGCCATGCTCAGTGTAAACAGGCTCAGACTTGATCTGGGGAGCTGAGAGGGTTGGGATCCTGAAATATAAGTGGCACCAAGGCAAAGGGGAGCTCCTTGAGGAGAGGTGGGAACGGGCAGCAAAACCTGCTTGGGTCCCTGCTCTCCCATGAGCCAAGGGTGTTGCAAGGGAAGCCAACATCTCCTCCCCATGCCGTGCCCTGTGGAGCTGAGCTGTCCCCCTGCCTCCCCCAGGGATTACAAGGACAATGCCATGCTGGCACAGCTCATCCAGGACAAGCTGGACGCCTACAAGGCTGATGACCCCACCATGGGTGAGGTGAGCACTGCTGGCGGCCCCGGGGTGGGTGCTGGGGGTGCCAAAGTCCCTGTGGCAGCCACAGACGCTGAGTGGGGACCCCAGAGCACCCCCTGAGCACCTGTGGGACTGAGGGAGCCCAGGCCAGCGCTGATGGCTCTGCTGTGCCCGCAGGGGCCGGACAAGGCTCGCTCCCAGCTCCTCATCCTGGACCGTGGCTTTGACCCCGCGTCCCCGGTGCTGCACGAGCTGACCTTCCAGGCCATGAGCTACGACCTGCTGCCCATTGAGAACGATGTCTACAAGTGAGTGCAGTGCCCACCCCACCCCTGTGACACCCTGGGGCCAGCTCCCAGGGCTCGGGAACTCAGCATCCCTCCATCCATCACAAGTGTGTCTCCATCGGGAGGCACCAGTGATGCTCTCTGTGGGCCTGGTGGGCAGGACTGGGACAAAAAGGGCTTTTCCAGCCTTCAGCCCTCGGCCCCTTCCCAGCATTGAGGAGTTGAAGGGGTACAAGAAGGGAAGAGGTCAATCCCAGCTGGACTCACTTTGCTACTGGGAGAGCCAAGAAGAGCCCTGATGTCCCCTGCCCTCCCTAAACCCAGCAGGGAGGGCACTGTGTGTGCCCCATCCCCCCGTGACATCCCTCCCCTCGTGGCAGGTACGAGACGAGTGGCATTGGGGAGGCCCGGATCAAGGAGGTTCTGCTGGACGAGGATGACGACCTGTGGGTCACCCTGCGCCACAAACACATCGCCGAGGTGTCCCAGTGAGTGGCCCTGGGGCTGGCCTGCTGCCTGGGGGGGACACTGGCGTGGCACTGCCACCCACCCTGCTGTCAGGGTGCCCTCCACACTCACAGCTCTGCCCTCCTCCTCTCTGCAGGGAGGTGACCCGGTCCCTGAAGGAGTTTTCTTCCAGCAAGAGGATGAACACGGGTGACAAGGTGACCTGGTGGCATCCACCGAGCTGGGGATGGGCTCAGCCATGGGTGGCACATGGTGGGGTCTCCTGGGGACTCCTGGCCAAGGAAGGAGGGTGGTCAGGTTCCTGGCAGAGGGAGATGGCTGTGGGGTGCCAGTCCTACAGCTGGGGCTGGAAAATGGGGTGCTTTGGGAGAGCTCTGCACCTGGGGATCAGTTTGCCCCCAGTACAGGGTTTGTGCACCTCCCACAGCAGCTGCTCTGTCCCCATTCCCTGAGCTGGTGGCAGTGAGGGGACCCTGGTGGCCAGGAGCTGAAAGGACCCTCTGAGCCCCAGCCAGGCACATGAGGCTCCCAGAGGGAGATTCTCCCCACTGCACCCCAGAGCTGCAGACCCCTCCTGCCTCTCAGCTTCAGGGGAGGAGAGCTGGCAGTGACACGTCAGGTGTCACCAAACCCCCCTGGGGGGCTCACATGGGGACAGAAATCCTTGGCAAGGTCATCCCCTCTCTGCTGGTGGCCCCCAGGTCCCTGAGGGTGAGTGACCATGTCCCCTTCCTTCACAGACCACCATGAGGGACCTGTCCCAGATGCTGAAGAAGATGCCACAGTACCAGAAGGAGCTCAGCAAGGTATGGGGAGGGGACATTGTGTGCTCAGTGACTGAGCCCACCCTGGGAGCAGGAGGTGGCAGCTCTCCCCTGGCCAGGAGTGGTGTCACAGGGACCCTCAGCTGCTGCCAGCACCACAGAGGTGACCACTCTTGTGTCCCCAGTACTCCACCCACCTGCACCTGGCTGAGGACTGCATGAAGCACTACCAGGGCACTGTGGACAAGCTCTGCCGAGTTGAACAGGTACCAAAGGACTCCCCCAGCCCCACATTCCCACAGGAACGTGAGGGGCTGCAGCTGCACCCTCCCAGGATGGAGAGGTGATGAGCACGTGTTCCCACAGGACCTGGCCATGGGCACCGATGCTGAAGGTGAGAAGATCAAGGACCCCATGAGGGCCATTGTCCCCATCCTGCTGGATGGCAACGTCAGCACCTACGACAAGATCCGCATCATCCTGCTCTACATCTTCCTGAAGAACGGTGAGGAGGACGGGCAGGGCTGAGGGCAGGCACATCAGGTTTGGCACCACCCAGATGGGAAAACCCAGCTCTGCCTCCCTGAGGCTCAGGGAGGCTGAGTGCACTGAGGTGGCAGCAGAGGGGCTGTGTCCCCGTGGTGGGACATTCCTGAGGAGAACACCCCCTCCCCTGTGCATTCCCAGGAATCACCGAGGAGAACCTGAACAAGCTGATCCAGCACGCCCAGATCCCGGCAGAGGACAGCGAGATCATCACCAACATGGCCCACCTCGGGGTGCCCATCATCACAGACGTGAGTGCCCCCCTCCCGCTGGCCCTGCCCCTGTGCTGTGACAGCCCTGTCCCCCGGGGGTGGCCTGGGGACTGTCCCTGCTGCTGCAGGGTCTCAGGCCGTCCCTGTGCTCTGTGCCCAGTCCACGCTGCGCCGCCGGAGCAAGCCGGAGCGCAAGGAGCGCATCAGCGAGCAGACCTACCAGCTGTCCCGGTGGACCCCGGTGATCAAGGACATCATGGAGGTGAGCCAGCAGCCAGCACAGGCTGGGGGGCACGACAGGGACTTCCAGAGCCACCCAGGAAGGGATCTGCAGAGAGCTGGGTGCTCCCAGCCCGGACCCTGACACCCCTCTGATCACACGTCCTCCCGGCTGCTCCCTGCCCGGGGTTGCAGCGCGGTTGGGATGTTTTGGGAGGCTTTCCTGGCCTCCACGAGTGTGCTGGCCACAGGTGGGATGCACAGAATCACAGAATGTGCTGAGTTGGAAGGGATACCAAGGATCATCAAATCCAGCCCCTGTCCCTGCCCAGACCCCCCAGCAATCCCAGCCTGGGCATCCCTGGCAGCGCTGTCCAAAGGCTCCTGGAGCTCTGGCAGCCTCGGGGCCGTGCCCATTCCCTGGGGAGCCTGGGCAGTGCCAGCACCTCTGGGGGAAGAACCAGCCCTGAGCTCCAGCCTGAGCCTGCCCTGGCCCAGCTCCAGCCCTTCCCTGGCTCCTGTCCCTGGCCCAGAGCAGACATCAGTGCCTGCCCCTTCTCTTTCCCTCATGAGGAAGTTTCAGACTGCAGTGAGGTCTCCCTTCAGTCTTCATAGCCCAAACCAGGCTTGCCCAGCATCCCTGGAATACAAATGCAGTAACAACTTGGCTGGTTGTGGCCACCAAGGCTGGGTTGCTTTGTCTCAGCCTTGCCCATGTCCCAGCAGAAGCAGGGGACAGGTGTGGCTCTGTACAGCCGTGTCTGTGTCCTCAGGAGCTATCCCAGGAGCCCTGCACGGGGATAGCTTGGGCAGTTCAGTGCTGCCTCTGCCCTCAGACCAGCAGAGCCACGGTTCCCTCAGGTCCCAAAAGCAGAGAGCTCATGTTTTCATTTGTCACAACCCCCCCAGGGTGGCTTCACACCCAGGACACCCCTCAGCCTCACCCCCAGGACACCAGCACCTCAGCGAGGTCTCCCAGGTGCCACTGACCCTCTGCCACTGGTCCCTCCTGTTGGAGGGGGATCCCAGGGCTGAAACCTCCAGCTCAGTGCCTGCTCCTGAGCTTCTCAGGAGGGGAATCCTGGGCACAGCCCTGCAGCGGGGCTGTGAGGGCAGGGGCTGTGCCTGGCTCCTGGCTGACCCCGGGCCCATGGCTCTGTGTCCTCAGGATGCCATCGATGACAAGCTGGACACCAAGCACTACCCGTACATCTCCACCCGCTCCTCCGCCTCCTTCAGCACCACTGCCGTCAGGTGGGTGCCCTGCTCCCTGCTCCCTGTCCATCCCCCGGGCACTGCCAGCATCCAGCCCGGGGCTGGATCCAGCAGCAGGTCTGGGAGCTGCTCAGAGGGCATTCAGGCAGCCCTGTGCCTCAGTTTCCCCTCAGGCACTTCATGTCTCCATTCCCTTGAGGCACCCCGGGTCTCAGTTTCCCTGCAGACAGCCTGTGCCTCTGTATCCCTGTAGGAATCCCTTGTCTCAGTTTCCTTCAGGCATCCTGTGCCTCAGTTTCCCTTCAGGCACCCTGTATCTCCATTTTTCTTTCTGCATCCTGTGTTCCAGTTTCACTACAGATACTCTGTGTCTCCATTTCCCTTTAGGAATGCTGTGCCTTCACTTCCCTTCAGGCATCCCATGCCTCAGTTTCCCTTTAGGAGTCCCATTCCTCAGTTTCCCTTTAGGAATCCCATTCCTCAGTTTCCCTTTAGGAATCCCATTCCTCAGTTTCCCTTTAGGCACCCTATGCCTCACCTTTCCTTCATGCATCCCATGCCTCTGTTTCCCCCCACGGCATCCTGTGCCTCAGTTTCCCTCCAGGCATCCTGTGCTTCTGTTGCCCTGTAGGAATCCCATTCCTCAGTTTCCCTTTAGGAATTCCATTCCTCATTTTCCCTTTGGACACGTGGTGCCTCAGTTTCCCTCCAGGTATCCTGTGCCTCAGTTTCCCTCCAGGCACCCTGTGCTTCTGTTCCCCTGTAGGAATCCCATGCCTCAGTTTCCCTTTAGGAATTCTATTCCTCATTTTCCCTTTGCACACGTGGTGCCTCAGTTTCCCTCCAGGCATCCCGTGCCTCAGTTTCCCTGTAGGAATTCCATTCCTTATTTTCCCTTTGGACACGTGGTGCCTCAGTTTCCCTTTAGGAATTCCATTCCTTATTTTCCCTTTGGACACGTGGTGCCTCAGTTTCCCCCCGGGCATCCCGTGCCTCAGTTTCCCTCCCTGTAACAGCGAGCAGCTCTCGTGGCTGTAGCCCTGGACGTGACCTGCTGTAGCAGCAGGGTCTGTGTGATTTATTGGGGACGTGGTGCCTCGTGCCCGCCCTTCACCCTCCTCTCCCTCTCCTCAGTGCCCGCTACGGCCACTGGCACAAGAACAAGGCCCCCGGCGAGTACCGGAGCGGCCCCCGCCTCATCATCTTCATCCTGGGCGGGGTGAGCATGAACGAGATGCGCTGCGCCTACGAGGTGACACAAGCCAGCGGCAAGTGGGAGGTGCTAATAGGTGAGTGGTGGTCCCGGGGCTGGCCCCTCCCGCTGCCTGCTCATCCCACGCTCCACCCCGCAAATTCCCGGCTCCAGACGGCCGCGGGAGCTGGAGCTGTGCGGAAAGGTTTTCTCCGGACGTGTGTCGTCACCCCCGTGTGCCCCCTTCCTTCCCTATCTGGGTTGCGTCACTCCCACATCCTCATTTTTGCTTCCATTTTTTCATGGTTTTGTCGGAGCAGGGCTGGGTGAGAGGGGAGGAGGTTTGGCAGCTCGGATTGCTCCTCGGTTTTGGGGTCATTACAGGAAGAAAAGTACAAGATAAAGAGGGGTGCGAACAGGAACCAGGTTTTTCAGCTGCACAGGACACGGTCAGGGTCAGCTCCCATCTCTGCTCCCAGGGGAGCCATGAGGACACAGTGGAAGAAGCTCTACCAGGTGTTAGCAAGGAGCTGTTAGGTCCCTGACATTCCTCTGGGAAGCACAGCCTGGATACTCAGCTTGCAGGGCACAGGCAGCTGTCCTTTACCATCTCATCTGCTCTCCTGGATGCCTGGTGGAGCCTGTCCCCAGCATCTCTTCTGCTCCTTGGGAGCAACATCCCAGTCTCCATCACCTCCGGCTGTGTCCCTGTCAGCGGACACCCATCCCAGCTCCACCCCGCCTGTCACCCATCTCATCCCGCCTCTCTCCAGGGTCCATCCCCTGCATGCGCCTCCGAAGCTCCAGGCTCCACCCGCCTCCTTCCTCTTCCTGCCCCCAGGAGCGGCTGCTGGCGGTGGTGGCGTGGGGGAGCCTCGGCGCAGCCCTCAGCCCCGCTCTGTTCTCCCGCAGGTTCTACTCACATTCTCACTCCCACCAAATTTCTCATGGACCTGAGGCACCCCGACTTCAGGGACTCCACTAGGGTATCATTTGAGGATCAGGCTCCAGCAATGGAGTGAGCCAAAGAAACCAAGTAAAGGCAGCTTACTAATGAAAAAAGAAACTCTTCCTCCCCGAAGGGTTTTCTTTGATTCTTCCGTTCCTCCTTTTTTTAATCGTTGTTTTGGGGTTTGTCGGGTTCTCCGATCAGAAAATGCTTGCGGTTCCTCCGACCTGGTGGAAAAGCATCCGGCGTCGCTCCATCATCCCTCAGCCATGTCCCCTGGCCGGCTCCTTCGTGCCATGAGCTCCCCCTCGCCAGGGCTGCAGGGGTCAGGGTCCTGCCTGCCCCACAGAGGTGTCCCGGGGCCGGGCAGGGGCACGGAGCTCCTGGAATGCTGCCCTGGAGTGGGGCTGGGTGAGAGGGGCAGCAGTGGAGACCCCAGGACTCATCCTGCTCCATCCCCATGGGCTGGGCACTGCTGGGGGAGAGGGGCAGCAGTGGAGACCCCAGGACTCATCCTGCTCCATCCCCATGGGCTGGGCACTGCTGGGGGAGAGAGGCAGCAGTGGAGACCCCAGCACTTGTCCTGCTCCATCCCCAGGGGCTGGGCACTTCTGGCACCTCCCAGCTCTGGGATCCCCCTCAGCTCAGGTTTGCTCTTGGATAGGCAGGAGACTCCCGACGTTGCAGACCCCAAACCCTGCTGGTTTCACCAGTGAGTGCCACCTTGGCATCCCCCGTGTGCTGGTCCCTGCAGTGCCAGGGTGGCTGTGGGGCCGAGCCAGTGTGGGCAGCGTGGTGGGAGCCCCACTGGCACCGTGCTGGGGGACCCCCAGGCGAGGGGCAGCAGGAAGCGAGAGCCTTTTGTTTTCCCTGTCCACTGCCACCCCTTCCAGACACCTCTGTGTCCCCAGGATGCTCCATGCAGTTTGGGGGACCTGGGGAAGGTCTCTCCACGCCAGCTGTTCCCTGCATCTCCCAGCCCTGCACCGCTCAATGCCTCCTGCATCCCCCATGGGTCCTGCAGTGACCCCAGTGCCACAACCCCCCTGCAGCGGCACCTCCCGTGCCCTCCTCATCCCTCCAGCTCCATCCCTCGCCTCCATTGCTCCTCCTCCGTCCTTTTCCCGTTCCCCACACCCCCACAACCCCACCCCAGCCCCATAGACTGCATTTCCTCGCAAGCATTTCCAGCGGCGCGGGGCCAGCGCCGCCAGGTAAGGGGGACCCGGGACAGCGGGGACAGCGGCCGGGACGCAGCGGGGGAGGTCCCAAAACCATCACTGATCCCCTTGCATCCCTTCTCCTCTGCTCCCACAGGGTCCACGCACATCCTCACCCCACAGAAACTGCTGGACACGCTGAAGAAACTCAATAAAACAGAGGAAGAGAGCAGCAGTTAAAAGGAAACGCTGTCACCACTCGATGCCGACCCATGTCCCCGCCGGGCGCCCGGCCCCGGGTGCCACCCTGCACCCAGTGGGCCCAGCTTCTCTCTTGTTCTTGTGTTGATTCCCTTCTCCCCTCCCAGCGCCTCCCCCATCTCATTTTATCCACAGGGAGGGGATAACAGCCAAAAAAATTAATAATATATATATATATTAAGAAAATGGATGCATTGTGTTTAAGAGAAAAAGGAAAAAAAAAATTCTATATATTTGTAGCTGCAGCTGTGGGAAGCGCCCAGGAGCTCATTGCTGAGTAACCATCTGCCCATTGCTAGTGAATATGGTGGGGAAAATGACAGAAAAACACCTTTTTTGGGGGGGAATGCTCTTCATTGGGGTCTTGTGTGGACAGGAGGACAGATGGACGGGCACCCCACACCGCTCCAGCCGCTGCTCAGGCGGGCACCAGGCTGGCACCACCATCTCTCCCATGGCTTTTGGGGCGGTGGCTGCTCCTGCCAGATGTGCACGCCAACATCTGGATGGGAATTTGGCATGGGGGTGGTGTGGGAGTGCAGCCAGGACGCTTCACACCGTGGTAATTCCCATGTGAAAAGGGACCAAACCGGTCAAACTGGGAGCTGGGGCCAGTCTGCTTGCACAGCCCTGCTGCAGCCCTGCCTCCCTCTCTGGGAATCCCTTCAAAAAATACATATATATATAAAATAAAAAAGCTATTTTATATATATATCTCCGTGTTATCTCTCCATGGATCCCTCTCTCCATCCATCCCCACGGAAGCTCCGTGCCCGCTCATGTCGTCCCGTGGTGAAGCGTTTCTGAGCGTGCCGTCACCCTGAGGCGCCCCAAAAACCCTCTGGGCCCTCCCCAAAAACCCTCTGGGGCCCCCCAAACCCTCCAGGCCCCCCCAAACCCTCTGGACTCTGTGTATATTAATGACTGTGTCTTGTGACGTTCTTACGAGCTTGGTGTATAGTGATTTTTCCCCAAACCTCTGATTTTAGTTGGGTTTTTATTTGACACCCTTGGATTGCCCCCTCTCCCTTGCCATTAGATGCACTGCAATATTTTGGGGTCTATGGTTTTGTTCTCTTCCCCCTGAAGGCTGTGAGCCCCCTTTTCCTTCCCTGAAATTGCTCTTTCTTGCCTCGTTGGTGGTTAGCCCCCCCCTTTTCCCTTCCCTTCCCGTCTGCTCCTTGCCCATAAAGTTAAATATATATTTTTAGGGCAAAGGCTGTATCATTGCACTGATATTTGTTGGTTCCCCCTCGGTCTCCCAGCCCGTTTCTGTTCCTTCTTGGTTTAGCAATGCAAATGCTTCAGGATCTTGTATGTTGGACATTATTATTATAATTATTATTATTTTTTCTGTTACAGTTATTTATATAAAAAATAATTTATCAAAAAGGAAAACTTTAAAAAAAAATAATCTAGTCTGTCTTGGAACTTGTTTACCTTGAAATTACTGGAATCTAAATGTTTGAAAGTGTTGAAGCACAAACATGTATCATCTCTGTATATCTGTTCTTCTGTACTAAAGCACTCGAGTGACTAAATAAAAGCGATCTCCATCCCTAGTGCAACAGGGGCTGTGCTGTGCTGCTCCCTCAGGGCCAGGAAAGCTGGGAAGAGGCATGGGAAAATATTCCATCCAACCCCAGGGGAGGGCTCCTGGTGTGGGGATGCCAAACCTCCTCCTTGGAGTGGCTTTGGGAAGGAAAATCAGCACACGAGTCATCCAACAGCGTTTATTTCCTTCAAAAATAGGTGATTTCTTCGTACAAAATACCACCCCAGTGGCTCTGCTGGGCGTTAAAAAATAGGGGATAAGGATAAAAACCCCATCATTTGGTCCTGGCTACTGCATTTGGGATAATTAACCACATTTTCTACACGCTCTCATCACGCCCTGGCTGGGCTGGGAGGGGTCACAGTGTCCAACTTGGGGCACGGGCATGAGCAGAGGCAACCAGAGACAAATAAAAGCTCTTTAAAATCTCCCAAACCTCTTTAAAATCCCCCAAACCCGGCCCTCTTCCCCAAAAACGGAGGAGGGGACAGCCCCATTCCCAAACCCTCCAGGCTCACGTCAGGATCAGGCTCAGGGGGAGCTTGGGTGGCTCCAGACCTGAGTCACTCACTGATCCCCCCCTCCAAATCTGGGTATCTGTACCACAAATAAAAGCAAAAATAAATACATTTGACACTGGCACTTCAGGTAGGTCCTACAGATAAACACAGGCTGAGGTGCTGGGGGTGGAGCAGGGGGTTTGGCTGGACCCATCCCAGGAAAAGCTGCCTCAACCACGTCTTTTTCCCTAAAAAACAGGCATTAATTCCTTAGAAACCCAGCTGGGAGGAACAGGGGCTCCACAGACCCTGCACCTGCTTTGCTCTCAGCAGGTGACTTTTCCTCTACCAGTCCAGATTCCCTGAGGATCCCAGGGGGAAAACCTCAAATCCTTCATTTTATTTTCTGCCTGGATGATGCTGTGGGTGGCCACATCCAGGGATGACCAGGAAAACCCCACAAATGCCCTAAGGGTTGTGCTGGAAATGCAAACCAGAATATTTATATATATATGTATCTGTAGAAAGATATATCTATAGAATCAGATACAGATCTGTACATATACAGATCTATTTATATCTGTCTCTTTAGATACAGACATAAAACTAAATACAGATATGCCTATATCTAGATATATCCATTTATAGATACACATATATATCACACACACATTATAGATCATCAATCAACACTCAAAAGAGTGTTTTAGCTGCTTACTACCTAAAAAAAAATTCACAGAAAAACCACCAAAAAAAGTAAGTTTCCCCAGGGAGGATCGTGCTGGGTTCAAGTCCAAGGGCAGAGGGCACAGGGCACAGCCCCCTGAGGAGGCCTAAAGGCTGGGAAAGGGTTGGAATTGGGAATCCCAGGGAATCCCGGGTATTTCTGCCCACACAGGCACGGAGGTAAACACAGCTGCCAAGGGGGCTCGACCCACAGAGCATCCCCAGAAGTGCTCAGGGCGGGGACGGGGCACGGCCGGTCCCAGGGGACGGTGCTGCGGAATGCCCGAGACTCCTGCAGCCTGCGGGGTCCTGCAAAGGGACGGACAGACGGACAAGCCATGCAGGAACCGCAGGGAGAGCGGGGAGGGGGTGGGAGCCGGGGCAGGAGACGCCTCCGGGCGGGTTTGGCCGGGAGCTCCAGCGGGGCCCGTCCTGCCCCTCAGGGCTCCCTCAGAAGAGGCAGGAGCGGCGCAGGCCCCG
>WEIU01051963.1:890288-914494 GCA_013389925.1 Aegithalos caudatus
TGACAATGCCCACTGTGACAATGCCCACACCGTGACAATGCTCACGGTGTGACAATGCCCACACTGTGACAATGACCATGCTGTGACAATGCCCATGCTGTGACAATGCCCACACTGGCAATGCCCACACCGTGACAATGCCCACACTGTGACAATGCCCACACTGTGGCAATGCCCACGCTGTGACAATGCCCACACTGTGACAATGCCCACGCTGTGACAGTGCCCCTGCTCAGCCCAGCAGCCCCAGGAGCAGCCCGTGCCCTGTGAGGGCCTCACCTTGGCGTGTGTGTTGAGCAGCTCGAAGAGGGCCATGACCAGGGCATCCACGGAGATGTTCCCCTCCTTGTACTCATCCAGGTAGTATCCCATGGTGGCTCTCTCCTGCTCGTTGAGCAGGTGCCGTGCCTGCTCCTCCAGCATGACACGGGTCTGGTTCACCATGGTGCTCAGGGTCACCTGCGAGCCCGCCAGCCCCCGGTAGAACACGGGCTGCAGGGACAGGGGACAGGCTTGGCACTCCCAGGGACTGGGGAGGAGGGCAGGGCTCTGCTGGGCCAGCTGGGCTGTACAGGGGCCAAGGAGTGCCCCTGCTCCAGGCTCTGCCCTCCAGCCCTCTCTGCCTGTGTGCCAGACTGCCTGTGGGGGAGCTGGGAATCAGACTGAAGGGGGATTTTGGGAATGGCAGGAGGAAGGTACCCCCAGGGATTCATCGGCCTTTCAGTGTCACCACTTGTTTGGCTAACTCCAGAGCCACAATCAGAGGAGTTGAGCTTTGCTCTCTGGGCCAGGGACACCACCCAGGGCCAGGGCAGGCTCAGGCTGGAGCTCAGGGCAAGGTTCTTCCCCCAGAGGTGCTGGCACTGCCCAGGCTCCCCAGGGAATGGGCACTGCCCCGAGGCTGCCAGAGCTCCAGGAGCCTTTGGACAGCGCTGCCAGGGATGCCCAGGCTGGGATTGTTGGGGGTCTGGGCAGGGACAGGGGCTGGGCTGGGTGATCCTGGTGGGTCCCTTCCAGCTCAGGATATTCTGTGGTACTCTGATTCTCTGAGTTCATGCAGCACCAGCTGAATTTCCCACTCCTTTTCAGCAAGTGCAGATCCTGTCCCCCAACCCGGCAGTGATTTAATTCCAGGCTGTGTTCTTCCCTGGCAAAACTGGGGGAACTGGGGCCACAGGAGACAGGCCAGCTCCCCATCCTGTGGAAAAGGCACATTTGCCCCCACTGCCAGATTGAAGCAGACCCTAGTGAAGAAAGAGCCACAGGCACCAAAGGAGCCCCAGGGAGAGACAAGCCTGACTGCAGATGAAAGACTTCTTCCTTTTGAGAGGGATTTCTGAGGGGAGGTCCTTAGTGCTTCCTCCCAGGCAGAGTTGGCACAGGGATACAGAGCCAGACAAGACCCTGAGATCCCAGAGACTGAGAGGAGCTGAGGCTGGGAATGTTTTGCCAGCAAAGAGTACAAAGCTGTTATCAGTGAGAGCCACCTGTGAAACCTCCCTGCTTAATTTCCATGTAAAAGCAATGTGCTTTGCAGGGAGCTGTGTGGAGAAGGTGCTGGCACAGAGCTGCAGGCACAGCACGGGGTGAGTCCCTGTGCCTGGTGGGCTGCAGAGGGCTGGCTCAGTTCTGCTCCAGGCTGGGACACATCCCTGCAGCTGGCAGGGCCCAGAGACAGCCATCAGGAGGAAGGAATCATGGTCACCTCTGCAGGGTGAGGGGGTCCCCACGGTCCTTGTCCATGGGTGGTCATTGCCCCTTGCCCATTAAGGCTGGAGGGCACCAGATGTGGCACAGGAGAGAGGACAGCACTGTGTCACCCTGTACAACACAGCTGGGGAGAAGGACCCACTGAAATCCCAAACCAGCATCCCTGCCATAACCAGGAGCACAGGTCCCTCCCTCCCCTGGAAAATAAAAGCAGTGATATTCTCACAAGGCATCAGGAATGTCTTACCCTGGCTGCCACGTCCAAGGCATGGTCACCCAGTGCCCTGTGAGGAGGGAGAAGATCAGTTAGCACTGAACACCTGGCACTTGTCACCTGGCACAGCCCCTGGCACCTCCTGTCCTCTCTGGAGAGCCAAAACCTTTGGTGGGGAGAAGGGGAAGGGGCAGCACAACATTGTCCAGACCTGCTCCAGACCTGCATTGCTGCCCATATTGCAGCTGTGAGATATGGGAGGGACTTCACAAATGCAGATTCCAGGGTGGCTGCTTTTGTGAGAATTAAAAGCCACAAGAGAACTTTCTTGTGGGGAAATTTCCATGGCAGACTAAAATAAATCTCTCTAAATAAACTGATGAAAGACTATTTTATAGGTGATAAACTGACCTAAGGTTCCAAGTTTTGTCTTTCTATGTTGTCAGTAAAAAAGAAAAGAAGCTGTTGGGGATGAGGGGAGTGTTTTGAAAGTTTTAATCTAATTCTTCTTATTTATTTTTCTCTCTTGTAGTTTTGTTAACAAACCTATCTTTATACCCCTTAAAATTTTGAGTCTGCTTTGCTTTTCTCCTATCTCACAGCAGAAAAAGAGTAAACAATTCCAGTGGGCACTCAAAGCACTGCACTAAATTAGTGCTGAAACCTGGGAAACAGAAATAGGCAAACTTGAAACCACTACAACCCTACAGGCCAGAGAGGCTTCCCTGATACAGGAACCAGACCCCAGAACAGGGGGCTCCATGGACAGGCTGGGGGTCCCCACCCTCCCAGGGGCCCCAGGGCTCTGGGCTGACAGAACCCCCCAAAAGCTCCCCAGGCACGTGTTGGAACCCTGGGCACTGGGAATTTCAGATTTTCTGTGCTGACAGGCACTGACCCCCAGGCAAACATTGCTTTGACCTGAGGCCATGGAGAATGTTTCCAAAATTGACAGCTCTGGGATTGTGGGTGTGTATAGAAGTGTGTAATATCACAGGGTGGAAAACTTAAGAGTTTAAGTTAGAATATAGTAATATATATAAAGTCAGATGGAGGTTTTAGGGCATAGGGGGGTCCTCCTTTTTCACCTTCTTCATGGTTTGGGTGGTATTTTGTAATTGCAGAGAAAAATCTGCATTGCAGGCCATGGGTGGTTGGTTATTGGGTTAAAAGTAAAAATAATTTAGGTGTTGTGGGGGACTGACAGTTGTGGTCAGAAAATAGATTTTTCAGGCTCCAGGCAGTTACTCAAAGCCTGTGAGAAAGCTGAGCACACAACTCTCGTTCTGGCCTGGGAAATTCTAAGGAGGAACTCCAAAACAATCCCTGTAGAAAGCCTCCTCCTGACACCTGGTGATTTTCCAACTTGTTTACTGGTAAAGATAAAAAAAAATGTTTCTCTGAACAACCAATCCTATCCACTGTACCAAAACACCATACAGAAGGAGTCTTTCAATAAAGTTTGCTATATGCCCCCCAAGAAGATCGGGGTCTGCGTGTTGTTACCTGAGCCATCCCAAAGTGTAATGGCAAGGTAATTTCATAATTGGACAGTTTGTTCTTAAAAGGCCTTATAGGGAGATAGAGACAGAGCCATTTTTCACTTTGTTACCTAAAACTCCAGCTCGTGAGACTGCACTGAAGACAAGAATTACTAAACCCCCCGAATCCGACCACAAACCACCACCTCTCGAGCACTCAACCCCTCCTCTAGCAGAAAAACAAAACCAAACCCATCCACACTGAGTGCTGCCCGTGTGAGGGGGGAGCTGACAGCCCCCAGAGGCACCCACCCCGCGGGGCTGAGCAGGCTCTCCCCGAGCTGGGAGCTGCTGATCCAGCGGGTCTCGTCCACGGTGGTGCGGGCGTGCGGGAGGCGCCCGATGTCCTTCACCGTCATGATGAGGTGGCGCGAGGACTTGAGCAGCTTCACCGCCTCGTCGTGGGGGATGCTCAGGAAGCTCCGGCCGTTCACCTCCAGGATCTGGTCTCCCACCTGTGGAAGAGGGATTGGGCTCAGCCTGGGTCTGGGGTAATGTGGTGTGTAACCAATTTTTTTGTAGTGTGTAAGCAGAAATGGGTGTTCTGTTTGCCGTCTGTTGAAAGCAGCTGGGGAGGTGTTTGCTTTGTCTCTGGTATAACCATTCCTCATAACTCCAGGGGGAGGGGGTGTTCTGCTAATGGGCAGCTGTTACAGCAGCTGGGGCAGTGTTCTTTTTCCCTGCCAGGACCCATCCCTCACAACCCTCATGTTCTTTATCCCTGCCAGGACCCATCCCTCACAACCCTCATGTTCTTTATCCCTGCCAGGACCCATCCCTCATAACCCTCATGTTCTTTATCCCTGCCAGGACCCATCCCTCACAACCCTCATGTTCTTTATCCCTGCCAGGACCCATCCTCCCTGCAGGGGATATCTGCTGTTCATGGGCCATCCAGGCTCACTGCATGCCTGATACAATTCCATCCTCCCACTGGGAGATGCTCCACCCAGGGGAGGAGCCCAGCATTCCCACCTGGATAAAAGCTGGGATTCAGAACAGCAGCACAGCCTGTGTGCACTGCATTCCCAGAGGAAGACTGGATCCATCTCATCACCATTGGACCCTTCTACAGGATCATCTCTGCTCCAACAGAACCACATCTGTCACTCCAGGAGGATTTATTTGGACTGCACCTAACACCAGGGAGTATTCTGATTCTGTCAGTGTTTCTAGGTTTTTTGTTTGTTTGTTTGCTTTTTTGTACTACTGCATTTGTATTTTTAAAAATTCCTAGTAGAGTCCTGTTATTCCTATTCCCACATCTTTGGTTGAAAGCCCCCTTAACTACAAAATTATAATAATTTGGAGAGAAGGGGTTTACATTCTCCATTCCAAGGGAAGCTCCAGCTTTCCCTGGCAGACACCTGCCTTTCTAAACAAAGCCTGGCAAACCCTTGGAGCTTTCCTGTAGGGAGTGACACTCTCCTGTCCCAGCAGGGAGGTGCTGCCCAGTCTAACCCTGCTCCAAATTAGGGACACAGCAATTGGAGGGACCAGGGAAAATGCTATGGGATGGAGACCAACACCTCAAGCTGGCAGCCAGTGAGGACCAGCCTGTGGAGCCTGGAAGGGCTGTTCAGGATCCCAGCTCAGACCTGCCCAGGCTCCTCCATCAGCCAGACCAACCCCAAAGAACATCAAGGACTCCAGTCCCTGCTGCTACCCTGGGAGGCCAGGAACCATCTGTGGAAGCCCCAAACCTCAGATCCCTGCCTGCAGCAGGGAGGGTCTCACCACAGCCTCCATGAACTGCAGCATCTGGGACAGCTGCATTCCATCTCTCCTCTGCTATTTCCTCCCCAGCTACTCCCAAGAGATTTCATTCTGTGGGTGAGGCCCTTGCAGGAACCAGGAGCTTCCCTGAGAGCCTGGCCTTGTTTGAGACACAGCCCCCATCTGGTGTCCACCCTTCATCCCAGCTCCTCTTCCTCTGTGCTCCCAGGGCATGCAGGGCTGCTCCTGCTGACTCCCAGATCACAATTCACCCTGTTCCTGACAAACCACATTTTTGAGACTCCCCTTTCCTATATTTGCTTAACCACAGACCTCAGCTCAGCTCTACCAAAACACTGTATGGATTGTCTGCTCTGCCTGGCCAGCAAGGAGACACAGGGAGAGAAAAGCTACAGAGAAGTGAAACAAAAATGATCAGTATCAGATGAAGGTGCCTGTGAAAGGACAGATGGAAGAGATTAGGCCTGTTAAATTTAGAGAGGAGATCATGTGGGGGGGCTGCATGGAGCTATAGAAAATAATTCTGGCAATAATGAGAAGCCAGAGAAGGGCTCCTGTTTGCCCTTCCCTCTGCTCAAAGGACAGAGAGGCTGGAAGGATGCTCAGAGTGGTGCTGAGGGGAAAAAGGACCTGGAACAAGAGCATCACAGAATCATTTGGGTTGGAAAAGGCTTTTAAGATCATTGAGTCCAGATCCAGCAGAGCTCAGCTTCACATTCAGCTCCATCCAGGGACCCTGAAGTGGATTTGCCTCATTCTTCATCATAAAGTTCAATGGTTTCTGTTGGAAGTGACCTAAAATATCCCAGAAGTGCCAAAGGAGGGATCCCAGGGGAAGGCAGATGACACAAATGAGCATATTCCCACCCATGGGGCTCCACAAATATCTCAGGTTCCCTTCAAGCTCTGTCAGCTTTAAATCCACTGTCACAAAATTGCTGACTACCACAGTAACAGGGGAGGGGAATTATGCCAGGGCCTAAAGTGCCAAGAGAAACACCTGCTCAGGTGCATGAATATCATCTCCCAGGCCCTCCTGATCCATCAGGCAGCCCCAGGAGTGGATTTTGCTGCTCAAACAAGAGTTCACTGCAGCACCAAAAGAATAAAAATCCAAATTTGATTAGCCTGTTTTATTGCTAATAATGGTTTACCGTATCAGGGATTAAATTTTCATGATTTTTTGGTTCAGGACAGTTACACAGGTTTAATAATCTCTCTTTAATTTCTCCTTTTAAGGGTGAACCAAGAGGAGTCTGGCATGCTCTCATAACATCAGGGAGACCAGAGGGGCTCTGGGTTTTTTGCTAATTAACATAGATAACAATTATACTTTTCCCCCTAAAATCAAGGACAAGCTGGAAAGTAACAAAAAAAAAAAGCAAAAAAAAAAACCTAAAAAGCTGACCCTGAGAAATGATTTGTTGTATTCACAGCTTCTAACTGGCACAGAATAAAAGAAGTAATAATAAGACATTAAAAAAAAAAAAAGTTATAATAAAACACAGGAAAATTATTGCCCTGGATATTTCAGGAACTACTTTTCAGTTGTGCTCAGCTAATGGTGGGTGGATACCCAAGATGTGCTGAATGCTTGAACACCTCTGAAAATGTGGATTATTCTCATTTCCTAGGGAAAAATGTAGCCTGAAATGCAGGGGCTGAACACGACACGCAAGAAGTGACAGACCATGACAAGAAGAGAGCTTGGAAATAACACCTTGATGACAGCCCTGGCTCCTTCTTCTCCTGGAGATGGTGGGGAAGGGGAGGTGCAGTCAAAAGAAACCTAATGGGCTTCAGACAAGGGCTCTGAGCACCTAAAGTCTCTTAAAAATAATCAGAATTGGCTCTGAGAAAAATTCAATCATGCAGACAGAAAAATAGGCAAGAGATTTTAAATCTGAGTTAAGGGTAAATGACAGCAAACTGAGCTGGGAATTACAGGGCCAGGGGGATGCCAAATGGGTTGGCACTGGCACCAATCCTGTTTAATGCCACTGAAGTGCCAGCAGAGAGGCCAAATGACACTGGAGATACCACTGAAGTACAAGGAGCCTCTCTCCAGCACAAAGAATCACCAAAAGCCTTTAAGAAATTAAAGATATGGGCAGGAAAATGTATGGAACAATTTGGAATTGACCAAATGAAGGCTGGCAGTAAAGAAAGAAGTGCTCAGCTTCTCCAGGAGGGAAATGAGTCAGGGCAGGTGATCTGAGTCCCACAGAGCCTGGGGGAAGGATCCAGGACAGTTGTGGAGCAGGGCAGGGGATGAGGGGGCATGGGAAAGGGTCCTGTCCCCAAACACTGCCCAGAGCAGAACAAGGCAGACACAGAGGGGAGATGGGAGCCCAGGGAGGGAAGGGGCTCTCTGGGGGTGGCAGTGCTGGTGGCACTGATGGGGGGAGGTCTTTGGTGGCCTCCCAGGAGTGGAGATTTCTGTCCCCATCAAGGTGACACCACTGGAAGCACCAGGAGAAATGTTCCATCCTGGGTACCACAGCCACGAACCTCCTGAGTGAGTTTCTCTCTTTGTAGCTCATTCCCAAATTCTGAGGGAGCCACAAGGCTTTTACTTCACCTTCTCTTTTCCAGGATTTTTGTCTATGTCCAAAGGCCAGTGTAGTTTTCAAGGGGTGGCTTTGGATGAGGGGCTTGAGGGCACCCCCAGGGAGTGTCAGATGATACCAAACTGTGTCCATGGAAGGGAACAGAGCTGGGGAAGGGGCTGGAGCCCCAGGAGGGGCTGAGGGAGCTGGGAAAGGGCTCAGCCTGGAGAAAAGGAGGCTCAGGGGGGCCCTTGTGGCTCTGCACAGCTCCTGACAGGAGGGGACAGCCGGGGGGGTCGGGCTCTGCTCCCAGGGAACAGGGACAGGAGGAGAGGGAACGGCCTCAGGCTGGGCTGGGGAGGTTTGGGTCGGATATGAGGAAAATAAGGAAAACACTGTCCAGCACAGGCTGCTCAGGGCAGTGTGTCCCCACCCCTGGAGGGATTTAAAATCCCTGTGGATGTGGCACTTGGGACATGGGCCAGTGGTGGCCTTGGCAGTGCTGGAGGAATGGTTGGACACGATGATCTTGGAGATCTTTTTCAGCTGAAATTACTCTTTGTTCTATGACAGCCACTGCTGATGTAAAATCATTCAGCTCTTCCTATTTACAGTCTCCCTTTCCCTCTCCTCTCATATCTGGATAAATATGGATTGTGGCAGCCCTTTTCACCCCAGCCCTCATTCTGGGAACTCAATATTGAGTTGTTTGCTCAAAGCAAGCTCCCTGGAATCCGCTCTTTCTGATCTAAAGGTCAAGGAGAGAAAACAAAAATGGCTTAAGGAGGAAAAAAAGAACCCCACTCATGACAAAATACAGCACCAGGAAAAATGAGCAAGGAAGAAATGAGGGCCAGCAGAGCCAGGAACAGCATCAGGAGCTCAGCTCGTGCCAGGCACCGCTGGGAATGTCTGGAAGGAGGCAGGAAGGACAGGAGATGAAAGCAAACAAGGCTGAGTCACCTCCCTCCTCTGCAGCCTCTAACCCCCACTTTTCCACTCTCAGAACTTCCTTGGAGGCAGCAGATTTGAAGCCATGCCTGAGGAACACATTGTCAGAAGTTTCATGAATGAATAAACATCAAGAAGGCCAAGGCCAAGACTATGAATATTTAGTTATTGACTGACTGCAGAGATCCAGCCTGGTTTCTGCTGGAATTCTGCCTGCTGAGGGAGCACAACAGCAGCACTTGCACCAGCACCAGCAGGGCTGCAGCTCCTCTGGGACCCTCATCTCAGCACCTTGGTCCCTGTTTCTGGAGTTGGCAAAAGTTTCTGGGCCTCAGAGAAACTTCCCTGGTCTTGCCTGGCTTTCAAAACCTTTTGTTTGCCCTTTGATCAAAATTTAAGCGAAGTGCACAACATTAATTATTTATTTTAGCTGTTATTAAAAGAGTCCAACATTCTGATTTGGTGCCACAGATGTAAGGAGGTAAAAATGAAATGTCTGGCAAAATTACAGAATGGTTTGGGTTAAAAGGGACCTTAGAGCCCACCCAGTGCCACCCCTGCCATGGCAGGGACACCTCCCACTGTCCCAGGCTGTCCCCAATGTCCAACCTGGCCTTGGGCACTGCCAGGGATCCAGGGGCAGCCACAGCTGCTCTGGGCACCCCGTGCCAGGGCCTGCCCACCCTCCCAGGGAAGGATTTCTGCTTTTCTCTCATCCAAACCTCACCTGAGAACCAGCTCAGTTCTGGTAACAACCTCAGTGACTCCACAGAAGGATCCACTCCTGGGAAAACAGCAGGAACCTTCCCACCAGCTTGTGTTGAACCCACACTGAGCAAACCCACAACATTTCCATTTTAGAGAGCAACAAATTACCTGGAAATCACATTTATCCACCTGTTCTTGGTTCCTTGTGCATCACATCCCTTCCAGCACCACCTGGAGCAGCAATCTACACCCGACCATGTCTAACAGCAGGACATAAAAGGCCTTTTTTACCCCCAAACCTCCAGGCAGCACTGAATTTACAGCCTACAGCACCCACAAATCAGTGTGGGAAGGGCCTGTGAGGATCTGAAATCACACCAAGCCTGACACTGAGCGCAGCAGGAGCCTGCTGGACACACAAATCACTGCCTGCAGAGCAGAGCAGAGAGGGGGAGATCCCCAGCACCAGCAAGCAGAGGCTCAGGTGTGCCAACAACAGTGGCAGGACTGTGGGGACAGGGAAGGGGCACTGCTCTGGGTGCTGGGCGTGGTTATTTCCTGGCATTCCAAGCAGGCATGGGATAGGGAGGGAGGGATTCAGCTGGGTGTGCTGTCACATCTCTGCTGAGCTCACAGACAGGGGGATGCAAAAGAGAGAAAAGCAGTGATATTCCCTGTGCAGCAAAAGCAGGGATTTAGAGAGCACAGGACCAAACAGAAAAAAACAAAACAAAACAAAACACTAAGGAAAACAATGCAGCTTCTTTCTTATCCTGTATTTAAACTTTCTGGTGTTTAGGAGATGGATCCTGACCCTGGCACAGGGGACAAAGTGTCAGCAAGGTCACCCATGGCAGCTCCAGCCAGTTCCTCCCCTTCCAAACAAACAAATTCTCCTGTTCCTCTTCTTGTCCCTGCCTTGAAATCCTGTGCCCTGGAGCACTGCCCCTCTGGCTGATGAAGCCACCAACATCCCTGGGACACAGCTGGGGCCCCACCAGGGCTGTGGGCAGAGGTGGCAGCCCAGAGGAGCATCCTGCACCCTGGGGCTCTGCAGGGAGCTCCCAGCAGCATTTCTGAAGCCTGGAAAGCCCTGTGCCATCTCTAGGATGTTCCTACCCCACCTGTGATCCCTCATGCCCAGAGTCCATTTCCCTGCTTAGGACCTGACAGAGGTTAAACCTTGGATCCATCCAAACCTCTGAGTGCAGCATTTTTATTCTGTGGCACAAAGGGAATCAGGAGCCTGCAGTGCTCAGGACAGCTCAGCAGTGGCTGCATCACCCCTAAAAATCTCCTTGGCTACAAAGGGACCTCTGGTGACCTCAGTGTGGAGCATCCCTCTCTGGAGACATCCCAAACCCACCTGGACACATCCCTGAGTCACCTCCCACCCTCTCTGGGACCACTCTCACCTTCAAGCCAGTGCTCTCTGCCTCGGAGCCCTTGTCCACACCCGTGATGTAAATGCCCAGGGAATATTCTGCCCCTCCTCGGATCATGAGGCCCAGGGATTTCCCTTCATTCAGGACCAGATTCACCTGCAGAGGAATGGGAAGAGACATTGGTGTGGTGTCCAAGAGCTGCCCAAAACAGAGGTGGGACACAGCCACAGAGCAGCACCCCTGCCCTGGGCTGGGCTGGGCAGCAGCTCCTGTGGGAATGAAAGGCAGGGGAAGGAAAAGCTCTGGAGGTTCAGCTCCATGAGGGGCAGCACATGTGGGTGGGTTTTCAGCCACAGATCAGCTGATCCACAGCACTTTTCCACTCTCTCCTTTTACTGGTGCACCTCAGGGGTGACAGCAACCCCCAAACTCCCTGACATCAGTGGGGTGCTCCCAGCTCCAGCTGTGAATTCCCCCTGGCATTCCTGCCTGTGCACACAGAGCCAGGATCCCCTGCAGCCAGGCTGGGATGAGCTCCAGCCTCTGCCCTGCCCTGCCCAGGGAACCCCAGGCACTCCCCACAGGACAAACCCCATGGGGCTGCTCCTCTGCCACAGCAGGAATGAAATAAAGATGCTTGACTCCTTTCAGTCAGCAAGCAGGAGAGAATCAGAAGGCTTTATTTACAATTAATCAGCCTTTTTATAACATGCTGTGCTAAAAAGTCACATTATTGGTCCATAGGATTGACAACTCTCTCCATTGTTAAGTAAGAGAAATAGCAAACAGCACCTGGGAGAGAGGTTGTTATGGGAAAGGAATATTGTTTATACAAAGTTGTTTGGGAAAAAGGAAAACAATTGAAAAGTTTCCCTTGGGAAGAGCTGGCAATTCTCAGGCTCAGAAATATCAGGCCCACACTGCTCCCTGCCAATTATCTCCAATTAACAGTGCCAGGACAAACTTCCCATAGATCCAGCACATACTGCAGGAGGCATTGCCTATTTCTGCCTTCATCCACCCTCTCCTCCTCACAGGGCCTGACAATATCTGGATGTTCAGGTGGGAATTTGGAGTGCATGAGCAATCCTGTGCTCAGCTCCCTCGAGGACTCTCCATTTAGAATGGCCTTTGTTCCCTCGCTGCATGACACTTTCTAAATGAATAACTCCAGGGTTATTTTTTTGCTTTGCTCCCAAGTTTTGAGTCACTTCTGAAGAAAAGCAGACAGCAGGAATAAAAACAAATGAGAAAAGCCAAAATGTGTTTCACACTGATGGAAACAACCAGAAATAAGCGGTTTGTGAAGGGCTTTTATATTTAAACTCCTTTGCTGCAGTCAAATCGAAATCTTGCACATTTACCTGGATGGAAAAATAATTCCCAGCTTCAAGTCAGTAATTAATCCATCTTTCCAGAGGACACAGAATCACAGAGGGAATTCAGGCCAGTCTTAGGCTGGTATTGAAAACCCATTTTCTATCTTGGTTATAGAAACACAGAAATCAGCAGCAGGACACAAATCCAGCCAAGGCTCCAAATTTTGGATTTAGAGAAATGGATGCAAACCTGGAATGAGAACTGTGAGACATCAACTACCTGCACCAGCATCTTTCTCTGAGAATCCTGATGTTCCCTGGGTTTCCTTTTCTCTGCTTTCAAGGGCAGAAAGTGCAGGGAACAATTTTAGCATTGAAGGATTATAAAGGAATTATAGAGACCTTCATGCTGCAGGCTGGAGAGATGAGCTGGGCACTGAACCCACCCAAAGGAGCAGCTGCCTGTCCCATCCAAGGGCAGTTTGGTTTTCTCTTCACAGGGAAACCTTGTTCTGGACCACAGAACAATTCACTGAGTGTTTTTCAAAACAAGGAAAATATTCAACTTTTCTGAAGTGCTCTAATCTCCCAATCTGTCTGATGGCCTTTAGGATTTCCCTGCTGTAAATTTTTCACCCTACCCTTGGCTGTACCTCTCAAAAAATCCCCCAGTGCGGGAAAAATACAAATAGGAGAAATGCAGCAAAGTGCCTGGAACCACAAATCAGGTCAGAATAGACTGGGAAACAACAAAATTCCCTCTCTAAGTCCCTGAATGACATTTACACGTGCTGGGGTCAGAACCAGGAGGGGCAGCTCCCATGCAGACATTTCCATTTCCCTTTAACACCACCCTGGAAAGCTGAGAAGCTGCCCCCCCCTCTGTGGCAGTAAGAGATACCCCCTGTCCCTCTGCTCCTGGGGTGCTGCCACCTGAGCTGCTCTGCTCACCCCTGCACCTTCCAGAGGCAGGGAATTACAGAAATCCTGGAGCCACAAAAAGCAGCAAACCCGAGCTCTGTGGGGAAAAACTCAGTGCTCCTCCCAGCTGCTGGCAGCCCAGCAAGTTGGGTTGCTGAGGCTTTAATTGCATCTCTTAATCAGCTAATAGCTCCAGCTCCCTGAGTGAACCCTGCAGCAGGAACTGCCAGGAACAAGCAGAGCCAGGGAACAAGCAGGGAGCATCCAGCTCATGGACACACTGCAGGTTTTGGGGAATTTTGGGGAAGGGGGTGAGTGCTGGCAGGCAGGGGCTCAGTGGGGTCATGCTGGCTTTATTGGGGCTACCTAAAACCAGAGGCCAGACAAGATTAAGGGAATAAAAAGCAGGAATATTTATGGAAGGGCCTTCAGGTACATTTAGGGCAGATGAAGCCCCCAGGGCCTACACCCACAACGGACAATGGGTCACAGGTTTCACACTTTGATAAGTTTGGTCCATTTGCACATTGGGGTTCATCTCCCAATGACAGCTCCAGGTAATGAAGTCATTGAGCCCAAGTTTGCTGCCCCAACTCACTTTTGTTTCCATCTCTCAGGCCTGAGGCAGTGAGGGCTCCTTGATCCCCAGGCCTGGAGAGGAATTGTTGTGTCTGCCCCAAATGGGGAAGCAGCAGCTCCCACTGTGTGTGGAGTTTGGAGTCATACACTAAAGAACTGCAGGGTTACAAATAGATGGAAAATATAAAAGCTAAAATCCTAAGGGATCAAAGGAGCAATGGAGGGATAAGCTGATTGCCAGGATGAAGCCAAGGCTGAGCCACTCCATGCTTAGGGATCACAGGGACAATCTGCACTGTCCTTCCCAAGGCTCTGTCTGCAGTGATGGGCACAGCACAGGGGTGACAGGAGGGTGGCACTGCCATGCTGGCTGTCCCAGCACAGCACAGGGGTGACAGGAGGGTGGCACTGCCATGCTGGCTGTCCCAGCACAGCACAGGGGGGTGACAGGAGGGTGGCACTGCCATGCTGGCTGTCCCAGCACAGCACAGGGGTGACAGCAGGGTGGCACTGCCATGCTGGCTGTCCCAGCACAGCACAGGGGTGACAGGAGGGTGGCACTGCCATGCTGGCTGTCCCAGCCTGTCACACTCCTGCCAGCCTGGCCCCACACACAGCTCTGGGGTGGCACTGAAGGACAAACCCAGCTGTGTCCAAGAGGGAGCTAAACCTGTTTACCAGACTGATGTTCCCAGATGTTCCCAGCTGTTCCCAGTGGTTCCCAGCTGTTCCCAGTGGACAGTGGTGATCCAGGGCCCCTCTGGGAACACACCCTCAGCATTCCCTGGGCCAAGCCCTTGTGCCTGGGCTTCTGCACTCAGGCTGGCACACATTGATTCACACTCCAGTGCCAAGGCTTTTGGGTCCCATTCCCACTTTATGCTTGTACTCTCCCCCCTGGCTGCAGCTCCCTCATGGTCAGAAGCTCTAACACCCCTCAGGGGGATCACTCTGAGCTCCTAAATCCAGATTGTCCTGGCACCATCCTGAACCAGGCATCAAACAAGGGCAGCAGTTCTGTGGGGCAAACCAAGGACATCACAGACAATAGAATGGTTTGGGTTGGAAAGGCCCTTAAAACTCACCCAGTGCCACCCCTGCCATGGCAGGGACACCTCCCACTGTCCCAGGCTGCTCCCAGCCCCAATGTCCAACCTGGCCTTGGGCACTGCCAGGGATCCAGGGGCAGCCACAGCTGCTCTGGGCACCCTGTGCCAGGGCCTGCCCACCCTCACAGGGAAGGATTTCTTCACAATCTCCCACCTAATTCTCTTCTTCTTCAGAATAAAGCTCTTCCCTGTGTCCTGTCCTTCCATGCCATTGTTCCAAGTCCCTCTCCAGCTCTCCTGGAGCCCCTTTAGGTCCTGGAGGCACAGTAACATCCAGGCAAGGTCACCACGGCATTGCCCAGTCCCCACCTCCCTCCCTGTGCCATTCCCAGCCCCAGGGAACTCTTGTGTGCATCACACAGAAACATTTGGAAGTCCAAGGTCACAGTTTTAATTTCTGTTTCCAGGCTGAAACATCTGCCACCTCCTGTAGCAGGAAATGAAGGGAAATAAACGCCACCATCAGAGGCACTTGCTCCGAGCTGATTCCTGCATTTCTTCTGCCTGGCTTTATGGAATTACCTGTTGACAGATTCAATTCTGCCATTAGGAAAAGGCCTTTCAGACAGGAATTAGCCTGCCCCAGTAGGGCTCAGCACTCAGCTGTGTGGCTGAGGAGGTTCCAGCCATGCTGGGGTTATTTCCAGGCCATTACTGCTGCCTCACCACACAAACAACAAAGCTGGCAGGGCTCATCCTCCCCCTTTTCCCCAAGGAAAGCCCACAGCCTGGTCCAGACATCCTGCACACAGCCAGGGTGGGGAGGCAGAGCTGCCTCACAGCCACTGACAGAGCCCTGGCAGCAGCTGGGGGGTGCCAGGGCCACCAGAGCTGTCCCAAGGTCCCCCCCTGCCCAGGACAGCTCCCTAAGGCCACCCCAGGGCTTGGGCTGCCACCCAAAATCCATCACTGGGGACAGGGAGCAGCTCCCAGGGCTGAGAGGTGACACCAGAGCACAGGGGCAGTGACCAAAGCAAGCCCCAGGGCAGGGCTTGGCTCACACACCAGCTGCCACCTTGGGGTGCTTTTTCACTTCAAGCACTAAAATAACCAAGAGGTGGGAGTGCTGCCCCCCAGGGTGTGACACAAAGGGCATTTCTGGGTAAATCAGCTGGGACAGAGCTACAGAATGCCCAAGGCAGAAGGAAGACTCCTGGAAACACTGGATGTGGCTCAGGACAACCCGGTGCAGCTGAAGATGCCTCTGCTCACTGCAGGGGGTTGGATTAGAGGGGATTGAAAGGTCCTTTCCAACCCAAATCATTCCATGCCTTTAATCCCCAGGTGCACCAGTGGCTCACATCCCATATTCCAGTCCCCCAGGGAACTAAACCAGCCCTCCAGCAGCCTGGATACCCTGCAAGCTGTAAACAAAATCAAAGCCCAGCAAGGTCAGAGCGAGCAAACAGCGAGAGACGTGGGGAGCTGGATCATTCACACTGCAAGTGTCATTACAAACTAATAGCAAGAAATCCTTCCTTCCCTCTCCTGCATCCCTTATCCTTCATGCTCAAGCAGTCACCAGCAGTGTCTCAAACATTCAAGCCACGCAATATTAGCAGAGATATTTTATTTTATTTTTAATAATAATTACTGCTACTTTTGGCTCCAGAACTGCCTGAAGCCGAGGAGATGTTAACTCTCTTTATTATGTTTTCTTTCTTGTGCTGCACCAAAAGCTTGCAGGAATGAGCAGCTCCCCTGGCAATAAGCACATTAAGGCACCAATTCAGCTGATGGAATGGTGCTGCTCAGAGAACTCACAGCCCAGCACTGCCAGAGTGCTTTGCACACTTCATCTTCCCCCCAGCTCAGCAGCAGCTCCGAGTTTTTGCTGTCTGAGGGTTCCCAAAGTGCTTTTAATGAAATAAGCTGTCCATCTCACAAGTCCATCAATGACAATTCACAGCACAAATGGCTCTTGGCTGCTGCTGTGACAAATCCAAGGGACTCTCAGCCTGGGCAGGTGATAAAAATCCAAGTGCTCTGAAGCAGAAGGTGAGCATGGGAAGCAGGTCCCAGCTTTCCAGCAGGCAGGGGCTGGGATGAGGGCTTTCCTGGCATGGGGCTGGGGGCTGTCACCTGCTCTTCTCTCTGGCCTGGCTCCAGCAGCATTTCCCAGAGCTTTGCACTACTGCAAACCCTTCCTTTCACCTTCCTGACCACTGCTGACTCCACTTGCAGGCACAGGGCTCTGATGAGACACTGGACTCACCAATTACAACTACAGGAAAATGCTAAATTTGGGAAGTACAGCACCTGCCACACAGAGCACAGCCATGGAGAACAAGGATCTGTACAACACCTTGCACAATCACAGGCTGAACCTGCCTGCAGCTCCTGCAGGCCAACATTCCCTCAATCCTCACCTCCCTTCTCCAGTGCCACCACTCCTGGTAGGTCAGGTCCACATGGAAAAGCTGGCCCAGACCTCAGCACCCTCTGCTCACCCAGAACAGCCTCTGACCCGAGCTCAGGGCAGGCTGGATTCTGCCTGGAAGAGGATGGGGAAAGCCAAGCCAGCTGCCAAATCCCAATCCCCAAAGCCCTTTGGTGGGGATTCTTCCACAGCTGGAGGTGAAGGAATCCCAGTGTCCACAGGAAAACGTGGCCAAAGCCACAGGCAGGGAGCTCTGGAGCTGAACCACACTGCCCAGAGCCCAAGCACCCTGCCCCACACCTCATCCCACTGGGCTGATCCCACAGATCCCTGCATGGATCAGTGACACCATCACACCCCTCACTGTGTGTTTCCATTCCAAGCCTTTGGATAACAAATCCTTCTGCCTTGGGATAAATCAACTCCAACTCAGTGACAAACCCATCCTTGCAGGCATGTGTGGAGGAAGAGGCAGCCAGACAGGGACATTTCCACTGCCTGAAGAATCCCAGATGCCTCCAGCAGCCCTGAATTTCACCTTGGGAAAGCTGGGACCATCCCTTTGACTCCAGAGGTGTAGCAGCCATGCTCAGCTGCCTTCCACCTCTCCAGGCTCCTGCTGCAGGGCTGGAGCTGCTCTGCTGTGCCTCCCCAAACCCTGCCTGTCTGAAAGCTCTGCCACAGCCATCCCAGGACATTCAGATTGATTAGAAATAGGAGAGAGTGGGATTAAAAACATATATAATAACCAACTAATTCTGCCCTCAGAATGTAAAACCACCCACAAATCAAACAGGGCTCGGTGCCTGTCAGTTCTGGTTGACTGGGCTGAATTAACCAGGGATGTGATGCATTTATTTGCATTTTTGTGAACAGAATAACCCCACTTTCAGCAGTTAATTATAGATCTGTAGCTACCTATAAATCTACACATACAAATAAAAAGGGAGCAAACTGGAGGCAGGTTTTTCCCCTCTTCTGGGACACATTTTCACCCCTCCATGGCTCTCAGTAATTCAGGTCACTCAGCTCATCCCTGCCCTGCAGCCTGTGTGCAGAAAATGTCACACCAAATAACCCCAGTCCAACAGGGCAGGCTCTGCTGGCTGCCAGCAGCCTTGGACAGGGGGGAATTGCTTCCACCAGCAGCTGGCACAGCAAGGCACCTCTGGATATGGAGGTGTCTGGGCAGCCTGGAGCATTTCAGAGTGCTAGCAGCCAGAAATTTTCTCTTTTTCTGCTCTTACAGATGGGAAATCAGGAGTGGAGGTTACTGCAAAGTGCATTCCAAGCCTTGTGCACTTAAAGCAGTGACCAATGTCCCTGATGGGATGTCACCAAGGAGTGGGGCCAGGAGAAAGCAGAATGCTCCCTCTCCATCCCATCTCCATCACTGACAGCTTCTGTTTCCTGCAGTTGCCATGGATTCTTCCCAGGTCACCAGAGGAGCCTCCAGCCCTGTCCTGGGGTCACAGTGTGATCCTGTGCTGGGGAGATCCAGAGGAGGCAGCAGGGGGATCAGAGGGATGGAGCAGCTCTGCTGGGAGGAAAGGCTGGGAGAGCTGGGAGTGTTCACCTGGAGAGGAGAAGCTTTGGGGGGAGCTCAGGGTGGCCTTGCAGGGCCTGAAGGGGCTGCAGGAAAGAGGGAGAGAGACAATTGCCAATGGCCTAGAGTGCCAGGACAAGGGGGAATGGATTCAAACTCAGAGAGGTTTAGATGAGATATTGGGAGGAAATTGTTCCCTGTGAGAGTGGGCAGGCCCTGGCACAGGGTGCCCAGAGCAGCTGTGGCTGCCCCTGGATCCCTGGCAGTGCCCAAGGCCAGCTTGGACATTGGGGACACCCTGGGACAGTGGGAGGTGTCTCTGCCCATGGCAGGGGTGGCACTGGATGAGCTTTAAGATCCTTTCCAATCCAAACCAGTCTGGGATTCTCTGAAGAAGCCAAAGGGCTGCCTGACTGTGTGGAGCAGCACCAAGGAATGGAAGGACACAGGCTCAGGCTCTGGAAGAGCCACTCCTCACAGCAGGATGAGCAGGAGCACACCCAGGGCTGGCACATCTGCCCAGGGCTCTGCAGGTGGCTGAGACAGAGGCAGGGGACACACAGCTCCAGGTTCCTGAGCCCTTCATGTCCACACTCAGTGAGGAATGAAGGGATGATGTGCACAGGAACAACTCCCCACAGCTGCTGCTGCTCTCCCAAGGTGACACTGGGTGGCAGAGGGTGGGGGACACCAGCCAGCAGAGCCTGCTTTTCTCTTCTCCTTAAAATAAAAATAATAGGCCCTTCTCCCTTGTGGCCCACATGAATATTTCATCAACTCGTCCTGTATTAGATTTTTCTCTCCCTCTGGCTGAGATGGGAAGCTCACAGACCCTTCCACAGAGTTTCCAGGAGCTGACAGGGCTATATCAGGATACAAGGATGGAATCAGTCAAGGCTCCAAGCAGTTCTGTGTCTTTGGGAAGGCAGTGCTGACTCCCAGGACAGTGCTTTGATATTCTGTGAGTGGCACTGAGCAAACACCACCTCCTGCCTGTACAGGATGAGGTTCCCTGTCCATGTGCCTCCCTCCAGGGGCACCTGAGCACTGTGACTCTGCAGTGACACTCTGCAGGCCTGGCTGGCCCTGTGTGAGGGAGAGGAGACATCAAATCCCTGAGATCAAATATTGCAGCCCCAACAGCCTGTGCTGGCTTCCCTTACACCAAGGGCTGCTTTAAGGAGGGCAGCTGGCACAGAGGGAGCAGGGCTGGAAATTCTATTTCCTTCTGTCAGAGGCCCAGGGTGCAGGCCCAGCACTGGCCACACTCCCCTGCTGTCACTGCAGGAGCCATTCCCTTCCCTGCTCCTTTTTCCCACCCCAGGGTTTTCACTCAGGCCCCTCCTGGCTCAGGCTGCCTCTCCCCAAATGGAAAAGGAAAATAATCTGGTTTATTTCAGAGCATTTGTAGAAGAGAAGAATTGAGAGGGGGTTATTGTTTTTAGGAAGACAGAACCAAGAGACCCAAGAGAGCTTCACAGAAACACCTGAGGAAAGGTCTGAACTGCAGGAGGAAGGGCAGGAATGCACTCTGAGATCCAGCCCTCCACATCCATGGCTGACACATGTTAGAAGAGACCTTAAAACTCATCCCTGCCATGGCAGGGACACCTCCCACTGTCCCAGGCTGTCCCCAATGTCCAACCTGGCCTTGGGCACTGCCAGGGATCCAGGGGCAGCCACAGCTGCTCTGGGCACCCTGTGCCAGGGCCTGCCCACCCTCCCAGGGAACAATTCCTGCCCCATCTCCCATCCAGCCCTGCCCTCTGGCACTGGGAGCCATTCCCTGTGTCCTGTCCCTCCAGCCCTTGTCCCCAGTCCCTCTCCAGCTCTCCTGGAGCCCCTTTAGGACCTTCCAGGGGCTCTGAGCTCTCCCTGGACTGGATGTCAGCCCCTCAATGTCCAGCCAAACAATCTCCTGTTGGGAAAAGCCTCAAACCCCACTCCTGGCTGGCCAGACTGGACAATCCCTCCCCTCCAGCCCAGCTTTTCCCTGTGTCAAACAGGAACAAAACCAACCCATCCCATCCTCCAGGACTGCTGGGGGACACACAGGGGGAAAGCTACAGCCCAAGACACAACACCAGGATGCTAAACGAGAACCAGTGAAGAACCACACAGGCCCAGGGGAACACAGAAGGCTGGGACCTGCCTGGAAACCCCCCCAGAGCTGTGCCTGCTCCCCCCTTTGCTCACCTTCTTCTCATCCCCCTCCTGCAGCAGCTGGAGGTGGCTCCTCTTGTCGCTGTCCCTGCGCAGGGAGCTGTTCTGGTGCTGGGGCAGCCCCGAGGGGGGGGACACGCTGCGGCCCTGGGGGTCCACCCAGGTGTAGATGTGGTTGGTGACGTAGCCCCCCGGGATGCGCCCCACCGAGTGCACAGACAGGTTCAGCTTCTTGCAGCCCTTCAGCACCTGCAACACAGGCCAAGGACAGGGGGTCAGTGTCCACAGGGACACAGGGGTTCCAGGCAGGCACAGCTGTGCACTCCTAGGGGCTTCAAGATCTCCAGCTCCTCAAGTGAGTGATGGAGCTGCATGAAAAGCTGCTGGGAAAAGCTGGGATTTTTTTCTGTTCTTTCCAGAGTTAAGGCAAAGCTGCTGCTGTTGAGAAAACACAGAGAAAAGCTTTTCCATCAGCCAGGGAAAGAGCAGAGTGAGGCAAAGTGGGGAGGGGAGGTGGGCAGAGCCATGCCCAGGATGGGCTGAGGGTGGGACTGAGCAGCTTCTGCAGCTCTGCAGGGGAATCAGCAGGACAGGGGCAGAGCTGGAGGAGAGAGCACTGATCCTTGTCCAAAGTCCTCTCCAGCTCTCATGGAGCCCCTTCAGCCTCCAAGATCTCCCTGGAGCCTTCTCCCCTCCAGGCTGAACACGGGTGTCAGCCTCTCAGGGACTGTGCTGGCAGCAAACAAAAGCAGAGTGGGAAAAGCCTGAGCTCAGCCCCAGCTCTGTCCCCACAGCTCCAACCTCTGCCATTGGAAACGCTCCTGATGCCTTCAGGGAACATTGACAGCACTCCCAGAAATTCAGCCACTGAGTTACCAGCTGCCTTCCCCAGCACAAGCAGTCAATTAATGAGTGGAGTAATTACTAAACAGATACACACACTTCAACCAGCAGGCACAGAGATGACCTTGGGGGCCAGAGGAGGAGATTTGCAATCGCTCCTCTGCCCCTCCAGCTTCCACTGTGAGAAGCTGACACAGGAAACTTCAATTATCACAGAGGAGTTCTCCCTGGGGACAGCTGTGAGTGCTGATCCCTCCAGAGGCCTCAGGAACATCAGCACTGCAGATCTGCTCTCAGAAAGGAGGGGTTTGGGGTTCTTTATCCCATGTATACATCATTTTGATGAGCTGCTCCTGCAAGGTCTCCTGTCCCCACTGAGAAGAGAAGCTGCTGAGCAAAGCTCGTGGCTGGGAAGAACTAAAGCCAGCAGCTCCTCAGCAAAGGGTAAAACAGTGATGGATCCCAGCCCTGGCCTGGCAGCACTCCTGTCCCCAGCAGAGCCAGAGAATCCAGCTCAAACCCCAGCTCAGCATCTCCATCACACACAGCAACTTGGCTGCAAGCTTGTCACATGCTCCCAAGGTCAGGGTGTGCCCCGAGGGCTGGCACAAGGACTGCAACACCAACATCGGGCTGAGCACAGCACTGCCCTCCCTGGGCTGCTCCCCAGCTCCTGCCCTGTTCCTGCAGCTTCCCAGGCCCTCCAACACATCCCTGCTGGGATCTCCTCCTCTCCTCCCTCCCAGCCTGGCTGCCAGAGGTGCTCACCATGCTCCATCCTGCCCAGGGCTCTCTGGGATCAGGGAGCAGGTTCTGAGCTCCAGGGAATCACTCTCCCATGGGCATAGGGCTTTGGCTCCCTGAGCCAAAGTTCCAGACAGCCAGGCTCAGGATGAGCTGAACTCCATGGAAATCAATGAGCTGGGGGTTCTCACCTACCCCAGGGCAAGGAATGGGGTACAGGACCCCCTGAAATGTTCTTTGTTCATCCAAACTGGAGCCACCTCTATAAAACCTCTTCTGAGTCTGTAAAACATCCTTGTACTCTTGCACCTGTGTCCAGTCCTGGGCCTCTCAAAGGGAGAAATGGAGTGTGTCTGGGGAAGGGAACAGAGCTGGGAAGGGGCTGGAGCCCCAGGAGAGGCTGAGGGAGCTGGGAAAGGGCTCAGCCTGGAGAAAAGGAGGCTCAGGGGGGCCCTTGTGGCTCTGCACAGCTCCTGACCGGAGGGGACAGCCGGGGGGGTTGGGCTCTGCTCCCAGGGAACAGGGACAGGAGGAGAGGGAACGGCCTCAGGCTGGGCTGGGGAGGCTCAGGGTGGGCACCAGCAGGAATTTCTGCATGGAAAGGGTGATTAAACATTGGATAGGGCTGCCCAGGGAGGTGTGGATTCCCCATCCCTGGAAGTGTTTAGGGAAAGACTGGACGTGGCACAGAGATCTCCTTCCCTCCCTTCCTCAGGGAATCCATGCTGGCAGGGAGGAGAGGGAGCAAAGGAAACCCTCTGGGGTTTGTACCACCCAGGAGAGGCTCCAGGGACAGGAGCAGGGACAGGGACAGGAGCAGGGACAGGAGCAGGGACAGGGACAGGAGCACGGACAGGAGCAGGGACCAGGGCCAGGCAGGGGCTCCACGCTGGGCTCTGTGGAGTGTCCCAGGTGCCTGATGAAGCCTGGCAGAGCCATTTAACCTCAGCCAAAGGCCATCCCCTGGCAGGGCAGGCACAGCAGCAGAGCTGCTCTCTGGAGGCACAGGGAAGCTGGCAGGGATGAGAGGCCAGAGATTTACACGGGGACTTTTATGTCCCCCTGCAGCTCCCTTGACAGGGCCACAGGAGCAGGGATCTGGGCTCAGGGAGATGTTTTATGCATGAAGGAGACAGCAGAGAGCCCAGGGGCAGGGAGCAGCTGCACAGCTGGAGCAGCAGCAGGGCCTGGGTTCCCTGGCAGCCTCCATCCCAGAGGGGACAGAGAGGGAGCAGAAGCTGGGAGAGCCCCAGGACACTGCTGGTGACAGTGTCTCCGGACAGGCAGCACTGCAGCAGGCTGGTGACACTCTGGGGAGTCCTGGACACATCACTGAGGTCTCTCCTGTACTCAGTGAGAGGCAGGTGCCTGTCCAGCACCCTTTCCTTCCCAAAAAACCCTCCCTGGTCATGGTCAGGGCAGGGCTGGAAGGGGAGCCCATCAGGGACCCTCCCTCTCTTAGCAGCCCTTCAGGACACACCTTTGGGACCAGGTCACCTGCTGACCTGAACCTTCTGGAGACCCTTTGGGTGATCACAGTGGGGGAGGACACTGACACCCACAGAAGGTTTTTGAGGGACTTTTAGAGGGACTGTGTAGTAACTGGACAAGGAGGAATGGCTTCATGCTGAGGGATGGTAGAATTAGATTGGATATTGGGAAGAAACTCTGCCCTGTGAGGGGTGCAAATCCCTTCCCATAGCTGGTGACCACTGAAGTCAGTTCTGCTCAGACACCTGAGCTCCCAGGAAGATTTCTGTTCATCAGGCACCAGCTCTTTCAACTGCAGCTGCATGGCTGGGAGAGG
>WEIU01051963.1:914789-925130 GCA_013389925.1 Aegithalos caudatus
GAGGAGAGGAGAGGAGAGGAGTGGAGAGGAGAGGAGAGGAGAGGGAAGCAGTTTTCCCTCCCTTTCCCTGGGATAACAGCCCAGCATGTGATCCCCACTGAAGCACAGGGACAGGACTGGCACACATCTACAAAACCTTTGTGCAGCCACACTCTGAACCAGGCTCTAACAAAGTGCTTGGCACCAGGAGCTGCAGAGTGACGAGGCACCAGGTGAGCCAAGTGGGAGAAGCTTCCACCTGCATCCAAACCAGGACAGAATCCAGCAGCAGCTGCTGTGCTGAGCTCCAAGAGAGCAGAGTTTCCATCCATCTCCCTGCAGAGAGAGAAACGCTGCATTTCCCCTCTATTTTGGGGTGGATTTTTGTTTTTCCCCAGGTTTTACCAAGGCCAGACCTCACTCCTGTGTGTCCCTGGGTGTCCCTGTGTGCAGGGAGGGCTCAGAGCAGGGCCAGGCTCTGCTCCCTGGGGCCCAGCAATGGGACAAGAGGAATGGGCAGGAATTGACACCCAGGAAGATGCACCTGGATATAAAGAAGAACTTCCCTGTGCACTGGGCACTGGGACAGGAGCCCAAAGAAAGTTCCACCACTGTGTCCTCCTCCCTTGGGAGCCTTTATCCTGCTGGTCTGTGCCCAGCTGCTGCTCAGGCTTTGAGCACTTCACTGTCCCCATTCCCAGCGAGGTGCCACAGTGCCACCAGGCTGGCACCAGCCCTCCAATGTCAGCTTTGCTGCCAGCCCTGCTTAGGAAGCCACCACAGAGAGAGAGAGCCAGAGCCTGCCCACACACACAATGCAGATCATCCCAGCTCCCTGGGACAGGAGGAGAAGCTTTCCAGCAGAGTTCTAATCACAGAATTCCAGAATCATTGAGGTTGGAAAAGACCTCCTAGACCATCAAATCCAACCTGTGCCTGGTCCCTACCTTGTCCCCAGCCCAGAGCACTCAGTGCCACATCCAGGCCTTCCTTGGACACCTCCAGGGATGGGGAATCCAAACCTCCCTGGACAGCCCTATCCAATGTTTAATCACCCTTTCCATGCAGAAATTCCTGCTGGTGCCCACCCTGAGCCTCCCCAGCCCAGCCTGAGGCCGTTCCCTCTCCTCCTGTCCCTGTTCCCTGGGAGCAGAGCCCGACCCCCCCGGCTGTCCCCTCCTGTCAGGAGCTGTGCAGAGCCACAAGGGCCCCCCTGAGCCTCCTTTTCTCCAGGCTGAGCCCTTTCCCAGCTCCCTCAGCCTCTCCTGGGGCTCCAGCCCCTTCCCCAGACAGGCTCCAGCCCCTCAGGATCCTTCCCAAATTGACAGGCCCAGGACTGGACACAGGATTTGAGGTGGCCCCAGCAGTGCCCAGCACCGGGGAACATCACAAAGGACAGGCTCTGGTGGGAATTCTACAAGGTAAGACTTTTCTTCCCAGACACACAAACTGTCCTGTGTGCACTGACTGCAGAGATACCCCCAAAGCAACAGAAGTTAAGAGTTTTTTTGGAAAATCAGGTGATCTGATGGGCACACTGAACCTGAAGCTCTAAATGACAAATTCCACCTCCTCAATGCCCTGTGTGGAATCAGACAGTGCAGGCTGCATCTCCATCTCCCTTCTCAAGCCATTCCAGGGATTTGCTGCCATTGTTCAGTGCTGCTGGGTTTTGCTCCAGCCTCAGGTAAGATTTGGCTCTGCCCCATCTCTGCTGTGTTTGAGGACCATGGGGTGGGAGGTTTAGGGTGGCACCACACAGGGTGCAAGCTCACCTGCCAGCAGCCCAGCTTAAATAAATCATTTCTGTGACTCTGGGCATCAGTGCCAAAACCTTTAGCAGAGAAACAGTCACTCACTGCCCAGAAATGTCATCAGGAGCAGCAAGTGCCAGAGAGAGGGGCAGATTGATTCCATGAGGCCACTGATCCCCTAACAACACCCTATTTAATTATCTGCCAAGCCCTCTCAGAGGGAAGGAGATCGTTTAAACTGATCAAAAAAGGAAACACACATCCCACGTGCCACAATTAGCTTTAAAAAATCCCCATAAAACCCAAACAGCTCCCAGTACATCATGTCCTTTCCCAGGGTCCAGAGTGGCAGCTGCCACCCTTCTGAAACCCTGCCAGTCTCACATCACTGGGGGCTTTCCTCTCCCACCATTCCCCCCCCTCACATTCCCCACTTCCCAACGGCTGCGCGTAAAAACATCTCCAAAAATGCCCCCAGAAGGAGCACAGATGCCAGAAACCAAGGGCAATTAACCACCAGGATGCTCCTGGCAGCCTGCCCCACGCTGCCTGTGGCAGGGACACAGCCCCCTCGCTTCACCTTCCCCCAGTGAAAGCAGCAATGGGCTCCCGTGGGGGCTGGAGGGGGAAGATCCCAGTTGGAGCATTAACCACGAGCCATCCTCCCCCTCAAGCTGCTTTTCCTCCCGGCAGGAACAGCCTCTCCAGAGCTGCTTTGGCTCTGGGATAATGAGCACGGGATAATGGGCATGGGATAATGGGCATGGGGTAATGGGCATGGGATAATGGGTATGGAATAATGGGCACTGCTCTGCTGGCGAGCTCCAAAGGTCAGTGCAGAGGTTATCAATCAGCAAAGCACCAGGAATTTGGCAGCACGTCCCCAAAAAGTAAAGGCACAGGCTTAGAAATAAAGGGAAAGAAATGCTGAGATACCACAGGAGGGAGGCAGAGGCTGCTTTTACAGCACATTCCAGCACCGTGCAGGGAGAAATTGGCAGAAGTTTCCCTGGAAGTCCATCCCTGCTCCATCCCAGGGTGTTCCTGCTGGCTCAGGGGGGTTAAAGCTTCTGGGATCTGATGGACTGAGCAAAACAATCCTGCTGCCAGTGGGAATGCAGCAGCTCCCTGTGGGTGCTGGGGAGGGGAGGGGGCTGCAGGGGCAGGAGCTGTTACAGGACAGGAATTGAGCCACTAAAAGGCTCCTCTGCCTGGACAGGACAGCAGGCACAGGCAATTCTGCTCCCAAAACCTTTGCTCCAGGGATCAGCTGCAGGCAGGATGGATAAAAGGCTATCACAGCCCCCACTGCACACCTGGTTAAGGCCAAATTTGCCAGGTGAAGCAAGGAGGGATTGTCCACTGCCCCAGAGTGCAGCTGTAAATAAGATATTTTGGAACAAGTGTTGTCCATAGCAGCTGTGGCTGTCCCTGGATCCCTGGAAGTCCAAGGCCAGGTTGGAAGGAGCTTGGAGCAGCCTGGGACAGTGAGAGGTGTCCCTGCCCATGGAACTGGATGAGCTTTAAGGTCCCTTCCAACCCAAACCAGTCTGGCATTCCATGTTTTTAAGTCCATCCCAACCCCACGGTGCCTGACAAAGCACAGGAGCCTGGAATGCTCTGATGTGGGCAAACAGCTCATCCCTGAGTGGAACTGAGAGGAGTGGGACCAGGAAAAGGTGAGCCAGGGGCAGGAGGGGAGAGCAGGACACAGCAGGAGGATGAGGGAAGCACAGATGGAGGGACAGCAGTGCCAGGGATGCAGGGGAGACCGGGGTGACATGAGGGGGACACGGGGGACACAGGAGGGACACAGGGATGACATGAGGGGGACACAGGGGTGACAGGGGTGACATGGGGTGACACGAGGGACACACAGGGGTGACACAATGGTTGCAGGGGTGACATGGGGGACACGGGGGTGACACAGGGGATGCAGGGGTGACATGGGGGACACAGGGGGACACACAGGGGTGACATGGGGGACACAGGGGATGCAGGGGTGACACAGCCTCCCTGCAGGAGGACAAACGGGAGTCGCAGGAGGCACGGTCCAGCCTCTCCCCCCTCCCAAGGCAAAGGACAGCAGTTGGACTTTCAAGTAGCAGCACTTATGCAAATCGATGCAAATCGATGTGTAATTATGGTGATGGCACACATTTGGCCCCAAGGCATCGGGAAGCCCGTGTCCCTCTCACCGGGAACGGTCAAGTGAAATCCTAGCTCCAGCACCTTCTCCCTCCCAGGGCTGACACCTCCCCATCCCTCCGGGCTGCTCCCTGCGCAGTGCAGGCCCCAGGCAAGCCCGGGACAATTGTAAAAAGAGCAGAAAACTCCGCAGAATTGGGGAAACAAAGCAAAAGCAAAGCTGTTTGGGTGCTTTCAGGGCAGGGGGGAGGGAGGCATAAGGGAAATGCAGATTAGAGCCCTGCCTCCTGCTCCACACCAAGCAATGCTGGAAAGAGGGATGTGAAACATCGCCAAGGCCACATTGTCTAAACGGGGTTAATTCCTTGGGGGAAAAGCTTTGGAAGAATCAATGTGGGGAAGTGAGGAAGAGCTGGATGAAGCACTGAGGGATGGTTCAGAGCCTGCACAGGGCAGAGCCCTCTCCATCCTCCCCTCCCGAGGGGCTCCAGGGCAATTCCTGAGCCCAGCAAGGGGCAGGACCCGAGCTCCTCCAGGGCTCTGCTGCACTGTTCTCACCCAGCACTCCTCACAGGGAGAGCTCACAGAGCATCCAGTGCAAAGAACCCAAGGTAAATCACATCAGCAGATGATTTGTCACTTTAACTGAGGGCATTTAGAGCTGAATAATTCTCCGTGGCATTGAGGAAAGTGTCAAGAAAATCCATCCTCTTCCCTGAGGATGGGAACTGGGTAAAGGATATTTTAATTCACCAGTTCTGAGCTTTTGTTTTCTTCCAATGGCCACCAGAAGGAAATAAGCTTTTATCCTCCAGGTTATTTTCTCAATTTCCCTGCTGAGGCAAACCAGCTTATGTACAAGGAGCCCAGTAAATAACATCGATGCTGCAAGAACTCCAGGATGCCCTGACAATGCTAACCCTGATGAACAAGCCAGTCCTGGTGCCAAGTCCTATCATCCTTGCATTATGAGGAGAGGAGAGATTAAGGCCCTCATTCCAATCTTTTGCATCACTATAAAGTCATTTGATTTCATTAGGGCTGATTGTGATTTGCTGGTGAAATGAAGGGAAACAGATGAATAAGGAACTTGCCCACTGAGGGAAAGCAGTGGCAGAGCAGCAAATAGAACCCACTCGCAGCCCAGATGGAGCAGCCAAACCCACGGGCTGGGTGTGCAGCATCACCCCGGCCCAAGCAGCAGCAGGAATTCATGTGGAGCTCAGAGGAGCTCACAGTGACAGGAGAGCAGCTCCAGGTGAGCCCCAGTGCTCAAACCTGCCCCACCACGGCTCCACATCTGCCTCTGGAACCAGGAGAAGCCTTTCCACATCCATGCTCTGGCATTGCTCTCAGCCCTGCCCCTCAAGGAGCTTTAAAAGTCATTTTAAATGCAGATGCCTCCCAGCTCAGGAGTGACCATTTTCCCTCCTCCTTTTTCCTGAAGGAGATTCCAGTGCTTTTACTCTTTCCAGCCTCTCCCTCCAAGTCCAGCTGGTACAGGAGCTGAAATGGAAACTGCTTGCAGGACAGGAGGGCACAGCAGGAGCCCCTGGCATCACACAGCACCTGCCTTTTAAGCTGTGAGTGCCTTTTTTTTTTTTTTTTTTTTTTTTTTTTTTTTTTGTGCAGTTTAGGGCGTTTTGTTTCTAAGCAGATCCAGAGATGAAGGAAGCAATTACTACTCTAACTATTGGGGTGGATGCTATCACATCCTCCTTTTCCATGCTCCAGCTCCCCGAGCTCCCTGGGGAAAGGGAGGAAGTTTCAAGGCTCTTTCTTTAGCGCCTTCTAAAAACACAGAGCCGGCGATAAGCACGCAGCAATTAAAGGAACAGGGCTGGTATCTTCACAGAATCAGGGATCTATGGATTGCCTTCACCCCTCAGCCTGGCTCTGGCTGATCATCCACAGCTCCAAGCACTTGGAAGGGTCAAACCCCAACCAAACCAAGCTGCACTCCTCCCTCTGAGCAGTGTCCACAGTGCTGTGGTGATTAAATAAGCAGTGTCATGTCATGGTAATCAATTACTTGAGCATCACAAGAAACATTGATATGAAATTTGCTTTATTGTAAGCTGGCTGGAAAGAAAAATGGCTCGAAATGTGTTTCTGAGGCTCAGGGCTGCACATCTCTGCTGTCATTTCTCAGAGGTCTTTTGGCAATCCCACACCTGGGGTCCTTTCTTATGAAATATTACGGTCTCTGAAGAGATCACCTTGTTTGCCAGCATGAAAACCCACAGTAAAAGGACATAAAAGGAATTTTAATCTCCTTTTGATTATTTTCAAATGCCCACTTGACACTTCCATCGGAGCAGGAGATGGAAAGGCTGGAGGGAGTGAAAAGCTCTGCTGGAAGGGAGATGGTGATGGCTGGGGATGAGATGCTGGTGATGTGAGACCCCCGATGATCCCCTTCCCTCACAGGTCAGGGAGGGGCTGAGATCCCCCTGGATGTGATTCCCAGGCAGGGCAGTCTCAGGGACACACAGGACAGGCTGGCAGTGCCACGTGCTGGACTCCTCTGCCTCATCCCAGGCTTCCCCCAGCCCACTCCAGCCTCTCTCCACAGATGAAAAACCCAAGACAAGGCACTTGAACAACGCCAATTCCTTCAGAATAAATTCAGTTCCAGCCCACTGACTTTGGCAAAGCTGACATAAATCTACACCAACACCAAAGAATCAAACTCCCCAAGCCCAGCACACCCAAATTAGTGGAGTTTTGGTGATTTTGGTCAAGCTGATCCAGATTTGCCCAGCTGTCAGCAGGAACAGCAGGGGCCCGTGGTGGAACCAGTGCAGCTCTTAGAGGCTGGTGTAGCTCATTAAGTCAAATCCTAAATCAGGAATTTTTCCACTTTTTGCTTTCTCTCGTCCCCTCCCTCCCTAAATGTCCTTTTATTCAAAGGACATAAAAACCTACAGCAAAGCAAGAAAAGTAAGGGGTGGAGTAGAAAGGAGTATGAATTTAATGCCAACCCTGAGCATTGGGGGAAACACCTCCCTGGGTAACACCTTGATGGTCTAAAGCCACAAACACATTGATTTTAAATCCAATGGATAAAATATGACAGCTTATCAATACAAGCTGTCAGCACAACTGCTAAAATACAGCAGTATATGCTAAAATACAGCAGCATATACACCATAAATAGTAAAATAAATATATATCTATAGTGTATAGACATAATAAAATGTCCTAAATAGCAAGGCTGATAAAAGCCAAGCGAGCTCTAAAAATACGACCGACAACACAAACTCCTTCCACTTACCCCATAATTCAAATGCTGGTGATCTTTAGCTAAAGTGCACTCTTGAATGCTGCAATGATGGAGCTGTAATTGTAATGGAGTCATTTAATTTGGATTTGGATGGAACAGCCTAGCGTGGAGCAGACAAGGCATAAAACTCCCGTGCTCACATAAAGGTTAAGGAGCTGGTCCTTAAGGGAATTGCTTTGGAGTGCTGAGGTAATCTTGTGGTTGAAGTCAGAATGCCACTTTTTATCTAATTTACACTGAAACATCTGCAACCACCACTGCACTGTCCCAGGCCAGCAGTGAGGTTGGAGCTGGGACATCACACAGGTCACTTATCCAGGTGTTGTGGCAGTTCTCACTTGCTGCCACGATCCACTTCGGGTGCATCACTGAGTGATGCCTGAAAATCCCAGGAGTGAACAGAAATTGCTGCCACCCCACAGCCAGCAGCTCTCTCCTCCTTGAGAGAAGGGATGAGAGCAGCTGGGCTGCTCCTGCATAGCCAGACACACATGGAAAGGCAGCAGAGCTACCATGACTCCTAAGAAGAAGGCAGTGGCTGCTGTGGGAATGCCATTCCAAGGCTGCACAAATAAATGCAATGGATTTATTCCCTGCTCTGCCTGAGCAGCTGCCACAGCCACAGCCGGGCACCCCGAGCGGATCTGTGGCTTGGGAAGTTTGTCACGCTCAGCCCGGGGAGAGCAAAGCGCCCGGGTGAGCCCTGCCCTCGCCCCCAGGACGAGCTCTGACATCTCCTGTCAGCACAGCACAGCACAGTGCCTGTGATGGAGAGCAGGGCTGCCCTGTCAGACAGCTCCTTGCTGCAGGACAGCCCGGGGAGGCGCAGCAGGAGCCGCAGCCAGCGCTGGGATGGGAGCGGAGCTTTGGGGGAGCTCGGCACAGCCCAGCCTCTGAAGCAGCAGGCAGTGAGTGTCTGAGAGATCAGCCACACAGCCAGGGGCTCGTGTTTACACAGGCTCTCCCCTCAGCTTTCTCTCTCCCTCTCTGTTTGATCCCGAATACAGAGAGTGCAAGCCCAGCTCTGGTTTATCGCAGAGTATTCGGAGCTGGAAGGCATCGCAAGGGTTGAGTCCAACTCTTAAGTGAACAGCCAATAAAGGGATCAAATCCCCAGTCCTGGGGTTATGAGCACCAAGCTCTGGCCAACTGAGCTGATGTTTCCCTCTCCACTGACCCACTGCAGGGCAGACCTAGAGTCACCAGGGAGAGGGGCAGGACACAGCGAGGTTTGCTCTGTCTCAGGACACCAAACCACAGCCAGAGGCCTTTGCAGAGCTCCCAGTGCACCCAGCCTGAGCCCCAGATCCCAGATTTTGAGGGGAAGCACGAAGCACAAAATGAAGCCACCCATCACTGCCTCTCATCCCTGCAGCTCTGACACTCTGAATGACACCCAAAACATTGGGCTGAAGTATTTGTACCTTAAACCTTCAAATGCTGCCCTTGAGCATCGCTGAACGCAATCTCTTCATTTCCTCCCCTCCCAAATGCAGCATCTCAGGGCAAATTAACACTTGGTTATTTTAGAATCTCCCAAGGATTTATCAGAGCTGTACTGTAAATCACTCTGCCACTCTTCCCAAGCAAAATGTTTCCACCACCACAAAGGGTCATGAAAACCCTTCCCAGATGCGAAAAGAACCCAGGAGCTCAAGAAGGTACCAGCACAGGGGAAGTGATGAATTTGTTGTTGAAAGAAGTTCAGCTCACAAGGAGACAATTTCTAAGCTGCTTTTTCCTATCAGGATCATATTAACAAAATATAGCTCTTGGCAAGCCACGTCCTCCAGGAATTATTTCTGTGCAGGAAGCACTTAGTTTCACTCAAAATTAATAATGTCTAAAAGGCATCAATTACATTATATTAGAGAACAAACAGAAAGTGATGTGAATTACCCAGCAGAGTGGGATGAATTGGAGATGAAGTCATGGAGCAGAGCATTCCTGACACCTGGTTCCTCTCCATTCCAATGCCATAACCAAAATATGTGGGGGCTGCAATCTCCGAGGCACGAAATTGCAGACTAACAACTGAAAGCTTACCCTGCTGTTGCCCTATCATTAGGAACAAGAGAAACAGCACTCCTACAAACCTTTCCTCTGCTTTCAGGATTACCAGGCACTCATTTCCAGCCTGGAAGTCGTGCCCTTGCCCAGGGCACTGATTTAAAGCCGGAGCAGGGAGCGCACAGGTCGGCAGGGAATAAGTGTTCAAAGCTGGGCAAGATGAATGCGCTGTCAGAGGAACGCTCCACACGGAACAGGCTCCCAACAGAACCACTTTAGCTTATTATGGAAAAATTAAAGCACAAACAGCTGGAAAACAGCCTTGTCACGCCAGATCCCAGCTCTCCACACGCTGCCTACAAATTGCTGCTGTAAAAGTCGATTCTCCAGCTCGATAGGTTTGTACCTGGAACGCTCCGAGCGGAGCCCACCAGCCACAAGATCAGCCCTGGGAATAGTCTGGGACACTCAGACCTGGATTTGCCTCAGAACCTCGCGTTTCAGGTGAAAATCCCACAGTTTATGGAGTTCTCCCGCCACATTAAAGCTTTTATCGATAGCCCCCACGCTGTTATGGGCTACAACAGGTCTCCGGGGCATGTGGAGCCGTGCTGGGAGAGCGGGAGCCCTTCAGTTGTGTAACCGTTCTCCTTCTCCCCCTGGAACATTCTGAGGGGATTTGGGGATCTGCTCCTGCCTCGGGCACGATGTAACCCTTTGGGTTTGCTTCTCCCTGCCTCAGTTTCCCTATTTTTGCGAGGAGAAACCCACTAGAGCTGCTGGAGTACATCCCTTAAAACGCGGCTCACGCAAATTTCCAGTTTCCACGAGCTTCCCAGGCTGCAGGCGAGCCACGAGCAGCAGCGCTGCTTTTCGGAGGCGCGACAAAAGCGCAGGAGGAGCCCACCGTGCCCAGAGCCACCCCGGCAGCTCGGTCCCTGCCGTGGGTGCCACCGCTATTTCCAGCTCAAACTTTCCGGCCGGTCCCGCGCCACGCAAACCCGGAGCGGCTCCGCTCCGCCGAGGGCTGCGGGTTCCCAGCGCCGCGTCCCGGAGAGCGGCACCGGGGGGGTTCCGGTACCACCGGGTGGCGGGCACGGAGCCGCGGAGGGATGCGGCCGGACGGGGACAAGACCCAGGGAGGGAAGGGAGGGGCGGGGGGGG
>WEIU01051963.1:925841-949397 GCA_013389925.1 Aegithalos caudatus
CCGCAGCCCGCCCGCCCCCGCGGGACCCGCAATTAGCGCGCCCGCTCATCAGCGCTCGGCGGCGCGCACGGTTCTGCCCGAGGGTGGGAGCTGCGCAGGATGGAAAGTCCTGGCGCTTTTCCTCAGCCCTCCCGGGATGGATCGCGTCCATCCCGGAGCTTCCTCAGCTTCCCTCCATCCCGGCATGGCGAGCGCCCTGGGGATGGAGGACACGCGGCAGAGGACACCGGGCAGGGATCGGTTTACAGCCGAGAACAGCCTGCCCTGGCGCACGGAGCCGTTACCTGAGCCGCGGGGCTGTTTTTCCATCGCCAGGTGTGGGATTGTTGTTACCTCTCGGTGCTGGGCACGGTGACTGCGGAGTTACGGTGCTGGAGATGCACCCGTTCAGCTCGGCACAGGCTTTGTTTTAATCACACCTAAACGAAATTCAGGCACATTTGTTACTGACAGGGTGTTGAAGGAATCTGTGATTGGGGGAACCGTTTTTTAAAAAGGAGAAATTTAGATCTTAGAAAGAAATTGTTCTTAAGAATGGAGTGAGGGGGGGCAGGCCCTGGCACAGGGTGCCCAGAGCAGCTGTGGCTGCCCCTGGATCCCTGGCAGTGCCCAAGGCCAGGTTGGACATTGGGGCTTGGAGCAGCCTGGGACAGTGGGAGGTGTCCCTGCCATGGATGAGCCTTAAGGTCCTTCCAACCCAAACCACTCTGTGATGTGGGTTTGGAGTCCACCCCAACCTCACAGCAATTAACTCCTCATTTAGCAAACACCGCAGGGAGGCCCTTCCCGAGGGATCTTGGTGGTCCAGATCCGATGATCGTGAAGCTGGCAGGGCCTCAGGCACACGGTATTGCAAACCTGGATAGGTGGGATTCAGGGAATCCCATCTGGGATGCTCCTGCACAGATAGGCACCCTCTTTGCCTCCACACCCATAACTTGTGACCTCAGACCTAAAAGAGAAACATCAGGATCAGGAATCAGTGCAGAAATCCAGGGACTGCTTTTCTGGTTGCTGGAAGAATTATTGCTTACTATGTGAGGTTTGAGTTTCTTTTTTATCTCTGGAGCACCTGAGCAAAGACCATTTTCCATCTCAGTCATTTGAAATCTTCCTGTCTTTGTTGAAGTACATTCCATCTGCTCCAGTAGAGGAGGATTAAACCTAATTCATCAGATGCATCTTGATAGCAGTAGAATTCATTTTGTTCATGGATATGATGGAAGAGCTTAAACAGCTGCATTACAAGTAGCTTTATGTATTAAAGCTTCGTTGGAGCTCTCAATGCCTTGTTTAAAACAAAACTAAACAAAGCAGATTGCTAATTGAAATTTGCCTTCGAACTGTGGCTGATAAATAAGCAGATGGAACAGTCAACATTACTGGAAAGGAAAGGGACAATATAGGACAGAGAAGTGAGTAAAAACAAAAATACGCCTACTCAGCCAAACAAAGTGGGAGAAGGGCAAACAAGGCACTGCAAGCCTTTGAGTTGCACTCAGACACGATGTCAGTGCTCAGTCCTGCTCAGACTCCTCTATTTAAAGCACTGCTGTTCCCACCAGCAGTGTCTGAGCTCCTCCAGCCTTTTTTAATCCTACACCGAGACTCCAAATGTGTGAAGACGAGCAGATGCAGTGAGAGCTGCCCCTGCTCTGCGCTAGCTCCAGCCTGGAGCAGCACATCCATCGCTTCCCTCTGCAGCAGAGCACAGCCAGGGCACAGCCACCAGGGCTGCTCCAGGGCCAGAGCTGCCCAGTGGTGGCACTTGGTCCCTGATCTTTTGACCACTACTCCAGAATGTCACAAAGTCAGTTTCCCAGTCCCAGAACAACTCCATTCCAGTGGTACCCAGCAGAAACACAGAGTGGCTGCATTTGGGGATAATTCTGTTTTCCTGCTGTCATTACAGCCCTGCCAGAAGACACTGCTCATCCTTGGGATGCCCCATCCCCTTGCTGCTGCCACTGGACAGCTCTGAGCCTTCCCTTTGGAAGTGTTTAAGTTCCTCCTCAGAGAAGTTTTACTTTTAGCTTGTTCACACATTGGCAAGTTGGATCTTTACCATACACTCCAGACAGTGCTCCCACTGCTTTTCCTTTGGAGAAGGAAAGGATTGAGGTCTTCTCATGGAGCCTCAGCTTTGAAGTGGATCTGATGGGTTTGTGTGTGCTTTGTCCTTTCCACTGCTGTAAACACTAAAGCCAGGCAGTTGAGAGGGCCAGAGGGGAAGGGGAGGGGTTCATGCAGCTTTGGGCTCAGGGGTGTTCCCACACCTGAGCAAAACCTCTCCAGACTGCATCAGCCCAGGTAATGCTGCTGAATAAATGCCCCTCATCAGTGTGCAATACCTGTGTGGGGCTGCAGGGCTCCAAGGGCCAGACCCACTACATCAAAATGGTCCTTCAGGATTTCTTAGGAAGAAATTGTTCCCTCTGAAGGTGGGGAGGCCGCAGCACAGGTTGCCCAGAGAAGCTGTGACTGCCCCTGGATCCCTGGAAGTGTTTAAGATCAGCTTGGACAGGGCTTGGAGCGCCCTGGGATAGTGGAAGGTGTCCCTGCTTGTGGCAGGGTGGTAGGACAGGGTGATCTTTATGGACCACCTAACCCAAACCATTGGTGGTGAAGCCCCATCCCTGCAGGTGTCCAAGGAAGGGCTGGAGGTGGCACTCAGTGCTCTGGGCTGGGGACAAGGTGGGAATCAGTCAAAGGTTGGACTTGATGATCTTGGAGGTCTTTTCCAACCTCAGTGATTCTGTGATGATTTGGAAAGGGAGCTCAGGGGGCAGTTGGCAGCAAGTGCTCAGGGCAGAGGATCAATGCCAGGTACAAACAGCATCGCCTACAGAGGATCAATGCCAGGTACAAACAGCATCGCCTACAAACCTCCTCTAGAGGCAAGATTCATGAACACTGAGAGTCCACAATAATTCCTGGGACAATTTCTGCCAGAATTGAACCTTTGTTAACTTGGGGGGATCTGACACACACTGGCAATGGGACCTCACACCCACTCACAGTGGAGAGCTCCAGAGCAGTTGGGCACTGCTCATTCCCAAACACCTTTCAGCTCCACCACCTGCCTTGCCCAGCAGAGTTCCTCAAGGCCAGCAGGAGCCCAAAAGGTGTAATTCTTGTGAGTTTTAAAATCATCCTCGCAGCACAAAATAATCCGATGCGTTTGCTAAGTGCCACCTGAATAAATTGCCTAACCTTTCCACTTTAATCCGCTGTAATCACTTTCCAGAGGCACTCTTTAGAAAAGTGAGCTCCGTGTTTCCAGAGCAGCTGTGCTCCTAATTAAAAGGCACTGTAGCAAGAAGCCAACAGAACCTAATTCTGGCTGGAAATTCCTTGCTGCAGTTGGAGGACTGAGGTGAACTGTGAGGAAGGCCAGGGAGGAAGCAGCAGCTGCCTGTGCTGCTTAAGAGAGCATTAGGAGAGGGCTGGCCCTCGGAGCTGCCTCTTGGCTAAATCCCTGTTTAGCAGATTGGCTCCCAATCCTCTGTCCCTGGCCAGGCTGGTCTGCACAGCTTGGACATGTGCAGGAATCAGCTGAGTGCTGCAGCTGAGTGCTCACAGGAGCCAGCGCAGAGGGAGAAGCATCCAGAGGCTTTTCCAGCAGAATTCCTGGGTGCCTTGGCTCCCAGCACCATTCCTGCTGCAGCAAAGCTGAATCCAGCACAGTTCAAGGTACAAGTTCCCCACGGTGCAGGGAGCAGGCTCATGCTCCATCTCTTCAGCTCCAGATAGAACAAGCAGAAGTTGGATTTGAAGGAAAGCCGTAGGAGCAGTGAGAAATCATCATTTCAAGGGAGATTTTTTTAAGCTCTGCATTATGAGCACAAACCACTCGCAACAGGAATGTTTCCAATGAATGGAGGTTGCTGTGCTTCATCAAACCAAGCTCAGTTTGACACATCCCAGCTGGGGCAGATCCTGAAGAGCAGGGTCCAAGCAGGCAGAGGGGGTAGGAAACTCTGACACTCCTTAGACCCTTCTATATCTGCATAACTACAAATCTGCTGTAGCTCAGTGCCACACTGACTGTACCTAAGCAAAGCCAGCCTGAAACAGCTTCATTTGAGTGGGAATTTGGTGGTTTCCATTGTGCAAGAGAACATCAAAGATGAGAGTTTTAGCACCAAACCCAAATGTTTCCATGGGGTGGACACCGCAGGGTTAGAGTTTATCAGTCATTCAGATAGGGTGGATTAAAAAATTAATCAAATCAGACAGCAATAGCTTTACCTGTATCCCCAGCCATATTTTGATTTCAAGCCATTGAAATGCTGTGACACTTACTAAAGCCCTAAGTGAAAGCAACTCACATTCAAACACACCCCCATTTGCTCCATTTCCTGATGAAAAAGCCTTTCCAAGGAGCAGAAGTTCCCCCCGATTTGCCTGCAGTGATCTCTCCACGGTGCCAACACCACTGAGTGTAACCCTGCATCGCAGAGCCAGATGATTTAAGAGCTGCAATCCTCCTCCCCTCTCCGGCAATTTCTTGCACTTATGCACTCTCCAGTCCTGCTTGAAATGCCTGAAAGAAAAAGCCACTTGCGTCATCAGCTTTTTTTTTCTCCCTTTTAATGCCCAGCACAAATCATGGCTAAGTCACGAAGTGGGCCTGGGTGTCAGGGACAGGCAGAGCTGCCACTGGCACAGGATCAGTGCCTACCCTCTCATTTGGGCACCTTGGCTGTCCAGTTTGCTGTTTAAGGACACACAGCCTGTGCTGACTCTCCTTGGCTGGGACAGGTGAAGTTTGGTGACCCTGGTGAGTGGGAGCTGTCCCTGCCTGTGGCAGGGGGTTGGAGCTGGATGAGCTTTAAGGTCTCTTCCAAGCCAAACCATTCTGTGATTCCACTGTTCCAAGGCTGTGACTGGGGAGCTGTGGCATAGGGAGCACGTGCAGGAGGCAGCCTTGGGGCTGTGAGTAACTTACTGCACAGGGCTGGGTTTATTCACTCTGTGGACACTGTCAAGCAAGTCCAATATTCCCAGCAGATGAGCTGGCTGGCAGAGCACTGGCTGGGAAGCTGCAGGATGGAGGGGGAGCACAGACTCTTTGTCCTCACTGGGGATTTGGGGTTGGCCTTGTGCAAAGGGGGTACCCTGGTGCAAACTGATGCCTCCAACTCTGAATTCCCCTCCTGCTGGGCCCATCTCTGCCCCACTGCCCCACTCCACCCCTCAGGCAGGGCCTGCACCCTGCTGGAGGTCTTGGCTACTCTTGGGGTGCAGCACCTCACCCACACGCTGGGATGCTTTACTGATGGAACCATGGCATGGTTTGGCCTTAAAGATCATCCTGGTTCAACCCCCTGCCATGGCAGGGACACCTCCCACTGTCCCAGGCTGTCCCCAATGTCCAGCCTGGCCTTGGGCACTGCCAGGGATCCAGGGGCAGCCACAGCTGCTCTGGGCACCCTGTGCCAGGGCCTGCCCACCCTCCCAGGGAACAATTCCTGCCCAATCTCCCATCCAGCCCTGCCCTCTGGCACTGGGAGCCATTCCCTGTGTCCTGTCCCTCCAGCCCTTGTCCCCAGTCCCTCTCCAGCTCTCCTGGAGCCTTCTCCTCTCCAGGTGAGCACTCCCAGCTCTCTCCATCTCCAGAGCAGAGGAGCTGCAGTCCTCAGAGCACCTTCACTGTCCTCTCTGGACTCACTTCATCAGCTCCACATCATCCTTATGTTAGGGGCTGGCTGGGGAACACCAAATGAATTTGGGAGAAGTACAGTCCCCTTCTGAAGAGCTTTGTTAATATATCCAACAATTTCACATCAGACCTGAGCACTGCAGAGCTCATTTGCACATGTTCAGCCTCCCAGCAGGTGGGAAAATCAGGGGCTTCACTCACACTGGGAATTGACAAACTCACACAGAGCTAATCTAATTGGAAGGTATTTATCTCATTTGAAAACATTTATCTAATTCAAATACATTTATCAGTCTGCTGGTTGTGAAAGCCTGTCATTCTGGCAGGATTTATGGGCCAGCTTCCCAAGCATTTCTGCAGTGGTGGAAGTGACTGCAGTGGTACAAACTATCCCTGCAGGTTTGCATCAGGAGCACAACTCAGCCCTGCCAGCAGAGCTCAGCTGCAAGGTCTGAGGGCACAGATTTGGGGGGACAAACTCCAGGGCAGAATGGGGGTGCTCCTTAGAGCTCCTCACTGAGACTGTTCCTTTCCCTGCGCATCTATGTGGAGATGTCTGTGTCCCAGGGGAAAGTGCAACACCAAAAATGCCCTGTGGAGCAGCTCACTCCTGCTGTGACAGCCCTGGAATGCTGCCAGGGCACCGGGAAACTCATCCTCTATTCCTCACCCCAGCTTTGCACTGCTCAACCATTGCCACAGGAATGCAGGATTGAGACCTTTGTGAGCCTGGAACCTCCCCATGAGCATCTGGGGATGATTTACACCGAGATTCCTCCACTCACTCAGAGGATAACGGGGCTGCAGGGTCACACTCTTCATCCAAAGCATTCCTCTCATCTCCTCCAGCCTGCAAACCCATCCCTGCCGGGCTGGAGAGGGATGCAGAGCTCCGGGCTCCCTTATTACAACACTGCAGGAAGACAATCAAAAGAAGAGAAAAGGTTAATGAGGTACTAATCATTATAGATTTGTAGTATATAATGCAATAAATACCCACTGCCATCGATTAAATGTAGTGGGGCAAAGACATCTAATCCATCATACCGGCCATTTGATTTTCCAAAATTCATTTCCTCCCATCGGGGAGAGGCTGGGAGGTGCCAGAGGCACAATCTGCCCAAAAAGCTCGGCTGGCTGCATTCCCTCCCAGCACCCACCGCACTGTGGCCAGCCCAGACCTCCTGATAGGGCTCTCTGAGGCTCCACTGAAAATCCCCCAGTGAGGAATTGGGAATTTGGGGAGATAGGAAAAATAGGCAGGACAAGCTTGAATCCCGGATCCTTTCTCTGCAGGTTTTTCTTTGTTTGTTTCCTGCCCAACCCCTCTGGTTTTCTTGCAGAGATGAGGTTTTTAGGAGAACAAATATTAGTTTTAACAACAAGCAAACAACAAAAACAAATAAACAAACCCGAAAAACCACCACCAAAAAAAAAAAANAAAAAAGGAAGGAAAATCTCTTCCGAATGCCTAACGTTCTCTTAAAGTGACAAAAGGCCAAGAGAAAAGAGAACAAAAACCCCTCCCAGGGATGTCATTACAGTTCTGAAACTTGCCGGAAGACAGGAAAAAGCTCTCAGGCTTCTCTTAGGGAGACAAAGGTGACAAATCCCAGCTACATCCAGGGGTAGGTGATGGGCAGTGGTAAATAAAGCCTGAGGAACTCCAGCACTGGCAAAGTGGCTGCGCTGGCAGCCGAGGACGGGACTAATTAGCGCCGGATCCCCAGCCTCACGCTCGCTAATGCCCGTGGATACATCGCTAATGCTCTCAATTGATGCTCATTAGCACCGGCAGCAAAGACAAGACAAGCGTGTTATGTCATCGTTTAAATCCTGTCACATTTCCCCAATGACTCTGATTACATTTTGAAATATTCCCTCTCCTCCCCCGAGGCAGGAGTGCCCCAGATGAGAGCTCCAGGTCGGAGGATTTGCTCCAGGCAAAACTCTCACAGCCGGACTGAGCCTCAGCCTTTCCCTGTGGCCTCGGGAAAGAGGAATCCCCTGGTGGGAACATTCAAGGCATCACGCTCCTCTGATTTTCCACATGACTTTACACCTCCGACTGGAGTTTAAGTGTTTTCCAGTTTTGCTGGAGGAGGGAGTTTGGGGCTGTGCATCCCTGGATGAGCAGCCACACTCCAGTTCCATAAGCACAAAACACATTTGCAGCACGAGGAGTGAATGGTTCTTCAGTCAGCTGGCAGGAGTGGAAAGAAGAAATATTTACAGAAATACATCCTGCACGGATCTGTGCCAGCTGGATTGATTTCAGCTCTCACAGGGGGGCTCAGCCTTCTGCCCTCACTGCCCAGTACCTGCTGGAGGGGTTAGAAGGGCAGGGACTCCTTCCACAGGGGCCCGACCAGGGAACACCCAGGAGCACTCAGCAGGGGTGGGAGGGCTGGGAAATCCTCTCTCATGCCTCAAAACCCAGGGCAGGGCACCTGGAAATGGTCACAAACACACCCTGTCCAAGGGGAGGGAACACCTTCAGCACAGGCTGCACCAGCCCCATTCATTCTTCCTGCAACAAACCATTCCCACAACCATTTTGCTGATGCCAGAGAGGGAGCAGACCTGTCCAGGGGCACGTGGGGCAGCCCAGAGTGGCTGTGCCATCCCCCAGCCACAGACTGAACCCCCCATCCCATCCCATCCCATCCCATCCCATCCCATCCCATCCCATCCCATCCCATCCCATCNAGGTTTTTGCTGCAGAATCTCTTGGGAAAGGGCTGAATTGCTTTTGTTCCAGCAGCTGAGGGTTTTAGAGCTTGCATATCAAAGCAGGGAAAGGAAGAAATAACAGAAATAACTGGATGAAGTCAGATGTGCATTAAGAGGAAGGATTTACACTAGATGGCACCTGATCTCATCACTTTAGCAGCAGAAGGTAAAGCCAGCAGGATTACTGTAGGGAATGATGTTATTCCTCCCCAGGAGCTGCCTTTGTGGCCCTCCCTGAGCTCCCAGCCATGCAGGAGGAGCAGCTCACCCTGCAGCCAGCGCTGCTGTGAATGTTAAACACCCTTTGCATAACCCCACTCTTTTCTGGAATCTCTTTCCAGGTGCTGGAATTCCCTGCTTTGCTCAGCCCAAGGCCACTTCCAGAGGCTAAACGTGCCCAGCCTGTTTGCAGCCAGGTTTCTTTCACTGGAGAACAACCTCCCTCCTTGGAGGCAAAGGGAATAAGAAGGGCTCTGTCCCTCAGGGATTTAACTGAGTGCTAAGAGGCAGCAAAGCCCTGCAGGGCCATGACGTGGATAATCCCGCAGATCCAGCCGGGCACAGCGGGCACAGCAGCCACCTGGGCACACGGGGACACTCCAGCCCTGCCACAGGTGTGGCACAGAGACCCCGACCCTGATCCCACAGCTCTTGCCAGGACGTGGGAGGTGCTGAACACACAAAATGAAGTGGCCACGGCAGCCCAGAGGGGATGGAGGGTTTGCAGGAGCCACTGCTCCACACACACATCCACACACCCATGGAATGAGCCAGGGAACTGCTTTGGGAGGAGAGGGAAGTGCAACTTCCTGCTGGGAAGAGGAGAAGAGGGGCTGAGCTTCAGGCTTGCTCTGGTGCAGCACATCCTTTCTCCAGGAGTCAGACACCAGAGGAAGAAGCTGGCCTCAGTCCGTGGGCACGGTGGCCATTCTGGAATTACCAGCCTGAACCTGGATTTGGGCTGCATGGATGGGGCTTGGAGCAAGCTGGCCTAGAGGAAGGTGTCCCTAAGGGGTGGAACAAGGTGGTTTTTAAGGTCTCTTCCAACCCAAACCAGTCTGTGATTGTACAACCTCAGCTAGAGCTGCCCACTCCATCATCCACTTTCTGCCCCTGAATACCATCAATGAGATTCCCATTAAAAAAAAAGAAAGCTGGCAAAGAAATAAAATCTAAATGGTGAATGAGGCAATGATTTCTCTACACAGGCAGAACCAGCAACAAGTCTCAGCCCTCTCCTGAATTATTTTGCCTCCTCTTGGATCCTCCCTGGGCTGGGGAAGGGATTTCTGCTCCTGGCAGCTCCACAGCACCCCTGTCAGCAGTCTCAGAGTGTAAGGTCACAGTCGTGCTGCTCTGAAGACATTTGCAGGCAAATTACTCTGCCTCTCCCAAGCACAGACACTCATTGCTTCAGCAGGAGGCAGCCAGCAGATTACATGAGGTAATTTAGTAGCTGACATTAAAAACACCTCATTTAGCCTGAAATAAAACTATCTCCATTCAGCCTAAACTATATTAAGATAACTGCATTCATAGGAGGTTTTGAGTAGCTGCTCATCTGGGCAGCTGAATGAAGACTCCAAGTCAACATCCCCCTGTCACTGTGTCCTTGCTGGAGAGCAGGAATGCCAGCAGGGACTGCTGGAGTAAAGGATCCTTGTGTGGCCTAAACCTCCCTCTTTGGTATAACAGATTGAGTTTTCCAGCTTTCCTGGATGGATTGCTTTTTACCTTCTCCCTGGTGTGGGCCAAGGCCTCCAGCTAACAGAGCAGAGAGATGAATTTTGCTGCATCTCAAGCAGCTGTTGCTCTATTTGGTTTAATGCTGTGCTGTGAGCAGAGCCACGGCTACAGAGAGAGAGTTCATAATGTCCTGAATGAGACAAGCAACAGGAGAGGAGATGGAATGGGATGCAGGGAGGAGGGACACTTTAAACACTGGTTTATCTGACAAATTCTGCAGTTATACATCCTCTACTCTGCTTTCCAGCAGACAGATGGAAACAAAACATGGCATAAGCAGAGGAGAAGCAAATGAACCTTTCCTCCCAGTGCAAGGCTCAGCTGCCTTCTTTAACATTTGGAGACCACCATAATTAAGGAATTACCAAAAAAAAAAGGAAGATGTAATCCTTGTCTGACCCCATTTGGGGCAGCAGGTGCTCTGAGGTGTTTGGGATTCACTCAGGCACCAGCTCAAGAGAATCTTCCCCCAGTAGCTCCAAGTTCCTGGCTTTCAGCACAGAACCCAGAGCTCTTTGTACTCGGTGCTGTTACCACCCCAGCTCTCCCAGCAGTGCCAAAAAAGCACCACTGGCAATGCCCAGAGTGCTTTCATTTGGGATTCTCCATGTCAGTAATTGTCTTCCTACTATCCAGAAGAGTCAGAATTTGCCATTCCCCCCTGCCATGGAGGCTGCCAGCAGTTCCAGGTGCTGGTGTTCCCTGTACCTGCCCAGGTAGGGAGGATTCCCTGGAAGTGCACAGGTGCTGTCCCAGCCCTCCGCTCCCACCACACCATCAGCACAGCACTTTTCAGAGAAAAACAATCAAAGCCAAAGCCCTGTGGCACCCTGGTCCTTTGGATCCCTTCCAGAGGTACCCCTGTGTCATGGGAACCATCACACCCTGTCTCTTCAGACTCTGGGTACCCAGCTCATGGCTGGTGGTGCTCCAGTTCCTACCCTGTCTCTGAACAGAGTCATCCTCCACAGGGATTTGGTCTGAGCTGGAACTTTTTTGGGTCACATGCTCCTGAAAGTGATGGACAGAGGGAGTTCCAGCCATGAGGAATTGCAGGACAAACTCACCCAGTATAAATTGGAGCAGCACCTTTGGCTGCAACAGAGCTGCCTGGTTTAAAATGTTAGGCTATCCTGAGCTGGAAGGGACCCACAAGGATCATCAAAGCCCAACTCCTGGCCCTGCACAGGGCAACCCCAGCAATCCCACCCTGTGCCCAAGGGCATTATCTAAATGCTTCTTGAACCCCTGAGGACCAGACCCCAAGGAATCCCACAGGGCAACTCCAAAGGCTGCTTGGAGCATGAAACCAGGCTCTGCCTGTCCATGGACCACAGGAAATGCTGATAAATCAGAGGAGATGTCACTGTCCTTCTGGATTTGCTCCCTGGAGCTCTGTCAGGGAAGTCAGAAGGCATTTGGCATGTGCAGCTGAACATCAGACTTACAATGAGGATGTCTGGGCTTGTTTCCCAACTTTGAGACTGACACACTTTGCAAGCTCAGTCAGTTCCCCTTCCTCCCCAGGCCACATTTCTTTCCACTCTGCACCTTCCCGAGTCATTTTGTACCTGCACCAAGCATTAACCCAGCCAGAACATTTTGCTCACTTAGGTGGGTGTCACATCTCACACCAAGAGGGGAGTGCTCTCAGCAGCACTTAATGAGGCTTTGCTGCTTTGCATAAAAACTTGGCAATGAGCTGGACAGGATGATAAAGGAGGAGGAGAGCTGCCAGCTGCCAGGCAGGAGAGACAGACAGCTCCTGTCACCCCTCTCCTCCTTGGACACCAGCAGGACGAGCTGGGAAGGCAACCAGGCTGACCAGGCTGTGCTTTGGAGCTCCAGCAGCCCCTGGGATCTGTGCTCACATCCCAGGCCACAGGGGCTGTGCTAACCTCTCATTCCTGCTCTCCCAGCAGTGTGCCTGCCCCATATCCCAGTGTTTTGGAAGTTATCACTCTCTATTATTGCTCCCTACAAACCTCCAGCTCTTCCAATCCACACAACCCAAGGCTGGTGCAGCCAAATTCTCCTCCCTGAGCTCTGCCTGGAGCACCTGGCTCCTGCCTTCCCCTCTCAGAACTCTCCTGCCACCAATAAACCCTCCAGGGTTTCAAGTTTTCCTCATCCAAGTTTCTTCTTGCGTTCCCTTGCAGGATTTCTATGGGGGAAGATGTAGCTGGGTGGTCCTTGCTCTGTTGCTTGATGGAAAATGGTTCTTTTTCTTTTTCCCCCTTTTTCCCTTTTTCCCTTAGCACAGAGAGGCTCTCAGAGCTGCACAGGAGCCTCAGGCTGGCTGGGCCCCCTCTGCAGCTCCTCCTGGGCTGCTGGGGACACCCAAGGGTAGAGTCCCCAGTGCCACCTCAGCTTCCCAGCCCTCCTGCTGTCTCCTTGCACTGCCCACAGCCTTGCTGGCTCAGGATGAGCATTTCCTTCCCAAGAAATGGGAGATTTTTAGTTTCAAACAAGTTTCTGGTGGCAGGACATTTGCTGAGTTTTGGCACAAGTAATTACTGTTTAAATGAATTTGTCTCTGTGGTTGGTCAGTGCTGTGAGGCTGCAGCTTTGCAGCACACGTGCTGTTCCTGCAGCTCCTGGAGCTGCTCTCCCTGCAGGATGAGCCCTGTTCCACAGCATTTTAGCAGAGTTTATTAGGAGACACTGCCTAGTGTTTGATCTTGGAAGCTTTTCTCCTCCTGGTACAAACCAGAGCGTTTAAGTGGTAAATTATGTGCATTTGGGATATGTATAAAAAGGCAGACCCATAGGCCAGGAGGCTGCTAGCAGTGTTAACCTTGGAAATTCTAAATTACCCTTTAGGCAGGGGACTTGGCAGGGATTTTAACAAGAAATGCTAGAAAAAGCAAGGCTTGTTCTCATGTGGGTGACTGTGCAGCCTGCAGCAAATTGTAAAGGACTTTTTTTTTTTTTGCAAACATCACTGAACTTCCTTTGGCTTTCTAAGAACCAAATAATTCCCCTGATTTGGGGCATAGGGACACATCCTCCAAAACAAGGACTGTCTGTAGTGTTACACATTTAACTATCAACCTGCTACACCAAAGATCCCCTTTCCCCAAGCACCAGATTCTGGTCACCTCTTTCTCCTTAAGGCACAGACACAAAACCCCAAATTTTAATAGGCTGAGTGCTCTCTGTTGCTATAAACAGCAACACACAGCAGACAGGAGCTCAACTCCAAGTGTCACATCAGGACACTGCAAAAATCCCCAGCACTGGGGGGTTGTGGCACCAGAACAGGGACTGAGACCTTTTATTTGATAAATAGCACATGATGTTTTAGAAGAACTTGGAGAGAGAAAACACTTAAAGCCCAGATTTAAGTGGAAAACAGCATGAAAGCCAACGTGGTTAATGATCTGACAAGGAACATGCAAGACTAATTTAGGACTTCTTTAAGTAGAATGCTTGATTAGGCACCAGAAAGGCATTAAATCATGTAGGTGTTCCTTGGGAAAAGCATCTGTAATGAGGCTATGGTGGGAATGTTTGAGTGAAGTTGGGGAAAACAGAGATGGAGAGAACAGAGAGATGATCTGGTGGAAGAGATGGCAGCAGCCACTGACACTGTTGATTGCAAGGAACACAGGGAGGACAGCACCAAAGCCAGGGAAGACACTTCATCTGCACTTCCTAGCCTTTTTGCCAGGATAATTTAGGAGTTCTTAAGAAAAACCAGTCCTTAAAGGAGCTCCATCTCTGTATTCTACCAGGCTCTGGTTGCCCTGGGCAGCCCCATCTGAGTTCTCACCCCTGGCTCTCACTGGAGGGCTCAGGAGATGAATTTTGGCTCAGCCCTTGGCTCAGGTTGTGCTGGGTCATGTGTGGGTTTGTGCCTTGGGTTCCTGACTGGTTTACTGAGGACCTGGAAATGAGATTTCTGCATGTCTGGAAGTGATTCCTGATCACCCTAGAGCTCCTCTTCTCAAAAGGTGCTGTGCTCTCCCTGGTGAGGATGCTGCCCTTTGCTCCCTGGAAGAACAACTCCTTTTGCTGTTCCCAACAGAGCTGTAGCAGGAATCTCATGCCCTGAGGAGCTGTGGTGCTGTGCCCAGGCTGTGGGGTCATTTATGTGATGTGATATGGCAAAAAAAGGCTGAGGAGTGATCGTTGCTAAGTTGTGTTGTCACATTCCAGTTCTGGAGCCTGGGCAGCAGTGGGCACTGGATGAGAAGAGACAAGTTAAAAAGGGAATGAGAATGAGGTGTTTGCCAGCAGCCAGTTCAGTTTTGAAGAGCAAACTCCTGACTCTGATTTAGATGAGAGGCTGCCCAACCTGTTGGCTGCTATTTTGGCTTTGCTGTGCAGGCACCTGAAGCTGGGGGTGCCTCCCCTCTCGTTTGTGGTGGGGAGATGTTTTGTGGGAGGTGCGGGGTTTGGCTTCTCCTGCTCTGCTCTCTGCCCAGGAGGGGTCAGGAGCCAGCTCTGCCCGGTGGCTGCTGCCTGAACACCCCCAGCACTGCCCTCCGTGGCCATGGGCTGGTGACAGAGCCCTCTCACAGCAGGTTTGCTCTCGTTCCGTGCCATTTTGGGCACTTTGGGGTGCTCCTTTTGAATAGCCAAGAGCTGATGAATAACCTGGTGTTTCACACGTGATTACTGTCCTCACAGCCTCGATCAATAAATACAATAAGCTTGAACAGCCTGGTGTTGTGAGCTCTTTAAAATCATATCCTCTATTAGAGACAGCAATCGATGGTGCTTATTCCAGTTTAGCAGTGATTATGTGCTGGTTACTGCAAAAAGCCACCTGCAACCCAGAGTGGGGACTGTAACTTCCTGCTGGTGTACAGCACACCTGCCCTGCTCTATAAATATAAAATTTTAATTAAAGTGGATAAACTGCTTCAGAAACACGATGTGCTTGTTTAAATACCAACCATCAGTCATGGCAAAGGCATTTAAACAGGGAAGCTTGGGCTTTTTGCAAAGAAATGTGTATCTGGTGTCTCTCAGCTCAGTGCAATCCATCCTGAGTGTCAGCCCCCGATTCCACGTGCTCTCTGAATGAGAGGGAGAGGAGGAAAGGGATGTTCGGTGTGTATATGCAGTCTATAGATAGGAAATGTTTGGGTTTGGTGACAAACATCTTTATTGAAATGGTGGAAATCACACAGAAATCAAACAAAACTGGGGGTTAACCTCAGCACATTGACGTGAGGAACACCAGGGAGCTGGAGCTGGCCATTGGGGAAGAAAATTCCAGGTGTGGATGTGGCAGATAAGTGCACACCTGCTGCACTGGATCTTACCTGCTGGAGCACTGGAGATAGACAAGCTGAATTCCTATTGAGCAAAATCCCAGGATTTAGGACTCTTGTACCAATAAACCAGGATCAGAATTGGAGAGAGGGTTTTACCCATCATAAAGGTGTTTTTCTGTGTGAGAGCAGTTAAACCAGGTTTTCTGGAGTGATGGACAAAATGTCTGTGGTAGGAACATGCAAAACTGATCCCATTCCCATTGCCAGGCTGGCTGGAATGGAGCTGGAGTTTGGACAGTGCCAGAGTCCTACCATTAACTGTATTTTATTTTATGGTGGGTAGAACAATTGAGGCAGCAAAGCAGGAGCTGTGCTGCTGGTGCCAGCTGGGCTTGAGAGTGTTCCAAAGGGGCTGCCTTGGGCTGCTCCAAGAGGTGGGGCATGGGATCAGAGTGAGCTGGATATAGGAGACAGGATGGGATCTTGATGGGCTCCTCCCCTGGGAGGGAATTCGAGGCTCCTGCAGCACTCAGGGCTCACTCAGACCTTGCCTGGGGCTCTGCAGGAAGGGCTGGCATCGTGGAGCTGATTTACAGCCCAGGCTGAGTTACCTGGTGTGGGCCTGATATTTCTGGCTCTGAGAGATTTTAGCCTGATGGCAGCTGATAACTTTTTCCCAGGGGAAAATTTCTCAAGAAAGCTTCTTCTCAAAACAAACCTGGCAAACAACTCTCCTTTCTCAAAACATTCTTTCTCCAGGTGGAGTTCTGCTGTTTCTCTGGTTTAACCAATGGGACTAGAGGGGTGTTAGTCCTATTCACCAACCATGAGAAGTCTGTATCAGAACACCTTATAAAAGGTAATAAGAATTAGATAATAAAGCTTTTTTTTTTTCTTTGCTCTTTGCCTTCTGAAATATTTGGAGTCTCTCATCTTTCATTTGTGTCCTACAAAAACAACCTGGGAAAGCAGCAGCTTGTCCACTGTTACCCAAACCTGCTGCTCCCATAGAGTGGGGGTCAGGACTGGGGATGTGTGGATCAGCTCCGTGTTCTGTGCTCTGCAGGAATGGGAAGGGGAGCAGCTGGGGACTCTCACCCCTCTGGGATCACTGCTGGAAGGGCTGTGAGTTCTCCCACCTGCATCCCAGACTTTCCAAGCCCTGACTCCACCACCACTGCAGTGTGTGTCAGGTTTTGAGATGCCCAATCTGCTAATCCCTCTCTGGATTCCTCCTGGCCCAGGCATGGCTCTAGAAAAGGCTCCTTCTGGGGGTTCAGGGGAGCCTTACTGCAGTTCCCAATAAATCTCCAGGCCCTGTGGGTGTCATGCCTCTGCTGCCAATACTAATCCAGGCCAGCAGGTTCCATGTTCCAACTGGCCAGCCCCTGGGTGTCTCAGGAATCTCCTTGACTTGGATCTAGTTCTTTGTCACTGGCTGTAAATAATTCTCAAACTAAAGCAGCGAGCTGAGACCAGTGGTTTGAATTGGATGGACTTGCTTTGGCTCAATGGCAGCCCTTGGCACTTCTTGTCCCATCTGTCCCTGTGCAGACTCCTGATCCACTCTCAGATTCTTACAAGGAGCATGGAGCAGCTCTGGTGTAATTCCTCAAGCACTGGAGAGCCAGAGGGCTGGGGAGGGTCTGTGATCTGCAGATTCTCAGTGCAGATCAGAGTTGATGGAAGGGACAGGGATTTTCTGAGCTGTAGAAATACCTGAGCACCTTCCTAGAGCTAAACTGTACTTGAGAGTACCCAGGAGTCACCTGGAAGGGAAAAGAGCCCTGCCACTGGTGTGCTCCAAGTCCTGCTGGTGTGGATGGGGACTGGGTGTAGCAGAGAACTCCAATCCCAAACCAAATGTCTCTTTTTCTGCTTCTGTGCCTGTGGAATATTTTAAAATTATCCCCTGAAATGTTCCTTGATGTTATAAATAGCCTGCTTCAGAGGCCGAGAGGCACATCCTTTTTCCCTCTCAGCCACTCTCCTGTCCAGCTCTGGGGATGTGCATTTGGCATGGCAATGTCACAGCTGATGGTCAAGAAACTGCCCAAATTCATGGAATAATTCACCTCCCTGGGTGTGAGCAGGACCCTTCCCAGGGCTCACTCAGTGTTTCCTGTCTGGATCAGGAGTCAGGAGCAGATGACTCAGTCCATGTCCAGGAGTTATTCACTTGTGCCTCCAAGGAAGTGACAGTTCACATTCCAGCTGTGGGTTTTGTGGGGTGGATTTGGGTGCTTCAGTGTCCTTCAAACCTTGCAGCTCTGTGGGATCCCTGTTCCTGTGGGGGGAAGGCAGCTGGACCCAGCAGGCTGAGCCTTTAGCAATAGCCCTTCTGCATTCCAAGGGTTATGTATGGAAAACTGCAGCAACAAATGCAGGGAGCTCAGGGCTCTGGGATGCTGGGGGAGCAGGCTCCACTCCACTGCTGGATGCTGAAGTAGCCACTCCTTCCCATGTCCTTCATGCCCAGAGCAGCCACATCTTGTCCTGGCTCCAGGCCCTGCAAAGTTTTCTGGAAAGAACTGGTCAGCAGGTAGAGGTGGGGAGGGGCAGAAAAAGACCTCACTTTCCTTGTGTCTGTATCTTAGAGCTGTGAAATCCAGCAGCCTTCTCCTCCTTTGCCTTCTGCATTCCCAAAATAGTTTAATCATATTTGGGTTGGCTTTTTCCTGGGTATTGCTCCATGCTGGGGGTTGTTACAGTCCTATAGAGAAACTCATGGCTTTGCAATGCAAAAACCCCCCAGGCTACCTGCATGTGTGAGATGATTTATTGTTCTTGATAATCAATTTTTTACCGCGGCTGTTTCAGGTTAATCCCGCTATTAATATCCCGAAACCACTGGAGTGCAATCCCATTACACAGAGCCCAAACTCAGCTCCTGAGCCCGTGGCACAGTCAGGCAGATCATTGCAGCCCCTGCTCCAGCAGCTCTGAAACTCAGTGACCAAATGGCCCTGGGCTGCTTTGGTGGTGGCCAATTGCTGGGGAGCTCATCGTGCCAGCACGAGGCTCGATGAAGCTGCTGGATGAGGGAGTGGAAAAAGAGATTGATTTTATTTTTCCCTGCAGCTGAGAGCTGTCTGGCAAATCACAACGGAAATCAAGCAGGATGGAGCAGGGGTTTGATCTGGGGAGGGGAGAGCACTGGGAGAACCAAGGGGGGAATTCAGGTAAAATGGGTGGACTTGATTTTGCAATGAGCTGGGTAATGAAGAGTCCAAACTGCAGGTGCAGTGTGGCCAAGGCAGGACAGCCACCTTTGGGTGGGTTTTGACAAAATCAGGACCATGGGAGGGTGGTGCTGGCTGTAGGTTTATTTTTGGATTTTTCCCATAGTCACACAGGAGTGGATGGGGACAGTGAGCACAGGGATGTACAGCTTGGATTTTCAAAGGCATTTAGGCTAAATATAGAAATTGGTTATTAAGATTTTTCCGTGAATGTTGTAAACAAATTAGTTCCACTAGGTAGCTATCTGCATGCCTAGGTGCTTATGTACCTCTGAAAAACCTTCCTGGAGGAGCTATTTGTTGTCTGGCTTCAGGCTCCAAACTTTCTGAGCTGGGAGCGAGGGAAGTTCACCTTCCTGGGGTAATTCCGAGCCTTTGTGCAGTGAGGAGTGTATTGCTCCACTGCCCTCATGGAGAAAAATCTGCTTCCTTTAGCCCTGCAGCTGAGTGATGTGAACAGTCCCACGAGAAAGCTGCACATCAGCAGCTCTTGTTCCACATCTCCTCAGGCCCTGGAGCCCACAGGGATATTTGCTGGAGCTCCAGGCACCGTCACTTCCCGGCATCACTTTTGTTTGAACAAGTGTCAGAGAAGGATCCCCCAGCTCCATCCCTCGTGGCCTGGAAATTCATCAGCTGCTCGAGGCTGCTTGGCATCACTGCTGCAGTGTTTTGTTATTGTCACACATTTCCATTTCTCCCCAGCTTATGATAAGCATCCAAATTAAACTGCGGCCTCCGACGTTTCGGATGTTTCCAGGCAATATTGATAATGAAGCCTGTGCTGTGCTGTGTCATTGACTCAAAGAGCTCCGAGCACCAGACAATCTCCGTACACAGGGATTGTCTCATCCATCACTGCAAGCCAGTGTGCCTGTGCCACGGTGCACAGTGACATTATTCAGTGGTTTGGGGCAGAGAGAGAGGAACTGAGAAGCCAAAAGATCTTTTAAGGTGGGAAAAAAAACCAAGATTTGCTGTGTGTTTCTTCCCCGTGGAGCGAGAGTAATGCTCTCATGAAAAGCTGGAAGTTGCCTTCAGCAGCCAAAACTTTGGTGCTGCCATTAGAGGAGATGCCATTTATTAATGTATTTACTCCAGGAGCTGCTTTGCTTTGCTGTCACACCCAAAAATCCTGGTCTGTGATGAGTCCATGAGGGCCCTCCCAGGAGATGGAGGAATCCCAGTGGATGGGACACATGGATGGGGAACACCCAGTCTCCTATCCATTTATCTTCCCAGCCACATCCTTTGCAAAGGACACCTGACCTCTGGTTAAGGATGGATGCCAGGAGATGCCAAGGAAACAGGAATGGAGATTTCCTTTGGTGGGCAAGGAATGGATAAGCTCTGCTGGCACTTCATCCCAACAGAAGAATATATAAACAGAACTCCCACTCTGGCTCTTCCAAAAGATCCTGATTTATATGAAACTGAGCCTGGTGGGAGATGTAAGCCCCTGGCACAGCCAAGCATCACCCCAAAGCAGCTCTCTTATCCCCAAGGAGGATAACAGGGGCTGACACAGAAAGATGGCTTCTTAAACTGCTTTTAAAAAAATCAATTCTTACAATATCAATGTAAGTCCATGCTGGTGTAATTCCATCACTGCAATCGGGTTACTCCGGGCTTTGAATCGTCCTTGATCACAGAGCAGCTCCAGTTGATAAATGGAGCTTTTTCCCTCATTTTGGGATATTTGGGCCAAATTCTTGGCACAGGTCAGGTACAGACAAGTGGCACCAACTTGTGCATTTCAGGGTTTAATTGATTTATCTATGTAAATTCTACTGCTGTGCTGTACTTTGATTTTTAATAGTCTGTCTGTAAATTGAAAAATCCATCTAAAATATGAATGCTAGCTTATAATCATTCATTGACTGTCTCTTTATATAAATCATTAATAATAAACCAATGATTTTTTTTATCAACATCCAACAGCTGCATCACCTCAGTGCATTTCTGTGAATGAATGAAACCTCAGAAGAGAGAATCAGCTCAGTTCCCAGGAGTAAACACAAAACCTCTTTGAAAGAACAGACAATTGCACAGCATAACAGTTTAACTTGGGGAAAGGAGAATAATAACATATCCAATTGAAAGTGCAAGGATATTTAGAGAGGAAAAATGTAATTACCTGCTCTGGAAAGGGCCCAGACACTGTTTAAAATCTCTTTCTTCCCAAATATGTCTGGGAATCCTTAATGACAGCAGGATCATGAGACGTGGCACATGTTGCCTGGGCTTGGAAACTAAAAGAAAAGAAAAAAACAAGCTGTATTTTTTTCCCTTTATTCTAGAAATATCTGCTGGTATTTCAGGAGCCTGTGTGATACACGCTTGGAGTTGTGACCCAGTGTGGAACAAAAGCAGAGTGAAGAGAGATGCAGCTCCAAAATGAAAAAAAAAGTATTTAATGCTTGCAGAAAACTAAAAAAGCTTTTGGGAAAAGAATGAAAATTAATTAAGAGATGTGTTTAATTTAATTTTCATTATCATCATCTGTGGAAACAGCTAAAAGAAAATAAAATCCTTTCATTTGTTTATTTTAATAATTTGTTTTCTCATCCTAGAGAGCAGGACCAGCTTCAGCCTCCTATAAATATCCTTCCTTCAGTCTCTGTTGAATGTGAGGTGCATGAAATTTAGGATTGGTGAAGTTTATCATCCTCAGATATTTTGTTCCCAGTGCTGGACAAATAAAGGGATGCCAATGTCAGTGTCAGCAAGAGCTGGCTCCTCTGATAGTGAGTGACAAGCTCATGTTCCCTGAATCTGAGGGGATAAAAGCCAAGCTCAGAAGTACTTCTGATGCTAATTAATTACCAACCCATTTCTGGTAAAATTCAAGTTGTTCCAGCAGTTTTTATTTATACCTGTGGAAGTCTGCAGATTGGAAATGATGGGTTTTGTTTTTGTTTTTTCAACCAGCAAGAAGTGATCCTTTCTAACATTAAGTGAATGGGGAAGTTGTTCCAACAGCTTTTGGATTCACATGTGTTTCATGTGACACACACCATGAGGTTTGAATGAGCTTTTGGGCAGTCGTAAACTAGAAAGCAACACAACCAAGGAAAAGATTGTTTTAAATATGAACTGTTATTTGTTAGCTGTCATAATGAAATTGCTAAAAACTCATCACCTTTTTTTTTTAAGCAACCTAGAGTTGAAATTCAGAGGGATTTTTTTTTTTTTCTGGAAATTCAGTGTGATCAGCACTGAAGTATTTCAGGGGGCAGAAAAGGGCAGTGTTCTCATTATCACCTTACAGACAGAAGCTGTGAGTCTGAAAATCACCATCACCCAGGAGAAAAACAACACCCCAGTGCTGCCTGCGACTTCAGGGCAGAGCCAGACCCCTTTGGACCCCTTTGCTCTAAACTCTGTTTGATCCCTGCTATCCCCTTCAGAGCATCCTGCTCTGGGGTCATCTCTGGGTTCAGCTCAAGTGATTTAATTAACAGGGAACAGTCCTGAAAACATGGGAACAGCTAATGAGCACGGTGGGTTTCTAGATGGGAATAGGGCTGAGGGGCACTGTGGGACTCAGAGGGAGAATTTAATGATTTTGTGGCTTTGGTGTGAGGTGAGAGGAGGGCTCCTGGGGCTGGGGTCAGATGAGAAGCACCTCATTTCTGGGTTGTTACTGCAGTAAAGGAGTCCAGACCTGCTCCAGCTGACCCCACCAGTTGTTTTTTTGGCTATGACAGAATTTGGAATAGGGACAGTATGTCAGGCTGGGGTGGAAGTAAATGAGGCCCCTTCCAGCCCAAAGCATCCTATGATGTCCTGTGCTCCCAGCCTGAGCGTGTCCCCTTGGCTGGAGCTGCCCCATCTCTGACATGAGGTGATGTAGGACCGGATTTCTGGGGTTTTCCTTCTGCTGGGATGTCACAGCTCATCCGTTTGCTCCCAGTGCCCCATCCCAGCACCCGAGCCTTCCTTCGAACCCCAGAATTATGGTCTGAGCTCTTCTCCCCACCTTTCCTTTTATCTTTTACTGAAGCAAATATCCCCCTGAATGGATGCAAACGCTAAGCCCGTTCACTCCATCACTGGGCCCAGCTGAAGGTCACCCTGAGAACACTCACAATTTCTATTCAGCACTATAAATATGCACTTGATTCATTGTCTCCTGTCCCTTCCATCACGGGGGATGGAGGAGGCGGACCGGCAGCCCCCCCGCCTCTCCCGGCAGCGATGACTCACTGTCCTGGCTCTGAGGCTTCATCAGAGCCATATTATTTGACAATAATTGTAAATTATGCTCCCAAAGTGCTGGGGGAGCTGCGTTCAGGGCTTTCAATGGCCCCTGGGATGTGATGGGCGAAGGTTGGGCGGAATGGAGAGAAGTGTGGAGGTGGTCGGGGGACACATGGCTCTCCTGGGAGCCCCTGGCAAAGGCTGTCCGGGATGAGTGGAATTCCTCCGAGCAGCGGTGGCTTTGTGCTGGGGGTGACAGCGCCCATGCCAGCAGTGCGGAGGAGATGCCACAGCCGCCGAGGGACCAAAGCATCCCTGGTGCCCTTGTCACTGCTCGTTCAGCGGCTGCCGCAGTTCCAACCATTAGAAACCACGAAAGAAATAAACAAACACCCATCAGCACCTTTCTGCAGGTGTATAAGTGGATTTCGTGGCAGGGGGCACCGAAAGGGCTCAGGAAGGGCGAGCGGAGAGGGGAGCACGGGCCTCGGTCAGGGGCTCCCCTCACACACCCAGGGGCGGGGCCTGGCGCTAGAGGGGCGTGGCCAATCACAAAGGGGCGGAGCTAAGGCGGTGGGGCGCACCAATGGGCGTGGCCGATGCGCGGGGGTGGGGTTATGGGCGGGGCTTAGACCGCTCGCTGGGCGCATTCTCTATGTGGGGGCGTGTCCGGGGGCGTGGCCAGCGCGGTGTGGGCGTGTCCCGGTGACGCAGTGACGCTGCCGCGGCCCGGCCGGAC
>WEIU01051963.1:949444-973883 GCA_013389925.1 Aegithalos caudatus
CGGCGCTGAGGGCGGTGGGGAGCGGGGATTCTCCCCCAGCCCTGCCCCGGGGATGCTCGGGGCTCGCTGGGGCCGCCAGGAGAGCAGAGCTGGACCGGGACCCTCCTGCCAGAGCCCAGGAGTTCCTGGCTCTCTGCAGGACACGACCACCATAAGCTGGCCTTGGCTTGGGGCATGGCTGTGATTCTCTCTGCCTTCAGCTGGTTTTTTCCTGCTGAAAACAGTGTGTCTCCGTATCGTTATTATAGAGATATTCCTAACGGATCCAAGTTAGCTTCTCCTGTTATGCAAGAGAAATTCTGCTTGCAAAGACCCCCAAGTTTGCAAACCTTTCCTGCTTCAAACAAATACATATGTATATCTGTATTTATATACCTGCCCCGGTTTGCAGTTCAACCCGTGACAGTGTTGCAAGAGGCAGATTTTTGTAGTTCACTCCAGTGATGATAATCTTGGAGGGGACAATGTGGGGGGAAGTTCAGGAGGGGAAATAGAAGCAGTGGCCAGGTCTGCTCTTGGTTTCACAGCTGGTCTGGCAAAACTGAGATTTAATGCTCCTTCTCTTGGGCTTTTCTTGACCTCTCACAAGCTGCACACTCACGTGAGTTGGGTCAATCCTAGACGAGCGTACAGACTTGGAGAACTCATTGGGAGAAGCCCTGCAGAGAGGAATTTGGGGGTTCTGGTGGATGAGGGGCTGGACATGAGCCTGCAGTGCATTCACAGCCTTTAGGGCTGAACACACCCTGGGCTGAGCCCCACTTGGGCACCAGGGGAGGAGAGGGGGGATTCTGTCCCTGTGCTCAGGTGAGAGCCCACCTGCAGAGCTGCCCCAGCACTGGGACCAGCACAGGAGGGACCTGGAGCTGCTGGAGAGATCCAGAGGAGGCCATGGAGCTGCTCCAAGGGCTGGACCAAGATGGGAGAGCTGGGGGTGCTCACCTGGAGAAGAAAAGGCTCTTTTTATATGGAAAGTGCCAGAGGGCAGAGCTTAGATGGGAGATTGGGCAGGAATTGTTCCAGTCCTGGGAGGGTGGGCAGGCCCTGGCACAGGGTGCCCAGAGCAGCTGTGGCTGCCCCTGGATCCCTGGCAGTGCCCAAGGCCAGCTTGGACATTGGGGACAGCCTGGGACAGTGGGAGGTGTCCCTGCCATGGCAGGGGTGGGATGGGATTTAAGCTTCCTTTAACCCACACAGTCTGGGACTCATCCTGTGACTAAAGCCAGGCCTGGATGTGCACCCACATGCTCCAGGCTGCTCAGTGCTGGGAGCTCACGGCTTGGTGCCCTTGGCCACGGTTTGTTGGGCTCCTCTGGGATCAGCAGGCTGTGGTGTTGGCTGTGCATTAGGAAAGCCAGCTCTGAGTGCTTTCTCTCCTTCCTTTTCCTTGTTGTGTGCCGTGGGAGCAGGGAAGAACCGGCGGCTGAAGCAGGCCAAGGAGGAGGCGCAGGCCGAGATCGAGCAGTACCGCCTGCAGCGCGAGAAGGAGTTCAAGGCCAAGGAGGCAGCGGTCTGTGTTCCCTCCATCCCTCGCTTGTTTCCAGCCCCTCTGCCTTGTGCTGGGCCTTCCTTGGCCTGGCAGCACCCTCAGGCTGCAGGGAGTTGCAGCTGGAGCACTTCCCCATGTGCCTTCCTGTGAGGCACGGCCACGTGTCCCAGGAAAACCCCTGGGAGTGGCTCAGGACACGCTGTGTTGCATCTCAACTGACAGGGAGAGAGCTTAACAAGCTCCTGGGTGCCCTGAGAGGTGACAGCCTCCCAAAACTGCTGTGTCCAAAAGAGTCTGAGCTCACTGCTCCTGTCACAGGCTCGTTTCCATGGTGCTGACATGGTGGCAGAGACCACTTGCCCTGTCCCTGGTCACCAGAAGGGAAGGCTGAGGTTTTTATAAAGATTCTCCAAGGGTAGGAGGAGTGGGATGATGGGAATTGTGCTTCAAGTGACTCCTGGCTGTTACTTTTCTTGCACTCTCTAGTACAGTTGTGCCCAGGAGCTGCAGTTTTCTGTACAGCAGGACCTGTACTTTGGGCACTCCTTAGAAACTCATGCTCTAAACTGGTGGATAAGGAATAAATGGCAGGGAATTGGAAAAAGATGATCTCTAAGGTCCCTTCCAACCCAAACCATTTGATGGTTCTATAAAGGAGGGTAAAAGGCAGGGGCTGAGGATGAAATATTGGACAAATTCAGGGTGAAATCTGAGCAATAAATGCAGCAGTACTTTTTAAAATATGAACGTTAACAGTGATTGTCACTCAATAATGATTAATGTCTGAGATGATCCAGAATAACAAAATACAGAGCTTGGCATGGTGATTCCTCTTTCCTTTGCTGTTTGTAGGCCCTTGGCTCCCATGGCAGCTGCACCACTGAAGTTGAGAAGGAGACTCAGGAAAAGATGAGTGTGATCCAGCAGAACTTCCAGAAGAACCGGGAGGTGGTGATGTCCCAGCTGCTGTCGCTGGTGTGTGACATCAAACCCGAGATCCACGTGAATTATCGCATCAATGGGTAGTGCTGGGAGTAAAGTCTGAGCTTCAGGTGCAGTGTACAGCCCTTAGCCACACCTTCCCTGTGCTCCCTGTTTGTGTGTTAAATTATTTCAGTCAGCTCTCGGGGTCCTTGTTTCTCATTTGACAGGGATGCAGAGCTTATTCAAACATGAAGTGGCCATGTCTCAGATCTGTGCTAAGTTATTAAATAGATATTCCAGCTGGCACAGGAATGTTTCCCTTTCCATGGTGATAGTATTCAGTGAGAGGCTTTGCTCTGTGAAATAGGAAAGGGAGAGAGCTGCTGGCCTGTGTCAGTAATTGGTAAACCTGTGTACCTGTATCCTTGTTGACCAAACTGCATTTCTCAGTGTGTTGTTAAGCCTCTGCACGGGGTTTAAACCCTGTGAGAAGAATTCTCTGGCTGTGCAAGTCCTGGCTGATCATTTTCAGGTGCTTGAATGTCTCTGTATCGAATCCTCTGTATATTCTGCTGTTAGCTTGAGGTACAAGTCTGGCACCATGACACCTGAAAGTAAAAACACTTCACTCCAAAGCCTCTGCTCAGTCTGGTTCTTCCTGCTGACCTGTTCTGGGAATGCTGGCAGGTCTCACTGGGCACCTTGAGAGTCTGGACTCTGCAGAGTGACCATCAAGTGTTGATAAAAGAAAGTTTAAGAGACAGCCAATATCTGAAGGTCACAGCAGGTAAGTTAAAACCCATTACAGAGCTCCTCCTCTTGGCTCCAGTCTGATGCTTTACCTGCCAGATCATTCTGAAAACCTTCAGGAACAAATGTTCTTGTGACCATTAGGGGAAATAAAATGGTGCCAGTTCATTGGAATAGTTTGATAGCCAGGTGCTGCACAGTAATTACCCTTCCTTGGGTCCAGTGCTGGTCACTGCGTGTTTATGCCAAGGTCATCCTGAATCCTGCAGCATCATGTGCCTGGGAACAGTGGGAAAGGACTTCTGGGGTTGTCTGCATCACTTTCTAGCTCTTTAATCAAAAATACACACAAATACATCGAGGGGTTTCATGTTTCAGTGATTTCTCCCTACCAACAGAATATGAAACGCAGCTTTGCATTTTTGTTGCATTCAAAATCCAGGCTTTTTGTGAAGAAGGGCCTTGAGCATGTCCCTGATCTGGCCCAGGGGTTGTGCAGTTTGGGATCTTTGCAGGGAGCCTCCTGGATGCTGTTCTGTTCCTCAGACACCTTGAACAGAATCAGAACATGATTTCCACAGCTCCTCAGTGAGGCATTGCAAAGCCTCTGGAACTGTGATAGGGAGGGAAGAAGGCAGGATGGGTGTGGATGTGAAAGCTGCAGGCAGGAGCAGACAGCTCCAGGGTCTCCTCTTGTCAGATTTTATGGCAGTGCACTGTACTCCTGGAAAGATCTCTTCAGGAATTCGAGCTATTAAATGGGTTGTAAAATTTAAACAAAAGCTTCTTGCAAAGTCAAATGTGCCAGGCTGGGGAAGAAGCCAGGTGGGTACAAGCAGAACAGGATCAAAGCAGTTTTAATCCATGTGCTGTAATGTGGAGAGGTGTTATGGCCTCATAAAAGGTTGCAGCCGTGCTAATTCCTCTCTGTCCTTTGGAGATGAGACTTTTCTCCCTGGTGAGAGCAGGTGCTCAGGCTCCAGCAGGACACTCCTCAAAGCCCTCCTTGCTCCAGGCTGTAATTAGCAATTTTATTCCCTCTCTTATCAGTGACAGACTGAGATTCTGTCCAGAAAAAATGAAGTGTGTGCTCCACTTTCTCATATTGGTTCATAAGTTTCCCGTGGTTAATGAGGACTTTTATCCATCTTTAGAACAGAGGCAGGAGAAACAGGAGGAAAAAAATGCTCCATGATTATTTCTCCTTGGCAAATGTGCTGTGAAGAAGCTCCCTTTAGAACATGCAGAAGTGTTAATGTCTTGCAAGAAGAATAATTTTCTGTAATACTTCCCTGAAACTTAACTGTTGAGAATGATTCCAACTTTGCACTGAAGGAAGTGTTTCCAATTACTGCTCTCCAGGAAGTCTGTCATTGTTTGTGCAGAGATTTTATTTCCAGTTGAGATTCTTCCATCCTGCCCTGTGTGCCTAAGTCAGGCTTGGCAGGGGAATGCTCTGCAGGGAACACGTCTGACACAGGTAAGGGGTGGGACATGCTGCTTCTTGCCCCTGAAATCTGATTTTTGGGGCATTTTGCAGCAAGTTTGAGGAGTAGGAGTGAAGCCCACACCAGGTGTTAGAACAAATCTGTATCTGAATTCTTCCTGCTGCTCCTCCACTGTCCCTGGCAGTGCCCAAGGCCAGGCTGGACATTGGGGCTGGGAGCAGCTTGGGACAGTGGGAGGTGTCCCTGCCATGGCAGGGGTGGCACTGGATGATCTTTAGAGGTTCCTTCAACCCAAACCAGTCTGGGAGTCTGTGACAATCCCTCAGGACTGAGCCACAGCCTGCTCATGTACCACAGGAGGAGCAGAAGCTGCTTTGGGCACCCACACCACCGTGAGATTCCCTTGATTTGGCTCCCATCCCTGGAAATACCACCTGGCTCCTGCTCCTGGAGGCACTTTGGGCAATACAGTGTGGGAGAGTGTCCAGAGGAGGGCACAGGGATGGGGAAGGGTCTGGAGGGGCCCCTGAGGAGCAGCTGAGGGCACTGGGATTGTTCAGCTGGAGCAGAGGGAGGGCAGAGCTCCCCGGGGGCTGCAGCTCCTCCCGAGGGGCAGCTCCCAGCTCTGCTCTGGGCAGGGACAGGAGCCAGGGAAGGGCTGGAGCTGGGCCAGGGCAGGCTCAGGCTGGAGCTCAGGGCAAGGTTCTTCCCCCAGAGGTGCTGGCACTGCCCAGGCTCCCCAGGGAATGGGCACGGCCCCGAGGCTGCCAGAGCTCCAGGAGCCTTTGGACAGCGCTGCCAGGGATGCCCAGGCTGGGATTGTTGGGGGTCTGGGCAGGGACAGGGGCTGGGCTGGGTGATCCTGGTGGGTCCCTCCCAGCTCGGGATATTCTGTGTTCTGGTGATCCTATGAAGTAAAGGAATCAACTCTAACCCCGGATCTGGGCTCCAGGGAGCTCTCCTTAGGGGGGCAGCAATTCAGGCTGGCAGGGCTTTAGCAGGAGCTCCCCTGGCAGCTGGATTTGGGCAGTTTCAGAAGCAGGGAGAGAGGACCCTGCATTTTCCTGCTGCTGGAGGTTCAGGAACCCTTCCCCTCTGCCTCGAGCTTCCAGGCTGGCTGTGCTGGATGGCAACATCAGGGAATTCAGGGGGCAAGTCCACATTTGGCAACCTTAAATTCCTCATTTTTCTGCTTTTGTGAGGTCACTGCACGTTTCCTGATGATCTTTATTAAACCTGGAGCTGTTTTAATGCCAGACACAACCCAGTAAGCTGCTGGCTATCCCTCCATCCCTTTCCTGCCATCCCCACCTTTGTGCTCCTGCTGTTCTCTCCCACCCTGCAGCCCAGCAGACCCTGGAGCAGGCAGAATTTGGTAACCCTACAGAAAATCCAGCAGTTCCTGGCCTGTGGGGCAGCTCGTGGGAGGTGTGAGCAGCAGGATGGGGTATCCCAGCTGCTGTCCAGCTGTTGTGGGGCAGGGCCACCCTGCAGTGTCCCCTGGAGGTGACAGATGACTGAGGAAAATTAACACAGCTCCTCTCCCTTCTCTCTGCCCTGCTCTGTTTTCCTTCTTTGCCTCTGTTTTCCTCATCTGGAACCTCTTTCCCCTTTATCTCTCTTCACTAGTCCTTGCATTAATGCATAATGGGAGAGACAAGCCAAGAACCTGCTGATCCCTGCTGAGGTCTTGGCTTTAAAGTCTTAACAGAAAATACTATTGAGAACCCTCTAGATCAATGTTCTGCCGAGAAAGTTTTCCCAAACTGATCCAAGGAAGGAGCACAGTGGAATGTTTCTTTGAGGTTGAAAGGAGAAAGTGCTAATTTCATGCAGAAAAGATTGTATCTTGGACTGGCATAGGAATAGAAAATAAATTGGTATTAAATTACACTCGTCTGCCTCAAAATAATCTAATAAAGCATCTTCTGGATCAATAGCTGAATCATTATCCCAGGCACATAGCGAGCTTTCCCTCTTTTAATTTGAGATTCAAGAAAAGAGGTTTTTGCATTACCATAGTAAAAAGAATAATACTTTAAGTCTTCATAGGAAAAAGGCAGAAGTAGGAAAAAAAAGAGATAAGAACCACACTTCGTGCCTTAAGCAAGTGTCATTCTTCATTTGAAACTTGTAATTTATGGGTAGTGTGAAATAAATTTTTATATTTAATGACTGTCAATCTGTCAGCTTTGCTGACAAAAAAAATCCAACAACACAGAGTGAAAGGACTTTGTGTGCAGGAAGGGAGGAGAAGGGCAAGACAAGGCTTTCAACAACTTTGTTCTCCTAATTAAGGCTCGCTAGGGAAAAAAATAGGAAAAAGATGGCACAGCTCTCCCCTGAAAATGCAGTTTCATCAAAAGAAAATGAGTGTTGGCTGCAGTGTGCACAGTCCAAACAAGGCTGACGTGGGGAGAAACTGCAACCACATGCAGACTGTGGCCAAAATAGCTGGAACCACAGGGGTGTGGATTCCAAATACTGCAAAGGAGCTCAGTTTATCAAAGCATGGAGTAAATACAGAGAGAACATGGTCAGAATAGGCAAAACCAGCCTGAATGTGTGTGTCTGATGATTTAAAGCAGTGAGACTTCAAACAGGTGCTGAAGAGTGACCTCAGAAATGACACGAGGGATGTGCTCAAGGGTGAGGTTATTCCTGAGGCTGGGAGGGCTGGGTGGCCACTGCCAGCCTGGGACAGTCCCCAAACTTCTGTGTTGAAAAAAGCAGATTTTTTTTCACTTCCCTGAAATATATTTTCCCTGTAATATATTCATTAATGCAGCAGGTGGAACAGGGAGTACAGTGTAAGTCCAGGGCACCAAGCTGGGAAGAGATACAAACAGTACAGAGCACTGAATCACAATTCCAAATGATCTTGATAAGTGGGAGAAATGATCTGAAACCAATAGCCTGAGCTTCCCTGCAGGGAAGAGTAACTGAGGAAGGTGAAATCAAATATATCAGCTCTGAGCAATCCATAATCAGCTGCACAGCACTGCAGGGATTGGGGGAAAGGGAGTGGGGGGAACTCCCCCAGAGCAGCAGATGTTGTGCAAAGGGGAGGAGGGTAAGGCCAGGCTGGACAGGGCTTGGAGCAGCCTGGCCTGCTGGGAGGGTGCAATCAGCTGGGCTTTAAGGTCCCTTCCAACCCAATCCACCCTGAATTTCCAGCCTCTGCTGATCCCAAGGCTGCTCTCAAATGAGCAGGGGTTTTCTGCTGGAGGTGCTGATGCCAAGACCTTGTGTGTCCTGCTGAGCAAGGGGGGCACAGGGGATGTGCTGCAGCTCATCTCCACCTTGCTTTCAAGTTCATTGTCCCACAGGGATCTCCTGGGGCCTTTTCCTGTGGAGAGCTGGCAGAGCTCTTGGCTTCTCGTGTTCCCTGTCAGCAGCTCTGTGTGGGTGAGGAGCAAACAAAGCCAAAACTTCTGATGACGAACCCAAAGCTTCCCATGGCCCTGGCTTGGATGGGGATTGGAGCTGGGCCTTGAGCTGGTGACAGATTTATGGGATCCTTCCCAGTACCTTGATGGTGCTGCCAGTTTCCAGTGTAACAGGATCCCAGGAGGGTGAGTGGCTTTGGAGTTGCTCCTGTTGCCTGTGGAGCCACGTGATGGGATGAACTCACAGCTCTGGAGCAGGCAGGGCTGCAGAGCCCATCCCTGCAGGAGAAGGAGCAGCCTTTGCTCCAGGATGTGCACACAGACACTGCAAGAGCTGGTTTTTCCTTGTTTTCCCCAACTATTCACCACTGGATTTGCTTTGTTCCAACCCTCCATGGATCGTGCAGCTTTTGGGGAGCTCTGGGCACTGCCATTCCCAGGATAAAGAATTTTGCTTCCATGGTGTTTCAGCATTGTCAGGCAAACAATTCCAGCATGTGCAGCTGCTCTGGAGGATCCATCTGTGCCTGAGCCTCCTGCTTTTCTTCTGGAGGAGAAACTTGCTCCACATCAGCTCAGCCTCCTGGTCTGGGGAGGGCTACAGCTCCTGCCCTGCCTGCCATCCCTGTTCCTGTGTGCTTTCCATGACCTTTTGAGAAATACTGACCTCCTGCCAGCCTTGAGATCTGTGTTCTCCTTTTCTGGTGTCTCCAGCCCTGTCTTGGGTGTTTGGCTTTGAATGAAACACAGGAACTGGTGTGGTGCAACTGTGGGATTTGTAATTCCTGAATCCTGCCTGCCTGATCCGAGAGGAGGAGGATGAGGAGGAAGGGGAGAGCCTCCTGTCTGTGCCACTCTTCAGCTCCTCAATTCCTCAGTCTCCAGCTCCACTCTGCTGAAGGTGAGGAGGAGAATTTCCCCCTGTGGCCGTGCCTTCACCGTGGGAACACTTTTGAGCAACTGCAGAGGGTTAAAACCACATTTCTGAGCCCAGCCCAGGGGAAGAGTCACATGCACCAGGGAGATTTTGCAAGTGGGTGCTTGCAGCTCAGGGTGAGGAGAGGGAGGCCCAGGCCTGGGAAATCCCTGCTCCCAGGAGGGACAGGGGACAGATCTTTAGTTTCCTGCACAGGCTGGCACCTCCCTGCTCGGGGGTGGCACGGGGTGGCACCTGTGCACTGCAGGGTGGGACAGTGGCACACAAGGGACAGGCAGCAGCAGCAGGACGAGGAGGCTGAGCTGCATTCCCAGCACCAGGAGTGAGCTGCAGCAGGTAAGGCTGTGCTGGCTGCTCTGGGAATGAGGCTGAAGGACCTGCTGGGCGTTCTCTGCTGGTTAGTGAGGGCTTGGAGGTGCCCAGAAAAGGAGGAAGTTCAATTCACCAGAGGGATGTTGGCATTGCATAAAGAATAAAAAGAAGTTTAGAGAACACAGAGCCTGGGAGTGCAGGAGAGGAGGGGCTGCTCCTCCAGGTGGCTCAGGAGGGATCAGAGGGAGGTTTGGGGGGATCCAGATCCCCAGGTGGGAGGTTCTGCAGGGAAAGGCACAAAGACAAACTGTGCTGCACTAAGAGGTAAAAGCAAAGCTGCTTTGGCTGAGGAAGGCTGGGGAAGGCTGTTCCCTCCTGGGATGGCTGAGCTGCTGCACCTTCACTGGGCACTGCCCTCCAGAGCCCCCAAATTCCCATCACCTGAGCCAGAGAGCCTTGAGTCATCTCCAGATGGATGTGCCAGCAACAGCAACAGGGTGCTTGAGTTTATTCAGGTTTTTCTTCAGTTTCTAATTAGTTTTTTTCTTTAGTTTCCTTGGTTTTTTCACTCTTTGCTTCTGTCTTCTGTGGGCTTTTCTGTCTTGATTTTACACTCCCTTCTATTGGATGGCAAAAGAGGGAAAGAAGTGGGAAAATTCAGTCTGAATGCACCTTTTGGTGCTGGGATATGCCCTGTGACACGTGGTGCCCATGATCCTCATGGCCAGGGCCATCTCTCCTCACCTGTGCAGGTGAGGAGCAGGTGCTGTGCCCACCCTGTGTGCACACACTCACTTGGATCCTTTGGGGGAGTTTTCAGCCTTTTGGGATTTTTTTCCCCTGTGATCAGAACAATTTCTCGTGTTGTTTTTTTTGTCTCCATTTCCTTTCTGACATTCTTCAATCAGGGACTGCCCTGGCTTTGTGCAAGGGGGTAAATACAGACACAATCATCAGGAAAAACAATTAAAAAACAACTCAGAAAAAAACCAATCCCCTTTGGAAGGAGAGAGGGTGAGATCTGTGAGGGATCCTCCCACCAGGAGACAGCAACAGGCTCCTGGTTTGAGCAGAGGTTAAAAAATAAGCCGTGGTTTTGGAGAGCTGGAGTGAAGGTAATTGAAAAATAAACTCCAGAGTCCTCCAGGCATTGAACAGCCACCCACAGGTGCTGGCAGGAGGTTAGAGAGCTGTGTCAGCAGGGAAAATAACACCTGGAAAACCTTGGGCATGGTGCCTGCTGGGAGAACTTCCCTGAGGAGAGGAGAGGGGAAAGGAAAAGAGAAGGGAAAGGAAAGCAGAGAGGGGGAAAGGAAAGGAAAGGAAAGGAAAGGAAAGGAAAGGAAAGGAAAGGAAAGGAAAGGAAAGGAAAAAAGGAAAGCAGAGACCCTCAAAGGCTTCACTGCACCTGGGTGGGAGCTGTGCTTGATGCATTTTTCTGCCTTCTCTGCACTTCTCCCATCCTGTGGTGAGGATCTGTGCTCGTGTCACTGAGCAGGAGTGTCACTTCCAGGGAGGGGCATTTCCAGCAGCTCCAGGTTCTTCTGAAGGTGATGGCAAAGGGTCTTGGCAAGGAGAAATCCTGCCTGCCCCTTGCTAATTGCTTGCAAAATGTGAATGCTGGTGGATGTCAGGGTAATTTAAGGAATATTTAAGGATAACTTTTCTACCTTCCAACAAAACCTAAATGTAAAAAGTGAGTCTGTGTGTACTGAGCTTGCACTGGCCAACACCAGGTGCTGACATCCCCCAGGAGCACAGTCACTGCTGTTATCCTTTATTTGCTGTCTCTGCAAGATCTGGGATTTTCTTTTTCTCTTTTCAGGGCTGAAAATGCCTGGTGGCTCATGGGAAGCAGGATCCCCAGCAAGGCAGCAGTGGGAGTGAGGGATTCACAGTCTGCTCCCCACTCAGCTGCTGTGGGGCTGCTCTGAGCTTCCCAGCAGGGAGAGACAGAAATGCTGAATTAGAGAGAAAAACGCTGAATTTCTGACCAGAAAACATAGAATCCTTCAAGGAGACACCTCCAGCATGGCCCAGAAAAGCCAAACTGGTGGAACTGAGAAAAATGAGTCCTCCCTCCTGTACAGCAGGAGGGATTTCAAGGAAGGAGCCCTGCAGTGGGTGACAGGTAAGGGAGCAGCTCATTGGTGATGGGAGAGGCAGATCTGAGCTCAGTGGCCTTAAAATAACCACTGACAGATTTTACCAAAGATGCTCTTTAACAGCATCTCACTTGTGAAACCACCCAAACATTGTGGATGTTTCAGCATTTTGGGAAGGGGATGGAGATGCTTTGGGGTTGTTTTGTTTTTTTGGAACGCCTGATATGCAGGAATGAGTGAATCAACCTAGTGAAAAGCAGCCCCCTGCAAGTCCTCTCCTCTTGGCCTTTGAAGCTGAGAAATCTTTGGGAAACTTGAGCTGGGGACAGCAGGGGAGGGGGATTCTGCCCCTGTGCCCTGTGCTCAGGTGAGAGCCCACCTGCAGAGCTGCCCCAGCCCTGGGCCCAGCACAGGAGGGACCTGGAGCTGCTGGAGAGATCCAGAGGAGGCAGCAGGGGGATCAGAGGGATGGAGCAGCTCTGCTGGGAGGAAAGGCTGGGAGAGCTGGGAGTGTTCACCTGGAGAGGAGAAGCTTTGGGGGGAGCTCAGGGTGGCCTTGCAGGGCCTGAAGGGGCTGCAGGAAAGATGGAGAGAGACAATTTACAGTGGCCTGGAGTGATGGGACAAGGGAGAATGGCTTTAAAGTGACAGAGGGGATATTTAGATGGGATACTGGGCAGGAATTGTTCCCTGGGAGGGTGGGCAGGCCCTGGCACAGGTGCCCAGAGCAGCTGTGGCTGCCCCTGGATCCCTGGCAGTGCCCAAGGCCAGGCTGGATGGGGCTGGGATCACCCTGGAAGCAGGCAGAGCCATGGATTTCTGTTCACTCACACCCCCTACACCCTCCTGCAGGGCTCCCTTTCTGCTCAGTGTCCCCAGGAGCAGCCCAGGGACACCTGGCTGACCCTGGAGCTGCAAAGGAGAAGGAAATTCGGGTGAAAGCTTTCAGTGAAGCAGGATCTCAGCTGAAACAGCCACTTCCTTAGCCCCAAACCCTTCCTCTCCCTGCAGCACAGCTTGTGCAAGCTCTCGGTGGGTGCCAGATGGGCTGCCTGGAGACCACAGCTCTCCTGGGCTGCTCCTCAAATCTAGGACAGGCTGTCCTCACACTTCAGGCTCCTGCCTTGTCTCTAGGATGCATCTCTGATCCTGCCCTGAGCTGACACTGAGCCTTGAGCAGGGCCACGCTCCAGGAATGCTGCTGGAGATCCTGCTGGCTGCTGCAGGATCTGGGGGTGCTCCAGGGCAGCCCTGCCACATCCCCCAGCAATGGCATTACTGGAAAGCCCTCTCATTAATTGCTCAAGTTGGTTTTTATGGTGGGTGGGCAGTGGGGGTGTCTCCAAGAGGGAAATGAGCCTCAGCAGCACAGAGCAGCCTGAGCCCAGGACATGGGTGTGCTGCAGGTCAGAGCATCCTGTGACCTCCTGTTGTCTCTGACTGCTCACACCTGGGATGATTTTGGGGTTTCCTCCCCTTCCAGGGGATCTCAGGCTTCTTCCTCCTGTCAATGGCTGAGGAGGGGATTCTGGAGCAGTTTAAAACACACCAGGCTGGTTTGTGTTCTCAGCCCCCTTTGCCAGGTGTTTTTAGGGTTTTGGGATAAAGATTTGTGTTCTCAGCCCCCCTTGCAGGTGTTTCTGTACTTTGGGATAAAGGTTTGTGTTCTCAGCCCCCTTTGCCAGGTGTTTCTGTACTTTGGGATAAAGATTTATGTTCTCAGCCCCCTTTGACAGGTGTTTTTGGGCTGTGGTATAAAGGTTTGTGTTCTCAGCCCCCTTTGCCAGGTGTTTGTGGGCTTTGGGATAAACCCCCCCAGTTCTGCTCCCCCCTTGCTTCCCAAGCAAGGAAGATCCTCCCTGGAAAGAGGTTTCTCAGTTTCTCAGCTGTTTGCAGACTCTGAGGTGGTGGTACAGTATTTTAGTGATTAATAATCATTTGACCTCACATGTGTAATTGTTAACAGTCATTAATTATGCTTGTCATCTGAAATACTGTTATTGTTGTACCTGAATGTTTTCCTGATTGCTGTCAGTCCTTAACGAGAGTTATGTGGGTTTTTATCAAGGTACCTGTGCACTTATGCAGTGTTTTGTATTTCCAGGAATGCAAGCTAAAGCAATCATAAGCACTTGTCCTAATTGTCAGGTCCTGCACCCACTGGAGCAGTGAATTTGAGAGCATTGCAGAGTCTGCAGTTATGAAAATTACAAAACACCCATCTCTCAAAAAACTCAAAAATGTCCTTCTTAGGTGCATGCTTTGCCTCCTTGCATGCAGGAGAAAGAGCAGAACATGCATGTCAGCATTTTCTGCAGCATTCCCTGCCCTCAGGGCTCCTTTGGGCTCTTGCAGAACCCCCCCAGGGCCGGGTGCTGCTGGTGCTCAGCATGGACAACAGCTGCCCCACCTCCTCCTTGGACATGGACCTTTGTGCCCAGAAACTGCAGGCCCTCGGGGTCCAGGTGAGCTCCCCAGGAGGTAATTCCAGCTGCATCTGTGTAATTTTCCATTGATACCCACTCCCAGATGGCTTTGGGGTTGTTTTGGTTTGAGAGTTGCTTGTTTCAGTCCAACTTCAATCTATTCCCCATGGGCTGGAAGGCAACTGGGATGGACTTGGCTTAAACCTCTGTGAAGGAATGAGGCTGTTTTATACCACAGTGACACAGACTCCGAGGTCAGAAGGCTAAAAAATTACTCTTTATTTAGGGATGCATCTCCTTTATATACTGTTTTACACAGACCAATTTGATTGGTGAAACAAAGGCAAAACTTCTTCAATCACATTGGTCAAACCAGAGGGACATCAAGGAGTCCCTCCTGTGGGAAGGAATGGATAACAGAGGTACAGCTACAAAAACATTCCTTCTGTTTACAGAAATTGCCTGAGAAAAGAATATCAGAAAACAAAAACACCTCAGGCATGAAACCAGGGCTACAAAGAAAGTGTTTGGAGATAGTTTGGAGCTCTGATAGGGCAGAGCATCCCTGGGACATCTGCCTTGCCTTGTCCTTCATCACAAAAAGGCATTTTCTTGCCTTGTGACTTGACTCTGATAGAGCAGAGCATCCCTGGGACATCTGCCTTGCCTTGTCCTTCATCACAAAAAGGCATTTTCTTGCCTTGTGACTTGACTCTGATAGAGCAGAGCATCCCTGGGACATCTGCCTTACCTTGTCCTTCATCACAAAAAGGCATTTTCTTGCCTTGTGACTTTCCCTGCCCTTCCCAGGCAGGTTTTTCCCACTGCAGCTGGGGCAGGAGCAGGAGTTTGTGTGTGTGGCAGCTCTGTGGGTGGGACTGCAGGTGCTCCCCATGGGATGCAGCTCTGGGACACAGCTCTGGGCTGCAGGGCCCCAGGAGCTTTGCCTTTGGGTTGCAGGGCCCTGCAGGAGGGTGGCTCTGGCTGTTTTTTCCCGGGCAGGTGCCGCTGGATCCCTGGAGGAGGCTGATCCAGGAGGGTGTCCTGAGGCCCCCAGTGAGGCAGTACCTGTTCTACAGCTCCAGGCCCTGCCAGATTGCCATGGCTGTGGTGAGGGCACACAGGGGGTTGGATGGGCAGCACATCCCAGGTCTAACACGTTCCTGCTGGGTTCCCTGGGCAATCCCAGCTCACAGAATTCCTGCAGGTGGAGGGCAGGGCCCTCTCTCCATCCCCTTGCTGGCTGTCCATGCTGAGGTGTCAGGACCTGCAGCAGGCTTGGTTTGTAACTTGATTTTAACCATCTGAAGGCATTCTGGTCCTGATGCTAATTTAGACCAGCTAATCAGTCACCTTGTGTCTTCTTCTGGTGAAAGAAACTCCTCCAGAGACCCAACCATGAGCATCTGCTGTGAGGCTGGTGCTTTGCAGTGCGCTGAGGGTGTGATCCAAATCTTTAATTCCCTTTTTTTTTTTGGATAGCCATTATACAAATCCTCTCTTTCACTGATACTGGAGGAATTGGTGCAGTTTTGAGGGGTTTGGTGCCTGTTTAGTGCACCTGAGTTTTGTCCTAAGATGATGCTGTGCCCTACAGGTCACACCTGCTGCTAGCAGTGCAATCTCCTGCTCCAATCCATACTCTGTGAGGTAAAGGAATCCAGTTTTCCCTGACCTTAACCCAGTCCTTGAGCCCTGGGTCAGTTCCCACTGGTTGAGCAGCACTGTAATGGAGTGCTCCCTGCACCACCTTGAAATAGGAACTTTCTAAATCCAGGGACTCTCAGAATTATTATCAATATGCCTCAGTGAGTGCATTTCTTATCTAAATGGAAGAACTCAGTTGAAATCCTTCCTAGGGATGAATCATCATTAATAATTCACTCTTTGCCTTTGGTGAGTGGTGATTTTTTAAAATAAACTAGGGCTCACTCAGTCCTTCCAGTCCTTTCTTTCCTCTCTTTATCATTGGAAAGGAGTTTTGTCCTCTCTCACCCTGTGAAAAATCCCATGGGACTTAATTTATAAGGGAGAAGAGACTGTGATTTTCTTTTTCCTGTGCCTTTTCTCATGTCCATGGGTTTGTGATTCTCACCATCCTCTCTATTTTCCCCCAGGTTTTCTACATCTCTCTCTGGACAAACCTTTACTCCACACTCCAGCTGTGCTCCCTGGGACACTCCTGGGGGGCTGGAGTGCTGGTGACACTGGTGGCCCTGGCTCTCACTGTCCTGGTGGTCCTGGTCCTGGATTGTCACCAGAGGAAGGTGAGAGGAGGCTCCTGGTGTGGGAATGTGGAGAGGGGGGAGCAGAATTCCTCCTGCTGGGGCATTCCCTAGCTGCAGGCAAAGAATACCATGGGCCAGGGGGGAGGGAATATTTTTACAGCACTCAGGGAAAGCAAAGGATGTTCTGCAGCTTTGGAGGGGATGGAATGCTTGAAATGGAAGTGTTGGAGCTGTCCAGGCTGGCTCAGAACTCCTGCTGCTGGAGGATTAGAAGATCCCAGAGTGGTTTGGGTTAAAAGAAACCTTAAAGCTCATCCCATCCCACCCCTGCCATGGCAGGGACACCTCCCACTGTCCCAGGCTGTCCCCAGTGTCCAACCTGGCCTTGGGCACTGCTAGGGATCCAGGGGCAGCCACAGCTGCTCTGGGCACCCTGTGCCAGGGCCTGCCCACCCTCCCAGGGAACAATTCCTGCCCAATCTCCCATCCAGCCCTGCCCTCTGGCACTGGGAGCCATTCCCTGTGTCCTGTCCCTCCAGCTCTTGTCCCCAGTCCCTCTCCAGCTCTCCTGGAGCCCCTCTGAGCACTGAGAGGCCACAGTAAGGTCACCCTGCAGACCAACCCTTGCAGAGTTTGCGTTGTGCTCCCACAGCAGCTCTGGCTCCTGCCCTGCTCCTGATGATTCCTCCTTGCATTCTCTGCTGCCCCTGGAATTAATGGCACCATTTATTTGGCTGAAGAATAATATTGGAAAGTCTTGATTCAAAAGAGGGGGATTTGGAACAAATGATTCTTCCAAGAGGAAAGCAGGCAAATGTGGGACTTCACAGAGGTTCAGGAGAGGAGGTTGCTGGGGGATAGAAGGTAGAACATGACCCTGGAAACAAATTCCACTGATTTCCTTTCAGAGCTGCAGTGTCTGGGATTATCCAGCTGCAGTTTGTAGACTTTTGCTGTGGATTGTGTCATTTTCCCTTGCATTCTTCAACAGCTAAATGTGAACACAGATGTGAGGCTGGCAGCTGTCAATGAAATCTTTATCAAACACAGCATAATCCTGGGGATTACAGATGTCCTGGAGGGGCCACACAGCATCCTACAAGTATCCTTTCTGCTGGGAATTGGTCACATCCCTCCTGGATAAATGCCTCCTGCTGGAGGTGGTGTGATCCAGAGGGATCCTAGGGTCTGGTTTGTCTCCTAGGGGATGGATGGTCTGAGGAATTGGGAATTTTTTATTTCTCCTGCAAGTGGGGATTGAGATATTCCCAAAGGTGATTGGAAATAATCAGTCTAAAGGATTGAAGTGGGATTCCTTAGGGCAGACAGTAATTCTTAAAAATGTTATACTGGTGTGACACTGATTGTGCCTGCAGACAGAGTGAAAGCAAAGTTCCTTTGGCAAAAAAAAAAACCACCAAAAACCACTTAAAAAACAAACAAACAAAAAACAAACAAACAAACAAAACAAAAAAAAACCAAAACAAAAACAAAACAAAACAAAACAAAACAACAACAAAAAAAACAAACAAAAAAAAAAACAAAAAAAAAAAAAAAAAAAAAAAAAAAAAAAAAAAAAAAAAAAAAAAAAAAAAAAAAAAAAAAAAAAAAAAAAAAAAAAAAAAAAAAAAAAAACAGGGAGAAAACTAAACAGTCCCTCCAAAACTTTAACATGGAGAAAAACAAACTTCCCATCCCTGGGCTCATTTGCTGCTTTTCAGAGATGATTCTTCTGGACTAGACAGGGATTTAGGGGAATGAAGAGAGTTTTAAGGCTCCATTAAGGTGTTAAAGGAAGGTGGGAGAGACACAGAGACTGAAATCCAAATGGAGAGGGAAGGCAGGGTGAAGCAGGGGAGGGGACAGGGAGCACTGCAGGAGGGCAAATTCATTCAGGAGGAGGAGGAAACCCTTTAAAACCTGAATTCCATGTCTTAAACCTGAAATCCACATTTGTAAGCCTGAATTCCACATTTATTCAGGCCAGCAGAGTCCATTAGAGGACTAATCCAGGGAACCTTCCCCTTGACCTACCTGTCCCAAAACTGCCTGAGAGCAGCAAATAACCCAGGGATTTACAATGGCCCTGTCTGCTCCAATGTCAGATCCATTTTAACCCTCTGGATTTTACATTTTCCTGGATCCCTGTGCTCTGCTGCACAAGGACAGAGCTCAGAGCTGGCAGGACTCACATCCCCAGCATGCTGCTCTTGGAAAACCCTTCTCAGCAGTGTCCTCAAATAAGTATGGCCAGTTTTGTAAAAAATAAATGGAATGAATCCCTAGAAACAAAGGCAAGACAGCAGGAAGGGGTTCAGGGCAGCTGGATCCCTGTGCCCCACAGTTTATTTAGTGTAGGGTCACTGAGATGGGCAATGGGCAACGACCCTGGGTCATCCCAGGCTGCAGGAGCTGAGGGAGGAGGACTGGCTGCTCTCTGCTTGCCCATTAGCTTGGAGTTTTATCTTAGCCCTGACCCTCCTGGCTTAAAGCCAGCCCTGGGCTGTTTTATTTAAGTGCTGGCTGCCCTGGGCACCCCGAGGGCATCACCTGCCCCATCCCTGCTCCCTGTGAGCCCCATCCCACATGGAGAGATCCCTTCCTTCACCTGCCCCTCCCAGCTGTGCTTTGTGCACTTCAGCCCCCAGCCCTGCCTGCAGGCCCTGGCAGCCCACATCAGCCACCTGCAGGGGACACAGGTAAGGGACACTGGGGACAGCCTGGGGACACAGGCAGCTCCTGCCCTGAGCCCCAGGTTTGCTGGGATGCAGGTGGCCAAGGACAAGGGAATGTTTGAGACAAACCTTGCTGAGGTTCCCCTGCTGTGCACTGGGAGGTGAATAAAGTGCACCTGTCCGTGCCCAGTCCAGCAGGAATTTGTCCAGACCCCATGGAATGTGTGTGTCTGGATAATTAACTGTACAGCTTTAATGATGGAAAGCCATCAGGAATCAAAGGCAAAATTTTGGAAGCATGTGGCACACCTTGGAACAGCTGCCACCTTGAGCTGTCCTCCTGGGATAAGTGGGATAGCCTGGAGGTGCAGGAATTGCTGGGTTGAGTTAGTTATATACAAATTTTTGTCCTCTTGGCCTTCTGAAAATGTTTTGCTCTTTGGGGTGTGTAAATAATCACTGAAATGCCTTTGTGGGATGAGAGGTGAGAGCCCTCTGAAACCTCCAGGCTGCTCATTCCCCTGAAAGCTGCATCTCAGGGATGGACAGCAATTCCCTGCTGCACACAGGGGATGGGATAACTCTGTTTTTATGGACAGCAATTCCCTGCTGCACACAGGGGATGGGATAACTCTGTTTTTCAAGGCAGGATGCTCCATGCCAGGCTGTGATCCTGGTGCTGGGAGCAGCCCCTGGCAGCTGAGGGCAGCCAGGCCATGGCAGGGACACCCAGCTCCAAGTGCTGGGCATGGGAAATCCCAGGAGTGCAAAATGTGCAGGAGGAAATTGTGCCTTTTAAACTCTGTCCTCAAGGCACCACTGCTGCTGCCTGGGATGGGACATCCCAGGAGATAAATCCATGCAGGAGGAAATGGGGCCCTGTAAAGGCTGTGCTCAGACACCACTGCCCTTGGAGAGCCCCAAAATCTCCTTCTCTTCCAGGCAGGCTGGAGGCACAGGCTGAACAAGCTGCGTGTGGTCATGGATGTGGCAGTTCAGCCTGAGCTGGGCATGGATCAGGAGGCTCCACATGAAGAATCCCCTCTTTTATCCAGTGGGGTGACCCTGAATAAAGATCCTGTGAGCTGCCATGAGCTCCTGCACCTCATCCCCGAGGGCCCACCCGAGGTGAGGAGAAATCACAGGCACTAAATCACCTCCCCAAGGTATCTCAGCCCAAAACTCATCCCAGCCATGGGAACATCACCTTTTTTTCCCAGCAGAAGCACCTGGAAGTCCACACACACCTTCTCCTGGTGTTGCTGAGCTGTCAAAGCTGTCTGAGCTGCTGGGGATAATCCTTGAGGAATTCATGGATTGGGCTTTTCCTTGCTGGTCCCAAGGGTCCTGTTTGGAAGAAAAGCCCTACCAGGGACCTGGTGCCCTTACCCAGGCTGGGGCTGAGCCATGGACGAGCCCAGCCTTTGTCTCCTCCAAGCCTTCAAAGACTTGTGCCACACTGAGCAACAAAAGTGTCCTGATTCCTGCTCAGCACGGAGCTACCACAGGGATGATTCTGATTTATTTTGCAGTTTTCCTGTCACTGTCACTAAGTGAACTCAGTGCAGGTGACATCCCTGCAGATTGAGGCCAAAACAAGCCCGAGGAGGCAGGGACAGAGCGGGCAGGTCCCCAGGGCCACCTGCAGGCCAGTGGTCATTGGTGTCACCCTGCTGTGGGGACAGAGAGCCAGCACTGCTGGCCACAGGGAGATCTGGGCCAGTTATCTGTGCCATTGGCTGCTGTCCTGCTCCTGTCACAGTGGGATGATGCCTTGGGAAGGCTGACCTGGAACAGAGACTGGGCAGGGCTGGAGAATAAAGCAGAGATTTATTGAAAGGCCTTTAGAGTACAGCTTGGGCAGGACAGGGCCTGGGCAGGGCTACACCCAAGGTGAGCACAAAATGGTCACAAAATGGACCCAAAATGGTCACAAAATGGACACAAAATGCAGAAATGGTCACCAGGTCTCACATTTTGATCAGTTTCGGTCCATTTGCACCTTGGGGTTTAATTGTCCCATTCCAGCTCCAGGCTGTGAGCTCCCATCCTTCTTGTTCCTCCCTCCAGCCACCCTTGTTTGTGCTTTGGGGCTGAAAGTTGTCCTTGGTGTGCAGCAGGAACAGGATTTGTTTTGTGTCCCTGCTGTGTGCAGAGCTGAGTGACCCTGACTGTGAGCTCAGAGCTGCACCCTGGGCACCACAGAGCCTGAAATACAGGGGAGATAAAACTTCAGGCATCAAGGACAGTCCTTGAGGCAGGGAGAAAAGGGTGTTTGATGGATGCCCTGCTCTGACACCTCTCTTGCTCCCCCCAGGCCGTGGCCCAGCAGCTCCTGGTGATCTTCAGTGGATGCTACGTGCGGCTCCTGGTCACGGGCCGGCTCCCTGGGGCTGGGGCTGGGGGGCACCTGGGGCACAGCAGCGTTCCCTGTCTGTGCCAGTTCATCCAGAGCACCCTGCTGCACCCCCAGCGCAGCTGGGGCAGGGCCAGGTGACCAGAGAGGGGCTGGAAAACCCCCAAAATGGAGCTGTGCCCACACACCGGTGTGGAGGAGCTGTGGGAGCATTCCTTGTCCCGGGTAAACAATTTGAAATAGGACTTCAATAAAACCTGCATGAAAGCTGCTGACCTTGGAGAGCTCCTGCCCAGCAGCTCAGTGTGGAGGAGCTGCCCAGGGGTCAGAAACAACCCAGGGATGGGCTGGGACTCGTTTGAGTCCAAACCTTTGTGGCACCAAAGCATCACCTGCCCACACAACCTTGTACAGCAAAGGCCAGAGCAGCTCGGGGTGGCAGCAGAGGCTGAGCCCTGCAGCACCAGGAGCTTCCACTTGGCATTCCCGGGGTGCAGGATGACTCTGCTCCTCCTCCTGTTGTCTGTCACCAGGGATGGTGGGACCAGATCCACCTGAGGGCCCAGCACCATCCCCTCTTATCAGTGACCCTCTAACAGAGGATCCCCTTATCAGAGACCCTCTAACAAAGCATCCCCTTATCAGTGACCCTCTAACAGAGGATCCCCTTATCAGAGACCCTCTAACAAAGCATCCCCTTATCAGTGACCCTCTAACAGAGGATCCCCTTATCAGAGACCCTCTAACAAAGCATCCCCTTATCAGTGACCCTCTAACAGAGGATCCCCTTATCAGAGACCCTCTAACAAAGGATCCCCTTATCAGTGACCCCCCACATGATCCCCTCTTGCTCCCACACTGCCAATGCATGATCCCAAGCACTGCAGAGCCACCAAACTCATTCCAGGATAAAACCACCACACTCCCAGGCAGCTGATTTTCACCACCTTTACTTCTGGTTGAGCTGTCACAGGGGGGGGGGGTCAGGCAGAATTCCCCCCATGCTTGTGGGGTTTGGGGTTCTGCTGTCATTGCTCTGTGACAGGGCAGGGGTGGGGGCACGTCCTGCTGTGCTCCCTGCAGCCTCTGCTCTGGGGGTGCTGCACATCACCTGCTGCTGACTGGGCATGGGGAAAGGGATTCCCAAACACCTGAGCTCCAAAATTCCTTATTTCAGCTCAGGAATCGATTCTATCGTCGTGGGAATTGTCTGAATTTGTACCAATGTCACTGGGAGCATAATTTGGTGTCACAGTATAAAAATCTAATTCCCTGCTAGGATGCAATGGCTTTTGCTCTTCCCCTGGTATTCATGGCCCATAGGTGCCAGGAGCATCTGATACACATTGGGAATCTTCTTTTTTTTTTTTCCTGCCAGCTAGAAAATTCTGGTCATGAGACACTGATCAGGACATTTTCTATCAATGTGCTTCTGTGCTGAGAGCAGACACTGCAGGGATTTGCTGATGTTTTCCAATCCCTGGGATACAGGACTTCCAGAAAAAATCACAGGGAAGAAATCTCATGGCCTTCATGGGAGGACCACGAGGGTTTTTATCGTCAGGACCTGCACTGGATGGGTTTGATGTTCCTGGGGAGTGAGGCTGGTGCTTCAGGGGGTGCTGGTAGCTCTGGTTTTACATCTGCAAATGACAAGGGTGAGAGAAAAAAGAGGGATTTGGGATTAACCAAGGGGAAAGGTTCTGGAAGGGACAGTAAGGTCCTCTGGAAAGCTCAGCTACCCTGACTGCAATTAACTGCAGAAAGGAGCTGAACAGATTTGCCCAAAGGAGGAGTTTGATTCCTCTCCCTGATACATCCAAGTGCTTGCCCTGATCTTCCTGGAGTCTCTGCAGATTCCTGCCTCCCACTGCAGGATGGGAGCTGCTCCCTCCTCCTGCTTCTCCTTCATACACACCTAACCAAGGCATCAGTGGAGGGAGACATCCCCTTTCCCTTCCCTGCTCAGGATCCAGCAGTTACTGTAGGGGCAGACGAAATTCTGGACACTTTTTAGGAGCCCCCGTGCACACAATTCCCGTTCCTCCCCTCCCACACAGCTCAGGGGGCAGCAGGGAGGGGATGCTCAGCCCTGCACCTTCCCTGGCGTCTCCAAGGACAGCTCCAAGCTCCTGGCAGAGGCAGAAGGTCACAGGCACGGCCTGCCCGCTGTGGCATCTGCCCGGGAATGTGCTCCAGCTCTGGGAATGTTGGCTCGGGAGCCACCGGGAGTGACTCAGCCAAACCAGTGCAACCAGTAGGGGTGGGGCAGATCTGAGATTCTGCTGAGATTCTGCTGCTCAAAGCCGAGTTCACTTCTACACGGAGCTTTGACAGCTGAGCAGGGCAGTCAGGGGATGCTGGAGGATTTTCCATGCCGTGGCTGGGGTGGGCAGAGGAGCCAGGATGGTCCTTTAGCACCCACCGGGCCAAACTGGGGCTCTGCTTTATCTGGAAAGTCACTGTGGTTCAAATTGTGCTTTAAATGGGCCAGGGAGGGGAGATTGGGAGCAAGGACAGGAATCTCTCGTTGCCAGCTCCGTGCATGTGCTGTATTTTGGTGTTTGGCAGGGGCCTGAGTGACCTGTGGGAGCAGGTGACATCCCCTTGTCCCCCTAATCCCACCCCAAAGCACGCCTATCCCCTTTTCCAAAGGCTGCCATTTGCTCCTCCCCTCTGCCAGGGGCTGGAATGACATCTAACAACAAAACCCAGCGAGGAAAAATAAAGCAGGGAGAAGGGAAACTTTTGCATCTTGGTCCTGGGAGCACAGATGGGAAGTGTGGAGGTGCCCCCACCCCTGGCTGAGCCCAGGGGAGCCCTGGCTATCCATGTCCCAGGAGGTTTGGGATGAGGTGTGTCCATGTCCCTGTCCCAGGACACACACTCACCCCGGTGATGTCCCTGGGATGTCCCTGTCCCAGGACACACACTCACCCCGGTGATGTCCCTGGGATGTCCCTGTCCCAGGACACACACTCACCCCGCTGCTGGCTCTNCTTGTCCCAGGACACACACTCACCCCGGTGATGTCCCTGGGATGTCCCTGTCCCAGGACACACATTCACCCCGGTGCTGGCTCTGGGATGTTCCTGTCCCAGGACACACACTCACCCCGGTGCTGGCTCTGGGATGTCCCTGTGCAGGGCGGTGACTCCCGGGGCTCCCGAGGCTCCCGGCTCCACAGGCTCCTCATTTTCCTGGCCACATAGCGGCAGGCTGCGGGGACAGGCGACACGGGGGACCTTTGTGACACTGGGAAACAGCGCCTGTCCCCGAGCGGGCTCCCCAGCCAGCCCGGAGCGGGACCCGCGGCAGAGGGAGGGGATGGGATGGGATGGGATGGGATGGGATGGGATGGGATGGGATGGGATGGGATGGGATGGGATGGGATGGGATG